>CM077217.1:12326503-12671503 GCA_039654625.1 Rhinogobio ventralis | reverse complement strand
TCGAAACGGATAATATAAAAAATGTTTTGGGTGAAAGTGCTGATACAAATGAAATAATCCTTTTTGTCGAAGCATTTTAGAGCCGTCACTTTCCATGAGATACTTTCTGAGTCGGAGCAAACAGTTCAGTGTCTATACACACGGACAAGATGGAAGTGCACTTCGATGACTTTGAGCAAAGGCTCCGAGGTGCAAACAACCTGAGGACAGAGAGGCGCTGAGTCCCAGACAGCTGATGCATTGCAAATCGGCCACTGTCAGATCTGTTCACATTTTCAATCATTATTATTTGAAGCCAGAAGCACGGCGTGATAAAATGTCATCCGAGAGAAGTTGTGGAGAGAGTCCTTGCTTTGTGGTATTGATCTTTCTCTTCTCGGAACGTTATTCGATTCTGATCCCATGAAAAAACGCTGGATGGATCATTTGGCCGTGAAATAGTTGATTGCATTTGAGGTCTCATTTATAAGGGAAGGGAGGACTGTTTACATTTTATTTGGCACGCCATTTACAAATGCCCTAGCAGCCGCTGAAATTGAAAACATAAATCTGGCCAATGCCAAACTAAGCATCTCCCCTCCAGCTCTCGGAAGCTGCGGAAAACACTCGAAAGCCAATGTCAGAAGGGACAGGGTTGAATGACTAAGGCTGCCCTCAGCTGTACAATTTTTTTCAGAACAAAATACTGGCCCTGTTTGTCTCACGTGGCCTCTTTTCCTGTCCGGCGAGCTCTCATGACACTTGTTTTACTAAGACTGTTGCCAAAATAATATTTGTCTCCAGAGGAAGGAAGAGATACCCAGTCAATACGTGAGGCTAAAGGGGCATTCAAGCACAAGGCAGGTAGTGTGCAAATCCCAATGGCCCATTTGATGTTTACTCAGTGTTAAAGGCATATGAGCACCATTTCAGAGAGTGGTTTTCTTCAACCAGTTTGATCCATTCCGGGGTATTTGCGGACAGATTGCAAACATTTTAGGTGAGCATTCTTGCATTGACAGGGTGATCTGAGAATCAGTGGGATGGGATTTGAAAGAAATGTAATGATTCAGATTCCTTGATTCTAGTTCCATTAATGATTCTTTTAGTAGTTAGTTCACCCAAAAATAAAAATTCTGTTATTAATTACTTAATTACCTTTTGTTCCAAAACTGTAAGAGCTTAGTTAATCTTCGGAACACAAATGAAGATATTTCTGATGAAATCCGAGAGCTTTCTGACCCCTCCATAGACAACAATTTAATTACCACTTTCAAGGCCCAGAAAGGTAGTAAAAACATCATAGGCATAAATCTCAGGAGGTTGGGGGGGTCAGGACCCACCCCATCTGAGGGTTGTCCCCCCCTAAAAATATAATTAAAAACCACATTGTGTATTGTAAATGCGTTTTAAGTTTAGAAACATTTTGAGTCCCCCCTCTCTTGCCTCACAGTGGTTAGGTCCACCACGCACCTCACCTACACACAAGTCCGATGGGAGAGAACGAAGTTCTTCAGTAGTTGTGGACCTCCATTAAAAAGGGTGTTAAGGCTATTTTATTTAGAGATTGACCGATATTGATTTTTTATAACCGATACCGATACTGATTATTTGCATGTGAACGGCTGAACGCGACTTCGCGAGACGAGCATGGACAACAGAGAGATAAATTCAGCACTTTTATTTCCAACATGCACTCATTCATGACGGTTTTATTTCATTCATGAAAAGTTACGTCTTTATTGGGACATGACGAATTACGTGACTATTTGTATCGCCAAGTTTAAACTACATACTATATCTTATTTGTGCATTTCTCATTTGTGCATTACCTGCTGTTATGTTAAATAAAGTTTATTAATTAAGGGATGCAAGTTATTTTACCTTTGAACACCGTTGTTGACTCATTTCCCCTCAGAGGCAGTGCTTTAATTGCAGGCTTGCACGCAATTTTTTAAAACATCCACTAGAGGACGCCATTTATCGGTGAATCCGATAAATGCTTAAATATATTTTTCGATATATTGGTCGATCTCTAATTTTATTCACTTCAAACATCGGATATTTTACTCACCCCCATCTCATCCAAGGTGTTCGTGTCTTTCTTTCTTCAGTCGAAAAGAAATTAAGTTTTTTGAGGAAAACATTCCAGGATTTTTTTCCACATGGTTTTCAATGGCAACCAACGGTTTGAAGGTCCAAATCAATGCAGTTTTCGAAGGGCTTCAGAGGGTTCTGCACTAATAGGGTCTTATCTAGCGAAACCATCGGTCATTTTCTAATAAAAATATAAATGTATATACTTTTTAACCTAAATTGCTCATCCTGCACTGCTCTGCGATGCGCCACGGATTATGTAATCACGTCGGAAAGGTCACGCTAGACGTAGGCGGAAGTAAACGTTGAGAGTACTTTTTGTGCGCAAAAAACAAACAAAAATAATGACTTTATTTAAAATTTTCTTCTCGTCTGTGTCAGTCTCCTACTCTGTTGACGTAGTAAATACAGTGCAGCACTTCCGAGTTACGTTTGATGCTGATGCAGCTGGCCAACGTAGACTGCGTAGGAGACTGACACGGACGAGGAAAAAATTGTTGAATAAAGTTGTTAATTTTGTTTGTTTTTTGCATACAAAAAGTATTCTCAACGCTTCATAAATTTAAGGTTGAACCACTGGAGTCACATGGACTATTTTAATGATGTCTTTACTACCTTTCTGGCCCTTGAAAGTGTTAATTAAATTGCTGTCTATGGAGGGGTCAGAAAGCTCTCGGATTTCATCAGAAATATCTTAATCTGTGTTCAGAAGATGAACGAATGTCTTACGGGTTTGGAACATGAGGGTGAGTAATTAATGACAGAATTTTAATTTTTGGGTAAACTATCCCTACAGTTCTTGACAGTCTGACATGACAAAAGAAATAACTTTAGTAAGTGAGAGTGCTCTGATTGATTCTTAAGTGTGTTTGATTCATAGACAAGAACCGTAAGAGTCATCCATTCATGAATAAAACTACACTCGTCACACTGTGGGTTTTTGATTCATTGAAATGAACTGGTTCATAAGAGTCATTTGTTTGGGAATTGAATTACACTGGTCTTGCTCTTTATTTTTGATTCCCTGAAAAGAACCACTCATAAGAATCATTCATTCGGGAATCAGAATACACTTGTCGTGCTGTATGTTTGCATTTAACTGAAACTAAACGATTTATGAGAGTCATTTGTTTGGGAATTTAATTACACTGGTCATGCTGGGTTTTGTTGTTGTTGTTTTGTTTTTTGATTCACTAAAAGGAACCACTCATGACAATCATTAATTTGCAAATCAGACTACACTGGTCGCACTGTACGTTTTGGATGTACTGAAAAGAACCGTTTGGGAACTGAATTAAGCTGGCCGTGCTGTATATTATCAATTCACTGAAAAGTATCTGCTCATAAAAATGTTGACTCCTGCATTGTACTGTAGAAGTGTACAATGTTTGGATGTATTATTGAGAGACACATGACTCTGTTACCCACACTCTGTAATCCTGGGATTGGGCGTCTAGACATGTTTGAAATCAGCTGACCCTTTGACTCTGTGATAGTGCTACCACTGTGACACTTTGATACAGAGGAGCTTCGCTTTCATCCCAGCATGTTTCTTCTGCCTCTAAAACCTCATTAATCCAGCTATGGGTGTTTTATACTCCAGGCAAAGTAGAGATGATCCAGCCGCCCTCTGCCTTTGCCCTCTCTGTAGCCCAGGAGATACACTCAGATGGTTTGTAGGCTAGAGGTTCTCGTTTGCCAGCTGAGTCTTAATTGATTTTGCCCTCAAGCCCGGGATGAGAATTAGAAATGGTTGCAGGCAGGTGGATTTAGAGTATGTGTGTCCATGTCTGCATGCACCCTACTGACCCGGGTATAATTTTATATGAGGATATATATTTTTTATGTGTTTAAATACAAGTACAAGAGTTTGAGAAGAATCAAGAATGTTTAGCTTTCTATAATTAGCGGTAGACTTGCCTGTTCTTTTGCTTTATACCAAATGGTCTTAAAAGCATGTTTATATTTATCTGATTGTTTGGGTGTGCATGCATGCAGGCAGCCACAAACTGTACAAGTTATTTATTATTTATTTTGAATTAATGATTTTTTATTATTTAATTATATTTATGTAAGAATAAAATATAATCACTGCATTATTATATTATATTATATAGTTTTTATTTATTCATTTATTTAAAACTTATGCTAAAATATTTAATTGTCATATATCTTCAGGCGTTCTGCATTTAAGCAATTTAATATATTTTATATACTTATATATAAGAATGAAGTGTAATAACTTTAATATACAAAAAATGACATGCATGCATATATACATAAATAACTGTCCATTTATGTATTTACTTTAAATTATTATGAAGTATTTATTTTCGATTTATTCTCAGTTATTTATTAATTTAATTATTAAAAACGATTAAATATTTAATCTTTAAATTTCTACAGTACATTTTAGTAACCACAAACTGAACATTATAACTTTGTCATTTTTTTTACCTGGTTGTAAATAGATGCTTGTTGAAAATCATATTAAAGTTGATAACCATAGCAACAGGAACCAGGATTAAGATAATTATCGGATAGAAAATCACAATAAACATAAATACTGTTGTTATTTGTCACTTATTGCAGACAGTATTAGGGGGGAAATTTACTTTTAAAAGTAATGCATTCTAATATTATGTTACCCCCTAAAAAGTAACTAATTCGTTAGTTACTTTTTATGAAAAAGTAATGCGTTACATACTTTTTCTCATCTGTGTTATGCTTGCTTGTTTGTTTGTTTGTTTTAAATGCTACTTTTGGCAAATGTAAATGCTCTTTCACTCCAAAAGTGCAAATCAAAAGGAAATGCAAATTCACGCCTGTAGAGGGCGCAGCTCAAACAAACCTTTCAGCTGTGCAGAAGAATAGGACGCAGAGAAGAAACTCTTACTTCAGCAATAAAAACTCTTAACTAAAGTCATTTTTGCTTATTAGCATGGTATAATTGGATTATCGAAGGTCAGCAGCAAAGACATAGATTAATAAAGTGAGATTTAATACATAAAGTATATTTGTGTAATTTAACATATTTAATCATCACAGGTTTGCGTAATATTCTGAGTTTGCATTTCACAGATTTTATTCATTTTGTGGAATACTGAACCTGTTAGTCAATACATGGAAAAACAAAGTAACTTGCCTTACTTATTTGAAAAAAAGCAAATCAGATATTTTTAAGTAATGTGTTACTTTACTAGTAACTTGAAAAAAGTAATCTGATTACATAACTCATGTTACTTGTAATGTGTTACTCCCAACACTGATTATAAATTTACATATTAGAAATATATCACATTAAAACTAGTGTTTTAAAAATCTGTTGTAATCTAAGATACAGTACATGGCATTTGGCTCACTGCACTAGGGGCACCAAAAACAATTTGGGTTACACAAGAAGAACCTCAACAGCACCCTGTAGATTTCTAATAAAAAGTTGATGTCCAAGTCATTATGTAATTTGCGCACTGCTAATTCACAGTTAACCTTTATGGTGCATTAACTTGCGAAATGAGATTACAAAATGTCAAGTTTACCATCACAGCTGTCATGCTAAAATATCTGGAAATATGCCAGTGACGTTTATGCAAATGTGCTTTGTATGGTAACCTTGAAATTGATTTGAGTTAAACTGTGTAAATAACGCAAATGGATCTGTTACATTCTTCAGATTAAAAAACATAATATGTAGATGTAAAAATACACTTGATCATTTGCTGAAAATATGATATGAGAGAAACAACATAATCATATATGTATGTTCAGTTCTTGAAGTAAGATTAACAAGCCACAGCAAATACTTTTTCAGCACAACCGGCCAATGAATTCCCCCCTGCGTTTACAAAGATTTGATATTCCCAGCTGGTCTGCTCTTGTTTGAATTATTTTTTTTGCAGAAAACGTTTGTAAAAACAGTCTCATTACTACAGTGATTTCAGTCCAAGTGTTGTACAAGTTCATTGCTGAAACGCCAGCAAGACATTTTACCTCAGTAATTGGAAATATAGCAATGTTAGGACATATGTTAGTTTGAAAATAGAAAAATAATGAGAACAGAATCGCAACTTTCTGGTGTGCCATTTTATAGCACCTGCGGTACTTTCTCAGCACTGATGAAAAGGTGAAAAAAAGCTCAACACAATGTGTTGTTTCAGAATTTTTATAATCTCCGTCTGTTTGTTCTCACAGATATTGATGATTGTCAGTCCAATCCATGTCAGAATGGAGGTACCTGCATTGACGAGATCAACTCGTTTGTATGCCTGTGTCTGCCCAGCTATGGTGGAGCCACCTGTGAGAAAGGTAATTAAATAACACACATAACATGCACACTTACATGCAAATGATAAAATGATGACAGATTTTGGAGGTGGGGGAAATTCGTGATCTGGAATAAACAGCATCTTTTAAAATAATTCCCAGATTGATTCAAAAGTGTTTTGTATTTCTGTGAATGGGTTTATGTTCCTAGATTGAGTGGAAAACCTACTTTTACATAACTACTTGAAATAAATGGACAAGAAACATTTATTTCTTATTATAACATTAAGAACCCTATTTTTTTAATCCTTTTTATATATTTAATTATACATTTATGAAATAAAAAATTAAATAGAATAATATATAAAATTTGATTAGAATTCCAAACTATATTATATTATATTATATTAATATTTTATAATATATTCAAGTGTGGTTACCATTATAGTATTTATTATTTTTAATTAGCTTTTATTTTTCATTTTAAATTATAGTTTGTTTAACTGATTTTGTTTTATGTGCTTTTGTCATTTTTATTAGCTTTTTAAAAAAAAAACATTTTTATTCAGCTTTAACTTATTTTTATTTCAGTTTTAGTAATTTTCATCTTCAATTTTTTTATTTTAGTTTGTTGCCATGGCAACATTTCTATTTTTTTATTGAAGTTTTTCTTAAGTTTAAGATTGTGGTCTAATTTGTATATGTTATTTCAGCTTTATTGCAATTAATTAAAATTATTTGTAATAGTTTTAGTTGTTCAGTGATGGCACTGATATTATATTGTGAGAATAAATAAATAAATAAATTCTATACAAAAATATTTAACTGCAGAATGTCACAAATGACAAATCAAATCATATATATATATATATATATATATATATATATATATATATATATATATATATATATATATATATATATGGTGACATATGAGATGATACATTAAATTGAGTAAAAAAAAAAATTAAAAAATAACGCAGCTTCAGGGACGAGCCTTCACACAGACAGCAATAGGTGCAGATAGCCCAGGTGAGCTCTGTCAAACTAAACAAGCTGCACCTGTACTGAGACGCAGCAAATCTAATCCTAGTGTAATCCACAGCAATGTCAGACCTCCACAGCATGCTTACTTTCTCCAGCCTGAATGTGTTTGCTGTACCATCCTATGCCCTTACAACCAAGCGTTCAGCTGCAAGGCAATGAAGCATGGTCGATCAATCCTGTCCAAGCCATGAGAGAGAGTAAGTGAGACAGAGAGGGAAACGGGAGTGAGAAAATAGAGGAAGCAATAGAAGAGATGCAGTCGGACTTGCGATCGCTCTGGTGGAGCGAAACGCACCTTCACCCGAATCCTCCCTCTCCAAATGCAGCCCCCCAAAGAGAGTGGGGGGAAAGCCCTCCCATCATACACACACTTTATGTCTTGTAAAGTGGGTTGGAGAAGTGGGAGCAGTGGACTGGAACGGGCTCATGGCTGCCCTTCTGGTGATGACTGAATGTTCATTCTAGGTGAACTATTCCATTAACATGCAGAAATGCTTTCAGTGTGTAATATTTAATTTATTTTTTATTTTGTACAAGTGCTTAATTACATTTTTGATTTTGATTGGACAAAGCATGTGGCAAAAGATTGTAGAGTGCAACAGTCAGGTTCCGAAAGTAAAAATCAATTTCAATTTCTCCACAAGAACTGGTTTTTAATGATTTTCTAATGATAACTTAAAAATCAGTTCTTTTGTTGCAGAAACTTTATTTTACTACGTTTTAAGAATATTAATAAATGTGAAGCTACTTTACCTTTGTATTTATATCTGAAAACTGTGCAATAACTTAAATTGTTCTTATACTCATAATCAACAACTTTAAATCAATAGTTTTATTTTGACAGTTTTTTATTCAATTGTATCATTTGCTAAATGAATGAGAAAATGTGGTGGAGAAAGCGGGCACTTACTATATATATATATATATATATATATATATATATATATATATATATATATATATATATATATATATAGTGGAAAGTGCTGTAGGGCTGGAGTCGACTGTGGGTGGCACGGGGCTGTCAGCAATTGAGGAACCCATTATTTTCATAGCGTCGGAGTCGCTACGAAAACCACCAGAATGGAGCCTTGTGGTGAAACATGGCAGACGCGGGGGGATGCCCAAACTCCTCTGATAAATCAGTGAGGGGATAAAGCTAAACACAAAAAGCCAAAGCCTGTTATTGGTACTGGGGCACGGGGGAACATAAGTGTGGTGTGAACGAAGCTGGTAAGTGTGTTTGCTACCAAATTCTCTCCAGACCTTGATGCTGCAACATTGTCTAATTATCTTAAGCAAAAGATTTGGCGTGATGTGAATTGCCAAAGCATTGTTACTGTGAACAATAGGTACAGCTCATTTAAAGTGAGCGCTGAGTGTAATAATGTGGAGGAGATGTACCGCCCCGAGCTTTGGCCTGAAGGCTCTGTTGTGCATCGATATTATGAGCCACGTAAAGTGAGAGCTTTGGGGGTTAATACAGCTTCCCCCACATCTGGTGCAGTTGTGTCGGAGGGTGTGACGGCCGCTAAGGGCACTTGAACTATCTAACGTTATGCGTGTTATATTCTATAACTGCCGGGGGCCTGCGAGTTGGCAACAGTTCAGGGGATAGAGCCCGACATATATTGGTTGATAAATTATTACAAAACTGTGACATCTTGTGTCTGCAAGAGACCTTTTTATCCAAACAGGATTTGGGAAAATTGTACTCTTTTAATGACAACTTTCACAGGGCTGGCACATCCACAATCAATCTTACTATGGGTATAGTGAGAGGTTGGATAGCAGGAGGAGTCGTGACTCTGTGGCATAAAAAGCTGGACTCGTGATAAACATCATCAAAGTGGAAGTTGATTGGTGTTTTGCTGTACGGGTAAAATGTAATAACAAAGAGTTTCTTAATCTTAATGTTTATACTCCATATGAATGTCAACAAAATGAAAATTAATATTTAAACAGACTTGCTTTTATTAGCTCTTTTATTAATGATAATCAATTTACAAGTGTATTTGTGGTCGGGATATGAATGCGGATCTCACAGATAAATCTTCAGTGTTTGCTAAGCATATGTTGCAATTTAGTGTTGACAACAACTTTATACTATCCAGATAATTGTTTTTATGAATAGTTATACTTGCATAAGTGAAGCCTGGCATACAACCTCGTGGCTTGAACACTGTATTAGTACTGCTGATGCTCATTCTACACTACAATCAATGGAAATTCTTTGTTTTGTAATGACTGTTGATATGGAAAGTCTGCCTGAGATGAACTATGAGTTAAAGAGGGCTGGCTCTGTAAAATTAGACTGGTCCAAACTTATGAAAGATGATATTCTGATATATCAGGGGAAAAATGAGTATCTTTTGAATAAGGTGGTATTACCCAGAGATGCAATTATGTGTACAGATGTGAGCTGTAATAAAAGCTCTCATGGTACAGCCTTGTGTGAAATGTATGCTGATATTGTGGGAGCTGTGTATGAGGCTAGTAGACCATATTTCGTACGCACTGATAATAAATATAATAGTAAGCCAGGGTGGAAAAAGTATGTGTCTCGATACCATACTGAAGCTAAGGAAGCATTTAAGGCATGGAACTTAGCAGGTAGGCCCAGACAGGGGCCTCTTCTTTAACAAAAAAAATTAACTAATGCCAGATATAAATATGCAGTTCGCTATGTTTGTAAACATGAACAAATTATGAGAGCAGACTCAATGGCAGAAAATCTGTTACATAATAACATAAATGATTTCTGGAAGAATGTAAGAGCATCAAATAGGAATAATGTGATATTACCATGCTCTATAGAGAGTGTTTCTGGAGCCAAGAATATAGTTGAACTCTGGAGACAACATTATTTTGCCTTGTTCAGTTGTGTAAAGAATGAACCGTATGAAGTGGCAAAGGTGGAAAGTAGAAGTGGAAAAGCCAGTGGCTTGGATCAAATTACAGCTGAACACCTAAAGTTTGCGAGCCCCAGGGTTGCGTTTTTTCTTGTCATTTGTTTTACTGGCTTGATAAAACATGGGCTGTTGCCAGAGTCTATGTTGTCGGTAGCCTTGGTGCCGGTGGTTAAGGATAAATCGGGCAAGGTGGGAAGCTTGGATAACTATAGACCAATTGCGCTAGCTAGTGTGGTATCTTAAGTTTTGGAAAGAATTTTATTAGATCAATTAAGTGGATATCTTGGTACCACAGAGAATCAATTTGGTTTTAAGGCACACCATAGTACTGATTTGTGTATATATGCATTGAAAGAAATAGTAGAATTATATAAAAGACAAAATAAAATTCTTCTGTTATAATTGGCTTTATTGACGCCTCTAAGGCTTTTGATGGAGTAAATCATCAAAAGTTGTTTGATAAACTGAGACAAAGGGGTGTGCCTAATAGCATATTAAGAATTTTGGTATATTGGTACGCTAATCATGACAATAAAATGAGGTAATAGTGTCTCAGCTCCTTTTGGAGTTGGTAATGGAGTGCGGCAGGGAGGTCTACTCTCACCAGCCCTTTTTAATGTTTATATGAATAAATTGTCAGAACAATTAAGTGACTGTAAGACTGGATGTGTGCTTGGCAATATTGTAATTAATCATCTTATGTATGCTGACGATCTGTTTATTTTTTCACAGAGTAGTGCTAGTATTCAACAGCTGCTAAATGTATGTTCTGTCTATGGGATTAAATATGATGTGCAATATAATGCAAATAAGAGTGTTGCCATGATATGTAGAACAAAAGGGGATAAGGACCTTAGTTTTCCAGATTTGTATTTGTTAGGGCAAGTACTGAATGTATGCACTAAAACAAAATATTTGGGGCATATCATTAATGATGAAATGAGTGATGATGACGATATGTATAGGCAGCGCCGAATGTTATATGGCTAAGCTAATTTGATGGTGAGAAAATTGTATATGTGTTCGGATCAGGTTAAGATCAACCTTTTTAGAGTATACTGTACTTCAATTTATACTGCTCCCTTGTGGGTTAAGTTTAAAAAAGTGAGTTTATGTAAACTTCAGGTTGCCTATAATGATTGTATGAGGATTATATTGAAAAAACCTAGATGGAGTAGTGCAAGTAATTTATTTTGTATGTCAAGAGTAAAATCTTTTATGGCTTTAATAAGGAATTTGATAAATATATTTGTCGGCTGGATAATTCACAGAATGTTATTATTATGCTGTCTAATCCTAAGCAAAGTGTGGTGCGATACCAATCACCTATGATAAAGTACTGGTATAATTGTCTGTTTGTAATTGTTTGTAATTTTGTGTTAGTTGTTGTATGTCTTCTCTCTAATGGACCTTGAGTCTGGAAATAAAAGTTGATTGATATATATATAGGGTTATTGGGTTATTTATTTTGCTCTTAATATTTATATTTATGACATATGACACTTACCACAGCACATCAGGGTTGCATCACCGCCCTGTCACGATTTCTGCTAAACATAAATTCCTCACCTGGAATAGCATTTTTAAATTACACCTCGAGAGGACCAATATGGATGTGTTTCTACGAGAACAGTGGTTAATGTACAATCACACACACCCCTTCAATAAGAATGATCAAAGAGGAGCTGAAGCCCGTGTCAGGTTAATTTGTTTGCTCGCCCAGTCTCCGGTGTAATGTGATTCAAAGAATGTCTGTTCTCATCACAACCACATCAGTCCTTTGAAGCTCACCTGCTTCCAACAGAAACCTCCAGTTTCCATGGCGACCACTACCAATGTCAGTACACCTACAACGCCACCAAACCGGCAGGTTCAGAGGCCAGCTGTTCGATACACAGTGTAGTTTGTGTATCAACAGACTCACTGAGCCAATTAATATGTTATACTAATTGCAACTCTTCCGGATGCTCAAATTGAGGTAAAAGCATTTTTGAACGCGTTAAACATTGCATTAAAAAATGTATAGCATTTCACAGAGATCCCTAATGTATCTTTGTGGGGGGAGAAATCCTCTATTGTCTTTTAACGCCACTAAATTTCCATGCAGCATTCTGAAATATAGCTTATATATCACTCTCTATCTACTCTTGTCAAATCTTGAGTACATGTACCTGGCAATCTCTGCTTAATTGGCTTTCTTAAACTCAAGAAATCGAACAAAAGAAATGCATAAACTTGCATGTCGTGCTACAAGCACCCTCTATTCTTTGTGTGAAGCGAATTGAATAAAAAGCTGATTAGCATGTGACATGCTTAATTAATCCCAGTGCTGCAGAATGCACTTCAAAAAGTATTTCATGCCACTTGCATATGTTAATATTATGCAGTTGTTCAGTTCTATAACTTCTCTTTTAAATCCCAATCCGTAATGTAAATATTTGTTCAGAGAGAACAGAAAGTGCTTTTGGATAGAGCTGGGCAATCCCAAGTGAGAATGAAGGGACATTAATGCCGCCCATGGCTTGCCGAATCACATTTTAAACCAATGATTTCGATGCAGGAAACTGCCTTCGAAGACTCCCGAGCCCCACGCACACACAATTTCTGCATATATCTCTCCCTTCCAGCTCATAATTTAGTGAGTGTAAGCAATTCCCTGCGTATCTGCCTGACTGTGAAGTATTTGTTAAGTCAAATGTGTGGGGAAGATTTATGAGCTGGAGTCATGCCTGATGCTTATTAACTTAGACCCAACACAAAATCATTTTGTTGTTGTAGTCAGAGTTTGTCCTCGGCCTAGTATGATGCCATAAACATCCTAGCCAGTTTTGTTGTCCATTTCACACAGCCTTACTATTAATTGCTGGAAGTAGCCATCAGAGGATGGGTACATGGTGGTCATAAAAAGATGGACATGGTCAGAAACAATGCTCAGGTAGGACGTGGCATTTAAACGATGCCCAATTGGCACTAAGGGGCCTAAAGTGTGCCAAGAAAACATCCCCCACACCATTACACCACCACCACCAGCCTGCACAGTGGTAACAAGGCATGATGGATCCATGTTCTCATTCTGTTTACGCCAAATTCTGACTCTACCATCTGAATGTCTCAACAGAAATCGAGACTCATCAGACCAGGCAACATTTTTCCAGTCTTCAACTGTCCAATTTTGGTGAGCTTGTGCAAATTGTAGCCTCTTTTTCCTATTTTTAGTGGAGATGAGTGGTACCCGGTGGGGTCTTCTGCTGTTGTAGCCCATCCGCCTCAAGGTTGTGCGTGTTGTGGCTTCACAAATGCTTTGCTGCATACCTCGGTTGTAACGAGTGGTTATTTCAGTCAAAGTTGCTCTTCTATCAGCTTGAATCAGTCGGCCCATTCTCCTCTGACCTCAATCATCAACAAGGCATTTTCGCCCACAGGACCGCCGCATACTGGATGTTTTTCCCTTTTCACACCATTCTTTGTAAACTCTAGAAATGGTTGTGCGTGAAAATCCCAGTAACTGAGCAGATTGTGAAATACTCAGACCGGCCCGTCTGGCACCAACAACCATGCCATTCTCAAAATTGCTTAAATCACCTTTCTTTCCCATTCTGACATTTAGTTTGGAGTTCAGGAGATTGTCTTGACCAGGACCACACCCCTAAATGCATTGAAGCAACTGCCATGTGATTGGTTGATAAGATAATTGCATTAATGAGAAATTGAACAGGTGTTCCTAATAATCCTTTAGGTGAGTGTATATGCGCGGCCTGGTGTGAGTTACATCCGGACTTATATCTTATATACTTATACAGACTTATATCTCAGGAATGTCCCATGGAAAAGTTATGAAACTAGGGCTGTAGATAGATCTCGAGAGGCCCTATTGAATGAGACCTCCCCGAGGTCTGGGGCAGTTGGGGTCGGGAGTTAGGGCCGGTCAAAGTTGCGAGGGGGCGTCCCCGAGGCCCGCAATGGATGTGTTCGGGCAGTGGCACAGAGGGATTCTTCCCACCCAAGTTTGAGCGCACTGGAACTTTCCGTTTCCGAGTTACGAGCGAAAGTCTACCTGGATAGGTGACATCAATGGTGACCGCCATTTTGAATCGCGCCCGGTGGTTTTTGGCTAATATCTCAGCTAAAACTGGACAAAAACACCTAAAATTCATACCGGGGATAGAGCTCAACTAGACGGTCTTCACTGATTTTACATTCCATCAGTAAGAACAGTGTGAAGGTTGAATTAGCAGAGGAATAGCACAGCTGTACATCAAATATTGCTGTCCACACAACATAATGGGAGACATATCAGAGTTCAAAAGAGGACAAATTGTTGGTGGTCTCACTGGCTCATCTGACAGCAAGTCTTAGTGGTGTATTGAGAGCTATGGTATCCAGGGTAATGTCTGCATACCACCAATTAGGTCAAACCACATCCAACATAACATCCAAGTTACTGTTGACGCAAGAGGAAGCTGTCTGAAAGGGATGTCCAGGTACTAACCTGGATTATCTCCACACAAAAAAACCCACAGCTGCCTAACTCACTGCAGAATTAAATGCACACCTCGACTCTCCTGTTTCAACCAAAACAGTACATTTTCATGGTCGGGCTGCTATAGCTAAACCTTTGGTCACTCATGCCAATGCTAAATGTTTCATTGGTGTGAACAGTGCAAATCTGGAGTTGTGGACAATGTGAAACATGTATTGGACATGTATTGTTCTTTGATGAGTCCACCTTCACTGTCTTTCCCACATCCGTTGGAGTTAAGGTGTGGAAAAGCATTGTACCCTGAAGGAAGTGTCGTGTATCAGCATGATAATGCACCAATACACACAGCAAGACTTGTGACAGAATGGTTTGATGAACATGAAAGTGAAGGTAAATATCCCCCTTGGCCTTCACAGTCACCTTATCTAAATATTTTTGAGCCACTTTGGGGTGTTTTGGGGGAGTGAGCCAGAAGACATTTTCCTCCACCAGCATCACATAGTGACCTGGCCACTGTTCTAGAACAGGAATGGCTCAAAATCCGTCTGGCCACTGTGCAGGACTTGTATCTGACATTCCCAAGAAAAATTGATGCTGTATTGGCCACAAAAGGAGGCCCTAAACCAATAAATTATTGTGGTCTAAAACAAGGATTTTCCGTTTCATTGTCCAACCCCTGTATTTCACAACACAGTTCCACCCAGGGTGGGAATTTATTTATTTAATATATTTATGAGATTTTATGGTGCTCTTTCCTGAGTCCAACAACGTCACAAAGGTTCTGGTGAGTTTGTTGTTGTTGTTTTATTATTATTTAGGTCATTTTAAATTTTTGATGAAAAAAATGAGCAAAGCCAAAAAAAAGGTAAAATATTTAGTGGACTTTTAATGGTCTTAACCATTTTAATTACAAATCACTGGTCAGGAAATGAGCAAGAATTGTACAAATACTGTAGATAAAGTATCTTAGCAAGGAATAGCCTTCATCTTTGTTTTTGTTAAAGGACCACGCCGACTTTTTGGGACTTTAGCTTATTCACCGTATTACTGTGTTGTTCCATTCAATGTTAATGGCTTTGAACAGTTCACGAGTAGATGAAAAATGTCTCCCAGTTAGTTTGAGTTTAATATGAGACCAAATATTCACTATAGGGTTCAAATCTGGACTCTGACCAGGCCAAAACATGAGCCTCAAGCCACTTTTTGGTTGTGTTCGCAATTTAGGTAGAAGCATTGTCTTGTTGAAAAGTTACATCTGATCATTCCTCTTTAGATAACAACTTTTCATTGGTGGGAAGCAAGCACTTCTGCAATATTCTTCTGTACTTCACAGCATTAAATGACTTTTCACACTGAAGAATCTCACTAATACCATCAGCTAAAAAGTCTCCCCACACAATGAGTCTCTTCCTCTTCCATTCTTCACTGTGCTAGGGATGCATTTATTATTATATTTCTCAGCAGATTTTCAAAGACACCACTCTGGAGCATCACCATGCAAAAAAAAAAAAAAAAAAAAAAATTCTGAGGCTTTTTAAGTAGTGCATTTCCTTAGATTCCTTAGAATTTCCTGACCAATATTTTGTGGTTAGGACAATTAAAAACTTAGTGTTTAGCCATTTTGGCCCTATTTTGCCCTGGAATGTATGCTAAGAAATTATTTTGGATTTTTTCGATGTATTTATTTATTTTATTTTATTTATTTTTTTTACCTCTAAGATTTTCTGTCTGAAAGTAGATGCACTGAAAATCAGTACCATCATGTAGTCTCAATCCATTCTTTCATGCTAGAATGCTGGATTTGTCAATATTTATAATAAATATTTGTCAGGTTATTTTTGTATCTGGCGGTGTTGACTCATATTGAGTAAAGAAAAACAGAAAGAAAATAGAAGAAGCAGGAGATTGCACTCAAAATAGGATGAATACCTTTCAAAGAATTAAACAGATTAATCTAAAACAATTCACTGATTAAGAATAGTGTGAAATAAATACAATTTTAGATTGAAAATGCAATTATAATGAGGTAGCTGAATATATTTTACCTCACATATCTGGGGCATTTTTGTGACATTTTTCCCCAACCCTGATTATCCTCTGTCCCTAAGTTTGCCTACCGTAGAAAATGGCTAGTTATTGAAGTTTGCATGTTTGTAACAAGGTTAAACAATGCACCAATCCAACCTGACGGCATTTTATTTTATTTTAAAGGAAGTTTTGTCAAGACTAGCAGATTGATTGACAGCTGAAAAGAGTGGTAGGGATGTTACATGCTGTCTAGTCTGAGCTGGAGGGAGGCAGATCTGAAAATAATCAAGACAGACAGTGATTTGTACCACTGAGGTCCTGCATCAACTAATGTTGAGCACAGCCAAATTAATCATGGCCTTCTGGGTCTTTAGATAGTGTTTGCACTAATGAAGATTTCTTAATTATAACATCACATCAACAGGAGCGTGTGGTGAAGAGTGCTAAAGAGTTGAGTAGAGGTACACATTTCTAGCTTGTCTTTTTGACCTATTTTTTTTGCAAGCAATTTTTTATATGAATGCCATTCAGAACACCCCAACTAGATATATATATAAACCCCCATATAATCTAAAGTATAGTATATTTAATAATTATATATTTGTATAAGAGTTCAATGGTTGGATTCTTTGTTTAGGGTGGATTTTGAATCATTCTAAAATGTCTAAAGTCACCTTAATTAGACTAGTATTATTCAGATCAGCGGTTTTCAATCCTAGTCCTGGGGACCCACCGCTCTGCACATTTTCTATGTCTCTCTTATCTGACACACTCAGTTCAGTTCATAGAGCTCTCACCTATTGAGCTGATGACCTGAATCACGTGTGTTAAAGAAGGGAGACATACCAAACCTGCAGAGCGGTGGGTCCAGGATTGAAAATCACCAGGATTGAAAACCACTGATTTAGATTAAGTAATCAACATTGTTGAGTTGTTCTGGAGAGTTTTTTGGCATAGGTCCACGTCGATACGATACCTAATAATCTGTGGCAGACACACTCAGGGGGAAGAATCAAGTATTCATCAACTTCAGTCTTCATGCATCAGAGAACCACAGAGTGAGGATTTTTTTTTTAAGGTTGCCAATCAGGGCTGTGAGCCAGTGAAAAATTTCTCCCTTCTGTTAGGGGGAATATGATAAATGAATGCTGCAGAGTGTTAGTGTTACTGTGGCAGCTGGAAAAAGAGGAAAACATGATAGGTAGACTTTCCTAGTACTTGGCAACTTTCCTAGTCTTGTTTCAGCAAAGCAATTGTAAAAGTTTGGCACTAAACGTGCACAGAATTCCTCAAACTTAGTTAGATTTTGCACTCTGAACACCTCTCTGTGGCAAAGACCAGCTTGAATTACCAGGCGGGTTGATGCAAGTTACTGGTGGTTTGATCACAGCAATGCTGGCATTTCAGGGTTCCTACGAGTCTTAAATGGGCTTTTCAAACTTAAAAGGGATAGTTCAACCAAAAATGAAAATTACTCCATGATTTACTCACCCTCAAGTCATCCTAGGTGTATATGACATTCTTCTTTCAAACGAATACAATCGGAAATATGTCCTGGCTCTTCCAAGCATTATAATGGCAATGAATGGCAGCCCAAAATTTGAAGCCCAAAAAAGTACATCTATCCATTATAAAAGTAATCCACACGTCTCCGGGGGTTAATAAAGGTCTTCTTAAGAGAATTGATGGGTTTTTGTAAGAAAAATATCCATATTTAACATGTTATCTAGCTTCCAGCGGACCCCCTTCCGTATTCAACTTACAACAAAAGCATAACTGGCGCGATGATGACGTAGCGTAAGCATTTTGAACTGCGTGAGGATTACACTTTCTTCGTAAGTTGAATACGGAAGAAGGTCTGCCGGAAGCGTTTATAAAGTTTTAAATATGGATATTTTTCTTACAAAAAACCATCACTTCTCTTCAGAAGGCCTTTATTAACCCCATGAAGCCATGTCTATTACCTTTATAATGGATGGATGCACTTTTTTATTATAATGCTTGGAAGAGCCAGGATATTTTTTAATACAACTATTGTTGTCACGTTTTAATACAACGATTGTAGTTGTCTGAAAGAAGAACATCGTATACACCTAGGATGGCTTGAGGGTGAGTAAATCATGGGCTAATTTTCATTTAAGGCCATATAAAAACTGCTCATGATGTCCCAAAGGGTATTTAAAATTCATTATACTAAGTTTTATTAAGGGTTGTGTGCCATTCAGCCTTGGATTGACAGTGCCTTAAAAGCGGAATTAAAATGAACTGAAATTCAAAGATATTCATACTGTAGTTGTGCAGTATGTTTTCATCGAGACCATTTTTTTATGGCTTGATTCATTTTATGTACATTTTTCTGAGTTTAGGAAATCCTAAATCAGATCCTGGATGAATCCTATACTAGTTGCAGAACCGTAAAGCCAAGCATCATAATGGGCTCCCCGCGGACGGCCTGTAATTGCTCTCAATAAACCAAGCTGATGCACCTTGTGGCTGTGAGTGTGAGTGCATGAAACCTGAGTGCTTTCGGCTCGCATCAGCTTTAACAAGCACCAGCCCCTTTAAATCAAGTGCGCCAACAGCCCGTACCGTTGAGGCTATAAGCATGCATCTCCCTGGCAGCGTTTTTTCTCACTGTTACAGATGGTGTCTGTACACGAACTCAAATGGCAACATGTTTGTCGACCCTTGTTCCAGCATTCGCCCCTCTGCTCTCACTCCATCACTTTCACATCTGTGAAAGTGCACTTATTACTCCTTGCTCTCAGATGATCTTGACTACATCATCCAAGACAGAATGAGGTGGCTGAGACAGTTATCTTCACTATTGCTTCTTGTGTCTACTTACACCTTGTTTACGACCTCCATTCTCACAAAGAGCAAAAACATTGTTCCACGAAAATGGCGTCACCTGAAAATCAACCCCCAAATGCTTCATCATCAGGGGTGTTGAAAACACAGCACTAAAATATCACATTGTGATGGGAATAAATGACCCAATCACTCAGTTGGAAGCACTTGCCCTTTTTTATTTTTAACTGCTGCTCATTCACTTGCCGTGCATTAATCATGAAAACGTGCCAACTGTCAGTTGTGACATGCTCGAAAGGAGCTCTAGATAAACTATAAATGTCCGAGACAGCTTCTCTCGAAGAGGCTCTGTATAATATTTATTTATTTATTGTTATTTATTTTTGCCTTAAAATAACAGGACAGTGGCTGGAGAAGCAACACTGTGCCACAGCTCTGTTGGCAAGCAGCTCCACAGCACCTATTTAAAGGGGTTATGATGCATTGTTTTATAATGTTTCCCAGGGTGCACTTATAATGTTAGTATGCTTTTTACATCAAAAATTGTCATAATTTGGAAATAAAAGGCATTTTTCCTACCCTGATTTAGCCCTCTGCTCTGAACGCTCTGTTTTAAGGGGCGTGTCTGTTGTGAGACTTCAGTGTAAACGCCCAATGCTGTGATTGGCTAGCATCTTTGCATATGAAATAACTAAAGGCCCGTTCATACCAAGGACGATAACTATAAAGATAACAATAAAGATACAGTACTAAAAATCGTTCTCAATATTAAAGAATAGCAGATTTCACACCACAGCTATAACGATAACGATATAGAGAAACAATATCGTTGGAATCATTTTCAGAACGATTTTATCCAGCTGATGAACGATAAAAACATTGACAGCCAATCAGAATCCATCCTGCTGTAACAAGCTCAAGCATTTAAAACAGCAGACAAGCATGCGCTTAGAATAAACAGAACAATATCGTCCGCTGGTGAGGATGCTAATATAGTTATCTTTATATTTATCATTCTTGGTGTGAACGGGCGGGCCTTAAGTATACACGTGGAACTCTCTCGAAAACTTTTAGCACGTTTTTACTATTACAGCTCTCAAGATTAACTAATTGTGAAAAGTGTTGATTATAGCATTATATTTAGATCTATAGCATTATATTTAGATCTATAGCATTATATTTAGATCATGGCATGAAAGGTTGCAGTGATGAGCATTGTAGCCGATCACAGAGATGTTGAATGCAGCGATCTCATCATTGCAACTCGATTTCTGCACTCTAACGAATGCTTTCATCATAACTAACAGTGCAAACACAATGTAAATAAGAGATTCATCGATTACAAAGGGAGTTTTGGCGAGAGTCAGAACTCAGTTACTGATAAATGCTGTTTGATTGACAGCCCCAGCGATTGTAAAGGGGGTGTTCTTAGATCGCTTTCTATGTATAATTTCATCACAGTTTAATTAACAGATTATTTTCTAAGAGTAACAATGTGAGTTGACCGTTTAGTCACTGGTTGGATTTACTGACACATAGACAAAGAACATCTGACTATATGAATCATTACATATCAGAAATCACTAGTCACAGATCAGGCATTAGAATTATCACAGTTACTTACATGTTGTGGCATTACTGTCGATTCCATATCATAAAAGTCTGTTTGCAAAGCCTGCGCCGAAATTGCAAATGATTTACCAAAGAATCCACAGTGAAATGTACCAAATACAAATAAATAATGCTCAACTGAGACATTCACATTGTTTAAAATAAATAACCACATTCCTAGCATTAGGATCCTTTGGAAGTTAATGTTATTTTTAGTCCGTTCATCTCTCCTCGTCATCTCACTAACACGCCAGTCGGCAGGGCCAACATTGCAATGATGAAGTAGCCGTTGATTTTCTTCTGCGGAGGCGGTCTTTCACAGATAGGCACATTCCACAACGAGTCGTTCTCTGGACTTGGTTACAATAAAAGCTGTTTTTGGACTAACAAGGACGTTTTCAGTTCTTAAACTTACAAGATATTCTTATAGTATGATGACATCTTATATGTCAAAATTAAAATGCCTTTTACATCAACAGCATTTACATCAACATTTGTTCCCTTCTATTCTCGACCCTCTCAGACCTGCAACCCATTCACCAGTTGAGCCTCTCAAAGCAGAAACAAATGAACAAGGACGCCGCTCGGCCGCTCTTCCACAGGTCTCTTTTTGCAAATATTTGCTGTAGGACTGGTTTAATGAGCATAGGATATAAAAGCAAAGTCTGCTGTGAGCAATATAATTTGGTTTGAACACCGTCGGGCTGCTGTCTTCAAAGGATTGCAACTCCACTAGGCTTTGGGGTGAAGGCTTTCAGGTGGAGGACTGGTGACAACCGCCCATTCCTAATCCGGGCCAGGTGCCAAGGTATGCCAATGGTGACTTGTAATGCCCCCAGCATCTCTATTCTTCCTGCGACTGGAGATAAGAGAGCAGGCTCAGCTGGAGCGCACCAATTTGGACGCGTTCCCACTGTATTACAATACACTGTCAACAGTCCTGAATGGATCTTGGAGCTTGTACGCAGTGTGGTTCCGGTCTCTTGGACTGATCAAATTGCAATGCTCAACTTGCTGCTCTCTATTTTCATTCTCACAGTTTACATAACTTTGATAAACAGCAAGAAACGCATTTAAATTCACATTTAGCATTGTTTTTCCCCTGCTATTCTCAACCCTATCAAACCTGCGACCCACCAGTTGAGAATTATTGTTACATTAAATATTAGCTCTTGCCTTATAGATTAGCTAACACTGTTCATCCTCCTTTGGGAAACTTGTGTGTTGTCTCTGTTTCAGCCTCAGCAGCAATGAAAGAGCAGCCAGTCTGTTTTTCTCCCTAGAGAACAGAAAGCCACTTGAATGCCAAAACGTATGAGAGAGAATCTTTTGTTCTGGGCAGTATTTTCTTTCAGGTTAGCTTCAGGCTAGATCCCTCTGACTCAGGTTAAATGGGACTGACCTCAAAGTTTAGCTCTGTATCTCTTGAATTAGTGGTATTCAGGGAATGCAAACATGTGGAAGTGGAGGGTACAAAACAAGAAATGACAAAATGAAAAGGTTGTTTTAGCAAACAGCAATCCTTTCAGGTCTGATAGTAATATGCCTAAACAGGATCCAAGAAGAATTTTTATTTGCCACACCTGCCAGTGGAAAATTAATTGAGAATATAGCATTTTTGTATATTGTTGTTTTTTTTGTTGTTTTTTTTAAAATAATTTTTGGCAAATAGCATTCACAGCACCATATACCAAACAGCGTTTTGGTAAAATGCTAATGTCATAAAAATGTGAAGAAAAAAAAAAATAATTTTGTTGCTAATAATTTCATTTTGGTGATGTAATGTGAAGAATATTTCATGTATGTTTCACCACATGATATAAAAACCTTAAAATTACATGAATTTTGGTAGTTTTATTTAGCTAATTCAATTGTTATTCACATTTTCTCTTGTAAGTGTAAATTTTGGACACACTGACATTGGTCTGCAGCGTCGAATTGACTACTTTAACCAGCTTTACGAAAAGAAACCACCAACTAGGATAGTATGTGTAATGGAGAAAACAAATTATAGTTACATTTTCATTCTGATCAAGACAATAAGGAAGTAATGTGATTGACAGTTGGCGTTAACATTTCGGACACGTAGATCCATGGCGACTGCAGTGGTCGTGACGCCTTAAATACTTTTTTGTGGTACATTCTGTTCCTCTTCCGTTCAGGCAGCTCTCACACCCATCTGCATGCTAAACAGAGGCCCATACGGGCCAATTTGCAGCAGCCAATTTACCAATGTCGCTTTGAATTTGCTAGGAGTAAAAAAGGCAGCAAAATGCTTGGAGCTTCATGAAATGGGGAGTCTGGGATGGCTAAAACCTTCACCCTCAAACACATACACAAATGTACGAAGCCACACACGCTCAGAAAAGTACAGATTTTCTGTTATGTGATTTTCTGTTTCTGTCATGTGCCCAGATGCGGTAGAGTCCCAGAGGGTTAGAAAGAGGCAGTTCTGACAAGGATGTGACAGGGCTTAATTAGCCGTTGAACTTAGCAGCAGAAGACATTTCTCTAGATTGTTGTCGTTTGAATAGATTAAGACGTGTTTTTGCTAATGCTAAACTGCTTATGCTCACAGCCATGGATTAGAGTGACACAACAAAGAGGGGCGAATAAAACGCATGGATGTGTCACTTCAGAGGAGCTAAAGTTGAGTGCTAAAGTAGGCTAGCATGTAGCTTTGTGTGAGATTATTGCTGAATGGCCTTTTTATACACCATGACGAATCAAATTCATGCTAATCTTTCATTCAGTTAAACTTGAACTCACATTGTTATGCTAATTATGATGAAAAATGCTAACTAGTAGCATTTTCGGTAATGTCTCGTGCACTCTTTCCATCTCAACGCAGATACTGAGGGATGCGAGCACAACTGGAGGAAGTTTCACGGCCACTGCTACAGGTACTTCACCCGTAGACACACATGGGAGGACGCTGAGAAGGACTGCAGAGAGCACAGCGGTCACCTGGCCAGTATCCACTCCACGCAAGAGCAGGACTTCATTAATGGTCAGTATCTGCTCAATGTAAACAAATGCACAAACAAAGTTCTGCAGGTTCAATATGCTAGTGTACTTCTAAAAATAAACTTTTACACTATACCGTTCAAAAGAACACCAAGAATGCATTGATTTAATCAAAAATACAGTAAAAACTGTAATATTGTCAAATTATTTAATTTAATTTAAAATAACTGATAATAATACATTTTTAAAATGTAATTTATTCCGATGATGATTTTCAGCATCATTACTCCAGTCTTCAGTGTCACATGATCCTTCTGAAATTATTCTAATGTGCTGATTTGCTGATCAAGAAACATTTCTTATTATTATCAATGTTGACAACAGTTCATATTTTTGTGGAAACAGTGATGCATTTTTTCCAGTTTTCTTTGATGCAATCAATTGCAAAGTGACTAGCCCAAACTTTCTACAGCTAGGCGAAAGAAAACTTAATTTCTCAGTATTGCATAACCTATTGAATTTCTATCAACAGAGTGCAACAGTCGAGTTCCAGAATGAAAAATCCCATTCATTTTCTCCATAGGGGAATTGGTTTTTAACAATAACTTATTAAAGGCAGGCAGACCTACTGTGGACTACAATATTGTTAATTGATGTTTATGCTGTTGTTGAAGTTGTCAGCCCACATTAATTCAACTTATTTTTTTAATTAATCATGTTTAACACTGGAATTCCAGGTAGAAAATATTACCCATGATTCTGCCAAAAGAACTCTGCCCTCTTTGATGAAGCACCATGAATAATGTGATAGTCTACCTACTCATAAACTACTTATATGTTTGTATGCATATTTTGCAATATATTGAAAATATGTTGTTGTTTCCCTTATTTCCCTTATTCCCTTATATGTTTTTTATTCCCTGATTTTAAGTACACAGTGTTGCAGTTTATAATGTTGTGGTTCTCTTCGTAAATCCCTATGGAAAATTCATTTAAAAATCACACTTATGATTTGAAAGGAAACCAATTCTTAAATTCTGTATTCTGTGGAACCCTATTTTTTTATAGGTTATAAAACAGTCGGTAACTCTGGCTAAACTGTATTTGTTTTACCCAATTAGCTTGGACTAAAACCATTTACATAGCCTAGATTCATTAATAGCTAGCCACATAACTAAGATAAGAGACAGGCCTGCAGACCTCCCGCACGGCACAGATTGCATTATGTCTACCGCCCCTGGTCAAGCCTAAATCCAGCATAATGACGCTCACTGTGGCCTCTCACAGCATGCTGTCTACTCACAGAGCCACAGCGCTCACCAAAAAGTGTGTTTAATCGCCTTGAAAATGGACATCTCCACCTCTGCAATAAAGGGGGCACAGCCATTAGGAAGATTAATGGGCCCTGTAATGATGTTAATCAGTAACACCATGATTGAAATTCCATTACACCCCGACCAAAAAAAATCCTCACAAATGCATCTTGGGGACGATCTGATGGCTTCTGGCTTGAGCTTGAATTGTGATTGTGATAACACCGTCGCTTGGCTCCCAGTGGCCCTGTAGGAGACATAAAGCAGACTACAACTTAAAGGGGAAGCATTACCACTGCATTTTATGACACTAAGACCTATTTACACCTGGTATTAACCTGTTTTTAGTGGTCTTCCAGGTTGTTGGTTATACATGGTATAAATTGAAGTCTTTCCATTAAATATGTGGAGAAAGAAGTGTTTAAAATATGTGCTGTTGTCCCAGAAAGTAAAAACTTCTACATGAATGCAGAAAATATAGAATATTTTAATAGAAAAAAATATAATTTGAAGTTTTGTGCTTTTAAAAAATTAGACTTGTTTCATTTGGTAATTTGCATATGAAGCAGACTGAGGGTATGGAATCCATCGGGTCCGTCTGCCCTAGCTAGATTTAAAGAGACATCTCAGGTTCACAAGGGCCAACCGGAGAACAGGTCTATAAGAGAATCCCTCTCAAGGGGCCCACAGCATGAAAATATAGTAATATATTATAATAAAAAATAATAATAATTTGAAATGTTTGTACTTTTAAAACAGGAATGAGCCATGAGAACACATGGATTGGTCTGAATGACAGGATGGTGGAAGACGACTTCCAGTGGACCGATAACATGGATCTGGTGAGACTAGCACAAAATACATAAAATAAATAAAGTTTGCTATATTTATTTTTATTCATATATTTAAAATAGACAAATTGTATCAGAATACAAATATCAGAACATATAGTACAAATAATCACTTATAGACTAATCAAAGTATGATAATACAGGCAGTATGGTCAGATAGATTATGCAAATGGGTGCACAAGTCTCTCTTTAAAGTTTTCAAGCCATTTAGGTACCAAACAAGTTTATATAATATATTATACCAGACCCATTAGATGTAAAACCCCACTTGTAATGCAACAGATATGTAAGAAGGTACACTAAATACCTAGTAAAGCCATGGGATTGGATTTAGCCCTGAAATATCCCCGTTTCTCCTCCAGCAATATGAGAACTGGAGGGAGAACCAGCCGGATAATTTCTTTGCGGGCGGAGAGGACTGCGTGGTGATGATCGCCCATGAGAATGGCAAATGGAACGATGTGCCCTGCAACTACAACCTGCCCTACATCTGCAAGAAAGGCACAGGTGAGAGAGAGAGAGAGAGAAAGAGAGAGAGAGAGAGAGAGAGGAGGCTTTGGAAAAGAGGACAAATATTGTACCGCCTTGCTTTATACCTCACTGTACTGTTTTCTCATTGCTGACCTCCTTTTGTTAACTTCATTCACACATCTTCATGAGATGTTCCTCATGAAGATTTAAATCCATTGTGCTTCTTTAAAGGGATAGTTCTCTCATGTTATTCAAAACCCATTTGACTTTATTCAGACTGGTTTTGTGAAATGGATCAACGATTCATTGAAAAGATACGACTCAAAAGAACGATTTGTTCTCACACAAAGGTATTATCACATGTCTTCGGAAGACTTGAACTATAGTTATAGAAATATAGAGTCATATCAACCACTTTTATGATACTTTTACATGCTTTTGTGTCCTTTTTTAAAGAGGCCATGAACTGAGAAATAAATTTTTCCTTGAGCTTTTGACATATAAGATGTCATCATACTATAAGAATATCCTGTAAGTTTCAGAACTGAAAACGTCCTTGTTAGTCCAAAAACAGCTTTTATTGTAAGCAAGTCCAGAGAACGACTCGTAGAATGTGCCTATATGTAAAAGACCGCCTCTGCAAAAGAAAATCAACGCCTACTTCATCATTTCAACTTTGACCCTGCCCACTGGCGTGTTAGTGAGATGACAAGGAGAGAATATTGTGCTTCTCTCCTTGTCATCTAAAGCTTGAAAGCTTAAAGGGATAGCTCTCCCAAAAATAAGAATTCTGTCATTATTTACTCACCCTCATGTCGTTCCAAACCTGTGTGACTTTCTTTGTTCTGTGGAACATCAGAGAAGATATTTTAAAGAATGCTGGTAACCAAACTGTTTCAAAAATACAATGGAAACTGAAACTGTCTGGTTACCATCATTCTTAAAATATATATTTGTGTGCGTGTTACGCACTCATACTGGTTTGGAACAACATGAGGGTAAGTAAATGATGAGAGAATTTTAATTTTTGGGGGAACTATTTCTGTAACAAAGTCCCATATTCCAAATTCATTCCCTTCCACTTCTTATTTTTATGTCCGTTTGTACGGCTTTATTTTCAGCAGTTCCTCCTTCACCAATTCCTCTCACGTCTTTCGCCATCAGACAAGGACCTCAGCAATAACTGTCAGTCATTTTGTTCTGATGATGTGATGGTGGGTCCTCAGGAGGACCGTGTGTTTAAAGCCTCGATCATGACATGACAGACATGACTGGTTCTCTTCAGTCACCTTTTAGCTGTCTAGCTCTTATGCAATCTGCTTCACCCACACCACTATGGACTCATTAGACTTGTTTTATCTGGTCATTTGCATATGAAGCAGACTGAGGGTGTGGAATCCATCGGGTCCGTCTGCCCTAGCTAGATTTAAAGAAGCACCTCTGGTTCACGAGGGCCAACTGGAGAACAGGTCCATCAGAGAATCCCTCTCAAAAGCTCCAGACCATGATGGACCTGCTCTGGAGAGCCAAGAAAAAAACACGTTTCTCACTTCTAATTGAAATTCTGACCTCCGTTCTATAATTGAACACTTAATTCATTATTAAAAATGTGTTTAAGCTTATGTGGTAGACTTACTTGGCACTTGATAAAAACTTGCTACTGAAAAATCTCCAAAAACAACACCATAAATTGGGTATTAGGATTTCAATCAGATCTCAGATGTTCTACATATTTAAACTAAATATTTAATTGAAGTCCATAATCAAATAAAATATTACATTTAATATACATATTTAAATGAAACAAGTCTAATTAGCTATCCAGAGCTGGTCCGCCATATTCTGGGACTCCTGAGATGCGTCCTCTGATGGACCTGTTCTCCGGTTGGCCCTTGTGAACCCAAAGTGTCTCTTTGAATTTTGCTAAGGCAAACGGATGGGACGAAAGCTAATAAGTTCTCAGAAAATCTTCAAATACACATATACATTAGCATGGTTATTGTAATGGTGTGCACAAGGGTTACTCTGGGCAGTAGCCACTGATTTTAATCGATGGTGTGCTTGTTCAATTTTGAGCAAACAGTCATATTGCTGGCACACATACACAGATCAGCCAGCTGTCATTTGCAGGACCACCTGGGAACCATTTTCAACCACCCCCACCACCTGCCTCGCTGTCCCTTTTTGTCCATCAGCCCTCCCCCAGTCATTCTATCATTCAAACTGTCATCACTATTGATCATGCAATCTCTCCGGCGAAGCCTTAATACAATAATAGAATCCCTTAAGAAGAGCGTAGAGAAGCAATGCATGGTATTAACTCATGAGATATGTGCTTTAAACAGACCTACTGCCAGTATGCTTCTCTCTTGTTGTAATAGTTTTTATGCTGAGCTACAGATTTTGCTGGAGGTAAAGATGCCTGAATCCAAAGTGTTCAGCACAAGTCTCAGTGTGATGCTGACTCAGTCGAAGAACCCCTATCTATGTCTGTGTTATTGAATCACCTTGACTTTTCCCTGCCAGTTTTGATATTTGGATGAATGAGGTGTGATGCATCCTCGGGCATTCTGCTCAGGCTGGTCAATATGATAGCGCTGCAATAAACCACTTTCCTTTTTCATCTGTAAAAAAGCTTCAACTTGCAGCTGAACACAAAAGTGAGATTGTCAATCACTTTAAATGCCTGCCGCATATAGCATAATTCAAAACTAAGGCGAATTTAAAATATTCGTTAAAATGTTTATTTATTATTTTACTTGTACATTCATTTATTTATTTAATGTGTGGATGCAATTGCATTAGATAATATATAAAGTCAATCTTCACCCTTTATTCAAATATTATTAAAAATGTGTTAAAGATTTTATAAGCATATTGCATAGTTGTCCTTGGAGTCAATTGTTTTATTTGTGATAAAGCAATGAAACTTGCCAAATTGTGTGGACATAATTTTTGGCCAGGCTGTCATACAATATATATATAATAAAATAAAACCTGTAGCTGTAGTTTACCTTTTTTTGCCAAATAATTTTGTCAGATAAAAACCTTAACCAAGTTCAGTGTTTTGGTCTTCCATCATATTTTAAATATTTTTCCGTACATTTTGATAGTTTAATCGAACGTCTAGGGTCATAAAAAATAAATATATAAAATATATAATATATATTTAAAAAATAACATATATATATATATATGATTTTATTTTGTTTTATAAATAAATTATATATTTTTTTATAATGTATTAAAACAATACAATTTGTATTTTAATAAATGTAATAAATTATATATACATATATTTAATAACATTATATTATGTATGTTTTTTTTTTTTATATTTTAGATATTTATTTTTAATGACCCTACAAGTTTGGTCAAAATGTAAGGAAAATATATATATATATTTTTTAAATGTTTTCTACCTTTGTCTTCTCAGTGAAAATATATAATTCAATGACATTCATACATTTTTAAGCATGGCTTAGTTGTTGTCCAAATTGACTTTTTGAGTCCACTGTATCTGAGTGTACAGTGTGTCCAGAATTGAGTATTGATTTTGTGGTCTATTATTTATTTATGATTTATTGCTGAATCGGAGTTGGGCTTGTGTGGATCGAGGACGGTTGCTTAGTGCCGGAGTTAGTTTTTTAAGTGTGACATTTGCCTGCTGTCCTCAAGCTAGAAGGTCACATTGCTTTCTTTCCAGACAAAGACGACCCCCCCCCCCCCCACACACACACACACACACACACACACACACCTGAAAAAGGCATACAACAAAACTCATCAAGCTTACAACCAGCTGCTGACTTCCCAGATCAATTCCAGCTCATACCGTCACTGATTAGCTGGCAATTCCTGCCCGTACTGAGCTACACATAGCCTGCAGTTCCTTGCCAGAATTGATTTGATTCACGGAGGTTAATGGCACACACGACTTGCTCTGGAGCATTTGATAAAGAAAATCTTACGTGAAAGGAAAAAAACTAAAGTGCCAAGGCCATAAAGTCTGCCAGAGTGAAGACATTAAACACTCAAATCACAGGTCAGCTTTATGATGTTTCCCTCCAAATGAACAAGCTGAGGTGATTATAGCGGGCAGCCTTGGATTATGGCTTTGTGAATATGGGGGGCTGTATACCACAGGCTAATTGTTTGTGCCTGCGCCCTGATTGGTTCCCTGTGATGTTTACTGGCCCACTGCTACAAAATAACAGGCGGACTTGCAGCAGCTTGCATCTTTGGTCAAGCTGTACACTGAGGTTTAACTCCAACGGCGCCACCTAATGAAAGTAAAAGGAACTGCAATGAAACCAGCTCTTTAAACCTGTTTAATTAGTTAAATGTAAACGTGAGCCACTGCTGTAGATGCTTATGTCACTGCGCTGTGGTGCTTTAGGGTTGAATCAGAATACAGCAGGGAATGGAGTTTTTTTTTTTTATATTCCACCTCTGATTTGTCAAGATATAAATCTTGAACATGAAACAGCATTTGAAACCCATTTTACCTCTGTAATGTGGCAGTTAAACTAGTATTGTTAAAAATGTTTGGTGGGACTTATTCATCAGGAAATTCATGTGACAGGTGTCTAGGGAAAAACATTTTATTATTATTATTGCATTTGTTATAGTTTTTTATTATTATATTTTGTATTATTTGCAATAAGATTCACAATGAATAATTTACAATGACACCATGGACTATGGATGCATCACTTTATATTATATTTGTATTATAAATTATTTTTTATTATATTTATTTTATTATATGTAATTATTTATAATTTACACCCTACACCCCTACCAGAAGCCTCCGCTCAGCTAAAGAGCGGCGGCTGGTGTTACCATCCCAGAGAGGCATGAAATCCCTCTCCAGAACTTTTTCATTCACTGTTCCCAGCTGGTGGAACGATCTTCCCACCTCCATTCAGATGGCAGAATCACTAACATCATTCAAAAAACAGCTAAAAACCCATCTCTTCCGCGAGCACTTAATCTCATCATAAAAAAAAATAAATAATTTTAAATCTTTCTCTACATCCTCCCTATTCTAGCTTACGCTACTCTGAGCAATGCCCGAAACGTAGTATTTAAGGCACTTCTTGCATTTCTACGCCTCTTCATAACGGATCGCTTCCTGTGCTACTCAGTTGTAAGTCGCTTTGGATAAAAGCGTCTGCTAAATGCATAAATGTAAATGTAATGTTGTGTTGTAATGATACCTCCAGCACAAATATTTTTTTATTATTTTGTATTATGTATTATTATTTATAATTTAATAATTAAAATCCTTTTTAATTGTTTATTTATAATTAATAAATTTTATTTTGTTCTTATTTTATAATGAAAATGTTCTTTTAAATTTTTGATGTATTTATTTTATTTTTAGTTTTGCCTCCATCTAATGACCATTTAAAGTTACGCTTTAAAAACACTGTTTTTAAAGTTTTTATTTGTAATTTAATAGCACTGTTAAATGCAATCTTTAGGAAAATGCAAAATAAATAAATATTGCCATTAATTCACTTGTAGCATTTTAAATTATTGATTTTAGCTTTTACTATTTTATTTTATTTAAACAAAATAATACAGCCACCATTTATTGCTAATCAGCCATACCATGAAAATAATATCATATCTGACAGAATTGTACAAATTTCCAGGAACATATATTAAGAAAGTATGTTGATTCATTTGATGTTGATTCAAGATTCATTATGTTTTCGTAATCCTACATTATTGTCTTTTTTGCAGTACTATGTGGAGCTCCGCCCACTGTGGACAACGCTTTCCTGATTGGTCGGAAGCGTTCGCACTACGACATACACTCTGTGGTGCGTTACCAGTGCGGTGACGGTTTCCTCCAGCGCCACATCCCCACCACCAAGTGTCGTGCCAACGGCAAATGGGACCGACCCAAGATTATCTGTACAAAGTGTGAGTGTCCAGACTTCATTAGCTAAATGTCAATATCAAGAACCGTATCAGCAGATTCATTCACACTTGATTCTTTTCTTGTATTCTCAGCACGGAGATCTCACCGCTACAGACGCCACCACCACAAGTCCCACCACGAGCGCAGAAAGCACAAGAGGCACGGTTCAGGAGGTCATCGAGGTCAACAGGAGGGTCATGGCCATTTCTAACCAAATAATCCCCACCTTTCCGCTAGCTTTTTGCCTAAACCTCCTTATCTTTGATATCCGACGGCCTTTCACCTTTTCCCCCTTCTCGCCTGGGTCAGTCTACCCCCATTATGATCAGAGGGGGATCTGCTGGACCTCATAAGGACTATACAAATTTTACTTTTCCATCTCTTTATCCGTTAATGTTCCATCTCATTTTAGTGAGGAAATTTCTTTCGTACCTTCAATGTAGAAAACACTCTAGGTAACTGTTTATGTATTTTTACATAAGCATTAATTGAGCGGGAGAGTCGGTACTACATGTAAATATTGTATTTCTTTTCAAAATGCAGGATCAAATCAAAACGACCAGGAAATGCTTGGTATCCGTTCTTGACCGTTTTGACGTTGGTTTGCTCTTTGTAAGACATTAACCTAATTTATACAGTATTTCTGAGTATTGATGTGTTTTGGGTTGCGAGGAGTGGTGCTCATCCTGATTTTCAGCGCGCAAACTGTGCAATTCACGCAAAAATAAAAATCACCCTCATGTTGTTCTAAACCCGTTAGACCCGTTCCTCTGTTGAAGCGCAAAGAGATGCGTGAATGGCGGTTTAAAAAACGTCAAAAAAGCAGCATAAAAGTTGTTGTGTGTTGTTTTCTGAAGCCGTACGACTGAAACGTTTTTTATAATCAAAAGCCATTATCGTTAATCTCCCCTCATTTGTAGCTTTCATAGCAACATGATGTTTGATGTCAATGATGCCAAATCTGGCAGCTTGATGACAAACAAGAGTTCATATCCATATCGGCGGAGTTCTCTGCAAATAATCATTTAAATTTCACGGTTTCCTCATGCAGACTTACTGAATACCTTCATAAGAAGAATATGGAACACATATAGTTATACAAACCACTTTAATGTTTACTTTTACGGTGCTTTTCATAATTTTAGGAGCTACAACGTAAAAACAAATTTGTTTAGTTTACTTAATTCAATTGTGCAAATGTCTAACCAAGTCAATGTGACGTTCTCCCAAAATGTATAGTTGTATTGACAATAACATTCAATGTAATGTTAACTTGGGTTTTCTGAGTAACAAAGGCAAAGCATGCAAACAGTACAGATTTCTAAATTGTTTTAAGTAAATTCAACAAATTATTGGACATTAAGTTAAGTTAACTAAAAAGTGTTAGTAAGAACAACTGCTGGATTTTACAGTGGTCTACATTTATTTTATTGTATGGAAACGAGCAGCTTGGACTCTCTGCAAAGTATCTTCTTTTGTGCTCCACAGACAAAAAAAAAGTAATACGGGTTTGGAAAAACAAGAGGGTGAATAAATTATGACAGACTTTTCATTTTTGGGGTTAAAATATTATGTTAAGTCCTTAAACAGCCCTTAACTAGCCCTTGACACAGATACATTTCAACCCTTGACTGAAGGTTTCCTATCTTTTACAGATATTGACTTTACAAGAATTAGATAAAATATGCCACTGTAAAACTAGTGGTCCCTCCGTCTGTTATTGATAGTCTGTGTCATGATCTCCTACTTTCTCACCCACAGAGGAGAAATTGTCCTGTCAGAGCCTGTTGGCGAGAAAAAGAGCAAGGATTAGAAAGACGGAAAGAGAAGTTCAACTCGCCGGTCTTAATTGCACATGGCTACATATACGCCACATCAAACTGAGTCACTGACAAGGTACTTTTAACAGCCTCTGGGGTCGAGCGCTATGCCCGTAATTAGCTTCTCAATGTAGCACAGTTGGGGAAGAAATAAAATAAGGATGGATTCCCATGGGTGGGGCGAGAACGAAAACAAAGAATCCAGATGGTGCGATATCACATACAGGTTAGATGTTAAAAGTGCTCATGGGTAAATTTCAGAGGCAGGGATACCTCCAGCACTGAAGATCAAGAGGTTAAAAAGGAAAGGTTCATGCAGAAGAAAGCCAGTTGAAATGTAGCATTTGGCCTTCTGTTCTCGTCAGAGCGAAAGATGTGGTCTGGGCTCAATGTGGGTTTTGAAACGGACACTTTTTTTCTTTCCTACCAGGTGCGTGTCCTGTTTTTCAAAGAGTACTGCGACAGCTGACTCAAAAACGAGGACTGCTCCTTATTCTCTGGCCTCTCAGCCATCCTCCTTACCTTAAAAAAGGGCAGAGTCTTTATTTTACAGAGCATTTATTCTAACGCCGAGGTTTGTGCTTATCTCTCGCTGTTCCTCTCTCAATTTTCCCATGAGTTTGCAATTGTAGCCCAGTTCTCCGCCAACTTCCTTTTAATGTCAGTGCTCCCTCATCTTCTCTTCTCTACCTTTATCCACCTTTTAATGAAATAGACCAAACTTCAGAGACTGTGAAAAGCCAATAGTCTGAATATCTGAACAATTAATCTTTTTTTTTTTTTTTCAAGCAAGCTTAATTAATGTTGAGGTTACCTTGAGGAGGGGGGGGAGGGGTTGAGATAAAGAAGCAATTGACTTCAAGAAAAGGGTGATTTTAATTTTGAAAAAGCTGTTTTTGAACATTTTGAAGTTAAGTCAAAGGCGGTAGAATGTGCATTATTTGGGTAAATTTCAGGAAAACCTATCTAGGTCACATTTCACCCCAATTTAACATTTTTAGTAATTTTTAACAATTTAGTACAAATATTACCATAATTGTTATAATTGTTATTTTATGATTTTTTTATTATTATTTTTATTTTGCATTACGTTAATGGGAATTTGAGAGGAAAAATGTACTTAATAGGAATAGTTCACCCAAAAATCATTTACTCACCCTCAGTTGTTCCAAACCTGTATATATTTCTGCTGTACACAAAGGAAGAAATTTGGAAGAATGTTTGTAACCAAGCAGATCTCGCCCCCCAATTGATTACCATAGTATTTTTTAATGATCTGCTTGAAATTTGTACAGGTTTGGAACAACTTGAGGGTGAGTAATTGATGACAGAATTTCCATTTTTGGGTGAACTATCCATTTAATTTTCCTGAAAATACAATGCAAATAAAATATCCATCCTTAAAGCAAAATATTGCTGTAAAAAATTATATGATCAATACGTTATAACAACATATGTTTTTACATTGCTTTAATTTATCAAAATAACTTAATTAATAAAATTAATTAATTAATAAAATGACTTAAACATCCAATTTGGTTGTACTTTTTTTTTTTTTTTGAGGGGGGGTGAAAAAACACCTGGAAATATTCTTAACAGCTTTTACGTGATTCATTTGAATGCCTATGCCTGATTTGCATGGAACAGGAGGTGTACCAGTGTTGTGCAATTTGTCTGTCAAAATTGAAGTCTCGTTTTGATACCCAGTATTCTAATAATCCATATTAGCTGCTAATGTTCCTCTATATCACACTAATAGCTCTTTACAGCCCTCAGCTCAGGCTAGCGAAGGAAGGCAGATGGCTAACAATGTGGCAACTTAATTGCGAGCCTTGATTATAAAAATGAACCTCTAAACAAAGAATGTTCACAGCTGTCTTTTGGCAGGCATTCTGGAGAACCGTAAGAGGCAGCTGCGGGATTTTCTTGTGGCAAGTTTTTTGACTAATTGCCACAGAGCAATTGCTATCCCAGAGGTTGTTATGCTAGCTGCACCGCCCCTTTGTAGTTACGTTTGTGGAACATAGTCTTATTTAGGCTTATTTGCATGACTCATTCAGCCAGATTTGTCGAGTTCCTCACAAGCAAAATATGCAAAATACTCTTGCGCCTCTCACAATAGCTGCTGACACTTTGTTTGCTATGTGCCGCTGTAGCCGAGTACGGTGTTTTTCCATTTACTCCGTTTTTATACAATGTGCACGTTGTAACGAGAGTTTAACCTTGTCCTTTTCACATTTACATGATTGCTGGAGGTGTGGAGGTGAGACAGGAGCACAATGTCCTCTGTTTAATCAGAACTGCAGGTAGCACGCCACATCCATCATCACTTTCTGGACTATCGCAGCAAGAGTAGCACGTCTGAATTTTTAGTGAGTTATCTTCATCTGCTGGAAATGTCTTTGATCGGATGGTGTCAGAAAGGGAATTACCATGACAAAGAAACCAGTTCATGTGCCTGTGGCAGAGCGGATTGTTCTGGAAATCGCAGCTGCTTAGTATACTTAACCCGAACCTCCGTTGTTCCCTGTTCACCTAAACCGTGCTTACATAGTCTGCCCTTTACCTCATATAAATCTCTATTGGCACATAATCCTATCTGTAAATTCCATCCTAGCCGGCTGTCACATCGTTACAGCCAACTTTGTCTTGCACATGGCTCTTTGGATGTTAGCGCTGTCGGAGAGGACCTTAAAGAAGACTCTATCCGGTTTCACAGACGAGATTTAGGCAAGTCCCAGACTAAAATGCATGCATGTTTGAGCTGTTTTAACTGAAAGCAACCTGCACTGATATATCTCAAAATATGTCAGTGCCATTGTTTTGTCTCAAGATGCACACCAGTAATATTTGTCTAAGGCACGTTTATAAAAGCTACTTAAATGCCCTAATTGAATTTAGGCCTACTCCTGGCTTAATCTAAGATCTGTCTGTGAAACTGGGCCTATGATATATAACATATTGTAAGTCCTTTTTTAAGTTTCCATGTTCCATGTCCTACTTATATGAGTTACACCTCAGAGGTGCGCTATTACTTTTCTAAGTGGTCCGACTTTCACAATAAAACTGTGAAAAACAGTTGCGTAAACTCACACTGAAGGAAAGACCCAAGACATAACATCAGAGAGACTTAAAGGTGTGTGCTTTCGACTTGGACTAGTAAATAACCCCCTAGCAACCATGATAGCAAATTGCTAAATACCACTCATCATTCTACTGAGTTTTGCCCAGGTAAATGCCAGATTTTATCTCCATGTATTTGGGTCTTTATCTTTACATTGTTATCCAGTTGGACTGCAAGGTTTTCTAACTTATTATGAGATCATCTAGTCGCATTTATACCTTTCGTGAAAATGTTTGCTTACTTTTCATCTAAAGAAACAAGCCTATAAAATGTTTAATGTATATTTACAGTTAAAATTGTTATTTCTGCATATTTATTATTCGTTAATAATGACCCAGCATTCCCTGCTGTTAAAAGCAGTCAATTCTTTTCTTTTTTTTCAGCAGTAGCAAAACAATCTTTAGCACCACTCCTCAGCTCTGTGATGTACAGACTTTGTTTTCAATTCTTGATGTTTTCCTTCATTTTTTATGTATCTATGTATTTATTTATTTTTCACTTTTTTAAAATGAAAACTGGATGTGTTTGAATCCCTGGACCTTAGTCACACAGGCTAATTCTCCATCCGTTCTCCAATGCTAGGCAGAAAACACAACTGCTGCTGCATCAAACATTAAACACCATCTTCTACATTGAGATACTGTTGTTTGTTAAAAACATTTTCTTTAGTAGGATGAGCGAGTTGTGTGAATGCTGTCCATGTGTGTTATTCAATATTTATTGATGTTCTTATGAATTCTAGTTCTGTCATTGTATCATATTCTTTACCAAACAAGTGTTCAATTAAAAACATTGGATGGGATCAGTAATATTATTTAATTGCTTTTATCTTTTGCAGTTCTTTTTTGTTGCAAATTACACATTCATGGTTCACCCCAAAAATGTCATTCCAAACTTGTATGACTTCCTCCCCCATCGCCCCAAGATTTCTTTTATAGATGAATTATCCCTTTAAGATGACTTTTTAACAAACGTATACACTTAAACAACAGGTAATCATTAAAACTTAAGGTTCCAAAAAATGCAAAGTTCCAGATTATTTTATGCACATGTAACGGACGTAAGCCAGTAAAAGCTGTGTGTGCAAACCTCACTCTCCTGGCCTCAAGAGGTGCTCTAGCGACCAAAGCCTTTAGCGTCCTTGTTAGCACTCCCACCTCCCACGCCGGAGACCCCGGATCAAATCCTGCTCGGAGCGGGTCGAGTAGGACCGATTACATTTGGTGCCATGACCCGGATGAGAGTGAGGTTTAGGGAGGTGTAACGGACCAACACGTTCTCACTCCTGTTCGTCACATATTAACGCTTGGTCAGTTCCCTTCAGCGTCACTTTTTAACGCACAGGGTACCCCTTAAGTGTCGTTTTTCGATGCGCAGTACTCCATTGATTTCAATGAGAAACCTTTAGCGTCATATACAGACGCGTTGGGCATGGTTCTCATCATGATGATACTATATATTGGGTTATGATTTTGCCATTATGACATGGAGTGTGATTCTCAATTAAATCAGCCAGTATAATTTTATTTACATTTAATGTTATTTTCTTTTTTTTATTTACGCTATTCAGACACGTTTTGAACACCTAACCCAACCCCATCCCTAAACCTACCCATTTGTGTACTATAAAAAACTGGATATAACAAGTAGATACGACTGCAGCCACAATTTATTCAAAAAGTACAAATATTCCAAGTGTTCCGAGGCCAAACGATTGATTTGTGTGAAGAAAATCCCCAAAAGCGATCAGCGTTGAGTCCATCCACTGAAGATCATGAACACAACAACACATTTAAAAAATTGCCGCCGGAAGAAACGTTACGTCAGCTTTGACAGCATTGGCTGTCGTATGTCTCGTGACCAATTGCGTCATTACGTCAGCTTTGATTGTAAAATGTCATTGGCGCTCTCATGTGTCTTGTGACCGATCGCGTCATGCTAAAGAGTCGGGTGTATCATTTGAATGAGATATGACTGAGTGCGTGCGTGTGTTCACTGGATCATTTCATCGATTAAATCTCTGTTCTTCACATAAAGATATCGTATGACTATTTCTGAAGCTAGAGCGCCCTCAACCAGGCAGCTTTACGCGCTGAAATAGTCAGTGTTCTCAGGCTGGTGTACAGCACGGAACCTGGACCCACACTCGTGTGAGGTGACAGAAGTGCTCTCCTTTCTTCAAGAGTTGATGGACGCGGGTCGTTCCCCCTCCACGCTCAAAGTATATGTGGTGGCCATAGCAGTGTCTCACGCTCACGTGGCCGGACAGTCACTGGAGAGGAGCGACCTCATTGTACGCTTCCTCAGAGGGACTAGGAGGTTGAACCCTCTCGACCCCCTTCGGTTCCTTTATGGGACCTTTCCACGGTCTTAGAGGCCATGAAAGGTTCCCCATTCGAACCGCTTCAGTCTGTAAGTCTGAAGCGCCCGTCGCTAAAAGCTGCTTTTTTGCTGGCGCTAGCTTCAGTCAAGCGTGTTGGGGATTTACATGCACTCTCTACGAGCGCTTCCTGTCTCGAGTTTGGGCCTAACGACTCCTCAAGCCAAGACATGGTTATATACCACAGGTTATTTTGCTATCAGCTCTTCCCACTAAGAAGACGTGAATCTGCTCTGCCCAATTAGGGCCCTAAGGTTTTATTTAGAGCGTTCCGCCGCTTCTAGACAGTCGGAACAGCTCTTCGTTTGCTTTGGTTGCCGCACTAGAGGGTGCATGGTCACGAAGCAGAGATTCTCACGATGGATAGTAGACGCTATCTCGCTGGCTTATGAGTCAAAAGGCCTCTGCTGCCCTATAGGCGTCAGAGCTCATTCCACTAGGGGCATGGCCTCATCATGGGCTTGGTCCAGTGGAATACCACTTGAAGATATCTGTGCGGCGGCAGGCTGTGCACATTTATTCGATTCTATAACTTGGGAGGTTCCTGCTTTGCAAGCTAGGATTCTTTCCATATAAACGAATGTATAACACATTTGCAATAACCGTAGGCCCGACTCTGTCCGGTCTAGTTTTTATCTATACCCCATATAAACAAATGTTTCATTTGCAATAGTTATGGCCCGAATTCTTTCCGGTCTGGGGTTTTATCTAACCCATAATAAGCTATGTGTAACACAAGCAATGTTCATCACATTACATACTATAAGGCCCGACTCTGTCCGGTCTAGTTTGTCAAAATCCTATACAAATGTATACACATTTCAATATTAATAAGGCCCGACTTTGTCTGGTCTAGTTCTTATTGGATTATTACATAGGAATATTCTTTCCTATATATACCCTTATATGAGGCTCGCTATTGTTGGCCTCTTTTGGGTCTCATACTTTTTCTCTTTTATGAGCCTCGGGTTCTCCCCCCAGGCCATAAATATGGAACAAGTTTTCAAGCACCACAGTGTTTTAAATTGGGTTCCCATCGCGTAAGCTAGTCTTACGCAATACAAGAGTACTCTTGAAAGGGAACGACTCGGTTACTAACGTAATCTCGGTTCCCTGAAAGAAGCGAACGAGTATTGCGTAACCCGCCGTGCTATTGTGCTTAGATCAGGGGATCGCTTCAGTCGATTTAACCTGAATCCTTTGGCGTAGCATGGGCTTTTATAGCTTAAGGTATGCAAAATTAGGCGGTGTTTGGCGTGCTCTTAGGCAACCAATCAGAATTATAAGGATAATTTTGGCTTCATATTTTCGAGAAAAGGACCTTTTCCCATCGCGTAACCAAGTCTTACGCAATACTCGTTCCCTTCTCTCAGGGAACCGAGGTTACGTTAGTAACCGAGCCGATTTCCATACTAGCCATCTGTCTTGTCTGTCTCCATCTTTTTGTGATCTTTGCGCGTTTGTTTTCCCGCCCTTCAATTCAATGCAGTCGTTTCCGGAGTGCGATTTTCCCCCTTTTGTATTATTTATTTATTTATTTTTACTCAGTAACGGATATGGTTTAAAATGTAGCGAAGTGCAATACTTCAAACAAAACTACTTAAAAAAGTAGAAGTAGGCTACACAGAAAAACTACTCAATTAGCCTACCGCAATTAAATGTAATTCATTACTTTTCACCTCTGAGAAACACGAATCACTTTCTATGAAAAACAGATTTAATTTAGGCTTTTATTCACATATAAACAATGACCACAAAACAGAAGCTCACATGTGGTTGCTTGATGCACAAGAACCAAAAGGTTTATTTCCGCACCTCAAGCAAGTGCCGTTGACTGTATCTCAGGTTTCATTAAAATATCTTAGTTTGTGTTTCGGAGATTAACGAGTAATGTATGATTACATAATTTTAATTTTGGGTGAACTATCCCTTTAAAGTGATAGTTACTCAAAGGAAGATATTTGGAAGAATGTTTGTAACCAAGCAGATCTCAGTCCCCATTGACTACCATTAGAAATAAAATACTATGGTGGGGGCCGAGATCTGCTTGGTTACAAACATTTTTCCAAATATCTTCCTTTGTGTAAACAAAACATTTATACAGGTTTGAAACAACTTGAAGGGGAGTAAATAATGACAGAATTTTCATTTTTGGGCGAACTATCCCTTTAAGTCATTATAAAATCTTGTCACCTTTTGTATGCCAAGAAAAAACAGACTGAATTCACAGAAAGTCATGTTGAAACAACAACAGCATGTGGGTTTCAAATGACATGAGGGGGAGTAGATAAAAGAATATACATTTTTGGGTGAACTGTCCTTTTAAAAAAAATTCGAAATTTAACTGTTGAAACTCTTTGAGCTACTCTGGTTTGAATAAATTCCTAGCTAGTTTAATTTTGCAGCTGTAGCGGGAGATCTTTCTGCCCAACTGATCTGCATGTGCTAGACTCTCCCTGTGTTCCAAGGGCAAGCTGTCCTCATTAGACGTCAAGCTGTGGAATCTAGTTAGTGTTGCTCTTAAGATGACCTAGGCATTTTACCAACTGCAAAAACACATTCCTGATTTACTGTGCTGCTATCTTTTGATCCAGTTACTATTCTGGGAGGGAAATGAATTTGAAGAAGTGTAAACCCACTTTTTTTTGCTCAATAAATATTAAGCATCTCATCCAAGAACTTTTTCGCTGACTGAAGCTAACTGTGCTAATAGCATCTGAATTGCCAGATTCTCCCGGATTTACTTGCTGAATGCGTTCCTCGTCGTAAACCGGCATGCATTTTGAAAAATTGTGACAGGCAACTATCTTTGCACACCTCCGGCGTGCTTCTCATTTGGGAAATGCGTTTATACAGTTGCCATATTAGCATCGTGAGTCAGTGCTAAGGTTAATTCCTATTCTTTAGGCCATTTATCATTCCAGTATGTAAACTGATGAATACACAAGGTCTGCTAAGGCTTTGCAAGAGCCGCATTTAACAGGATAATGATGTTTGTGCAGATGGTTGCTGAGTCCTTAGCTGCTAATAGCTTTTTAAAGTACTGCAGGATGCAAAGCAGGCCAAAAAAATGAGTCGCAAATCAAATAAAAACATCCTTCTGCTTGAGTCCATATGGGCTGCTAAGGCTAGATGCACATGCCCGGTGTACATTTGTTGTGGGTCTACGGTTGACGATCCAGAAACCATCCTTCATTAAGCAGCTTAGCGCATCTTTAGAATAACAGGATTTTCACACATTGGTGACTTTGGGGATAGCTAGTCTATCAGAGTCCTCTTACTCCTGGTCTCACTCCAATTGGGCAGCGCCAAGGAAGAGCTCCAAGGAAGAGTTTGACCTTCATGGCTTGGAAGGGTCATGTGTCAGTGTTTCATAAAGCAGGTTGTGGGTTTCATTGCTCCAGCTCCTGACTCAACCATGATACATTCCAGCTGCGTTCCAGTTTGCACTCTTATACTATGGCTAAAAGTAAGTACTTTGCTGGTGAACCGAACATATGCAAGACAAGATGGTGATTTATTAAAATACAACATTTTCTTCCCCTTAAAGGCAGGGTAGGTGATTTGTTCCAGAAACATTTTTGTTATGTTGGTTAAAAGTCTCTTCACATCCTGATAGCAATCACTAAGTTAAGTTAAATGTATTTTTATGTGTATATATATATACATATATATATCATCTGTGGAAGCCGTAGGACCATAAAATGTTTGTCCAATAATTTAATTCGGTCTGAATGCAATGACTGGATGAAAATGTTATGGTCCGAATGCAATGATACAATGTACTACCTGCCTGTCAGCTTATGTATTTTTATACCTCCGCGCACCCTGCTCGCGAAGACATCACACATCATCAGCGCATTTCATGCTATACAGAGTTTCGACAGACATCAGCATGAACAACTACTGTAATTTGGAAGAGATGGAAACCCGTAACGTTATACTTAACGGTTCCTGACTTGAATTTATGCGTTTCAATAGCAACACCATCAACGCCGAAATGAATCTGCAGCAATCAGGTGGTACAGGTCAGAGCTCTTTAAGTTATGTTCATTATTATTGTAATGTTATGCGATTTGAGACGAGGTAGTTTAACGCCGTCTCTCGTCTCGTGACGCTCTGAAAACTCTGTTCATGTTATTGCTAGCCGCTCTGAAAATTGCCTTCCCTATCTTTAAAACCAGATGCATTTTTAACAATGTTAAGGTTTGTTTTAGCTCTAAAACAAATAAACCTAAAACCTGTTTGGTTGATATAAAAGTTGTTCAATGACTTTGTCCTAAGTGTTGTTCATAAGGTACCCAATAAAATAGAATTTTGATATCACATCTAGCTAAATTCATTACTTCCGAATTATTGTCGTAACTTTTGAAGGATTAGTTCACTAATTTACTCACCCCCATATCATCCAAGATGTTCATGGCCTTTCTTTCTTCAATCGAAAAGAAATTGTTTTTTTGAGGAAAACTTTCCAGGATTATTTTCCACATAATGGTTTTCAATGGCAACCAACGGTTTGAAGGTCCAAATCAATGCAGTTTCAAAGGGCTTTGAAGGGCTTCAGAGGGCTCTGCACGATCCCAGCCGAGGAATAGGGTCTTATCTAGCGAAACCATCTGTCATTAATAAAATAAACATTTATATACTTTTTAACCTCAAATGCGTGACTTCTGGGTTCTGCTATTGCATGACTTATGACATCATCACGTCGGAAAGGTCACGCACAGGACGTACGTGGAAGTACCGACCCAGTGTTAAAATGAACGTGCGAAGACAAAATCAAACACCCTTTACAAAAATAAAGGTAAAACAACAATGTCGGACAATTTTAAATTTGGAAGAGAACATGAGATTAAGTTTTTCGGCACTGGGTCAGTACTTCCACCTACATCACGTGTGACCTTTCCGACGCCGTGAAGAAAAACAACACAGAAGTCGTGCATTTGAGGCATTTTTGCATTCCTTGACTTTTCATTTAAAAAACGTGAACGGAAATGGTCACATACTTTTTTTTCTGTTACAGGTTTTTTGCTATATTAGCCGGAAAAAAATATTACATTTACACCATATTTTGTATATATTTTCCCATTTTAAAAAAATCATATAAAGATTATGTTCAAGCGCACACTGTGAATAAACAGTTGCATTAACCTTCTGCCCCTTCTTTTCCACTTCAGTCTGAGTTCTCTCAACACAAACCAGCGAGGGAAAGCAGCATGCTTGCTCTTGATCTGTACCTGCGGCCGCTTCCGATTGAAACAAATCAGCAGGATTCGTGTTCAAAGCTTAAAGGGTCTAAACAAACAGCAAACGCTCACTGTTCACTGCTGGAGGCTTATTCAACAAAGCAGAGCCTTTGTATGTACTGACTCATTACCCACCGAAATGAGCCAATCAGTGTTACAAACACTTCAGCCAGACATGATTTTTCACCTTTTTTTCCTTTCAGCAGGTAAGAAATGAGACTCTGATTCAGTTCTGTTTGCCCAAGAGGATGTGCTCAGTTGTTAAGGGTCAATAAATGTTGACTTGTTCATGTTGAGGGAAGATTAGAAGGATCCAATGACAGTAATGCAACCATTTGTATAGACATACTTTAAATTGTCTTTTTATACATGTTCCTATTAGGAGAGAAGCACAACATAAAATGGCAATTTTCCAACAGCTTTTTAGAAATAAATGTACTATAATTTTTTATGCAATATTGTTTGTGTTTTTAAGAATAGTAACACTCCTTATATATTGGTGCACTGTAAAAAAAAAAAAAAAATGTTAATACAATGGAGATTTTGGAGGTTAAATCAACAGAAACTAAAAATATTATGTTATCTGAACCACAAACTATCTACAGTAAGTTGATTTGACAAAAGAAAAATGTTGTGATAACAAATCATGATTTTTTTTTTTTTTTTTTTTACAGGGTGAGAATAAGTGTTTCCGGATTGTTTAAAATGTTTAAACTCATGCATTCAAACACACTACAGGATGCCAAATGCTGCAACCAGAAATGCTAAGCATATAATGAAAGCTATCAGAGTAAACACAGCCTAATTTCAACAGTTAAGTGACTTTTTTTTTAATTCATGAAGCCTCATTATATCTGTTACTATGGAAATGTAAGAGTCACTTGGTGTTATTTTGGCAAAGCAACAAACATTTTCTCAAGTGTTTTTGCAGACTGTAGACACAAAGCACGGCATCACCGGGTGCTTGTGGCCAAGACAAACCAAAATAGCAATGTGCAATTTGCTAGAACCATATTCAGCCATCGTCATGGTTACCAGCGACATCCGGTTTTTCTTCCCTTATTGTGTCAGAGGTCAAGCTTTTGTGTTCACAAGCAATTCTGTGCCCAGTATCCACAGTATTTAGAGAATTGAGAGGCAATGCAAACAGGTAAATAACTTTACTTTAAATTCATCTTCATAGACAATATTGTGCAATACTGAACGAACAGTGCAATTGTCAACCACTAAGAGGTAGTAAAGCAGCTTATGTAAGTCTGTTGTTCACAATATTTCAGTGTAATAAACGTCTAAAAATGTCATGCTTAATTCTATTATTGCTTGCAAGGTCATTCAAAATTTCTCAAAAATGAGTGTTATGTGCATAGTAATTGGCAAAGCTAATCAGTTTAGATACTTGCTTAGGTGGCAACAACTGTGAAAGTTAATTTTAATAAGCAAGCTAAGCCCAGCCAAGCTAGCCAGTTCATGCTAGCATCTGATGCGAGTTTTGTCCATTATCACTTTCTCATCCTCAGGTCAGTGAGCGCTATTGTATGGAAGGTTGTTTCCACCACAGAATAAAACATTGTAAAAGATAATTACGACTTTTCATCTCACAATTCTGCAATTGCAAGTTATAAAGTCAGAATCGAGTGATATAAAGTCGTGATTGCGAGTTATAAAGTAAGAATTGTGGGATATAATCGTGCAATTGCGAGAAATAAAGTCAGAATTGAGTGATATGAAGTTATAATGTCAGAATTTAGTGATATTAACTCACAATTGTGAGTTATAAAGTCAGAATTGAGTGATATAAAGTCGCGATTGCGAGTTATAAAGTCAGAATTGTGGGATATAAACGTGCAATTGCAAGAAATAAAGTCAGAATTGCGAAATATAAACACAATTGTGAGACATAAAGTAATAATTGTGAGATATAAATGTGCAATTGCAAGTTATAATGTCAGAATTGAGGGATATAAACTCACAATTGCGAGTTATTTCAGAATTGAGTGATATAAAGTTGTCTGAATTGAATGATATAAACTCACAATTGTGAGTTATTATGTCAGAATTGTTAGATATAAACTTACAATTGCAAGAAAGTTTATCAGTTTATTAAGTTTTATAAAAAAAAAATTTATTCAGTGGCGGAAACCAGCTTCCATACTATTGCTAATGTGCTAAACTCATTATAAGGCTAAATTACCTCTCCTGCTTTTTTAGCGCTAATTAAAGTTGCTTTTGTCTTCCCTGGGAAACAGCAAAAATAAAACTAATTGAAAACCTCAAGGCTAAGTTCCGTTTTCTCTGCATGCAGGGTATACTGTGAAACATTTAGGCTAATACATTGTGCCATATTCCTCCCTAGTAATGTCTCTGAGGAAAAAAAGTTGCTAACTTTCACAATTTAGTTTTGATTGACACCTCATTTCAAATGAGTAAAATTATACAAGCTCAAATATGCCCCGAGTTAAGCGCTAGCCTAGTAGCCTAGCAGGTGTGCAAAAAAGCCTTGTCAGTCAAACATGGAAGCCGCTAGTAACTAGTATTTTGCACTTTCAGATACTTCTGGTGCTGTTATCTGGTTTGGATGTGGTTTCTTTCAGAGCCTGTGTTGACTGGACATCAGTGCTCTTGCGGAAGCAGTAGACTCCATAGAGGCGGAACTTCTTATCAGGGAAACCTAGGTTTCGGACACCGGGTTCTGGGCCCCCACAGCGGGCCCGAGGATTGACGATGGGGTAACGGATGCTGCCATCTTCCACCCATCCTGCCTCACAACGGTCCAAGAGCTGGATCTTCCAAGCGGCATACAGTTGTCCGACTTTGGCTATCACTGCGTCATCACGTTGACATGCCTTTACCGCCTCAAGGTAGTTTACCTTCTTAAAACGTTTGAGAAAGTACACACGTCCTACAACAGAAACACAATGAGAAAAGCTGTGATAAGTTATTGAAGAGCTCACCATAAATGACTGAAATGACTTTGGTTGAAAGCCGCAAAAGTTCTGACAAAAATGCTCATGAAATCTTTACTAAAAGAAGTCTTTATCATGATGATATAAAAATGCACTATTTGTCCAGGCCTGGCTGGGTAAGAAAAGGAGGAAAGAGGACAAAGAAAGAAAGAAAGAAAGATTTCAGACTGCCACCTGTTTTTCAGGAGTCATTCATTGATTTTCTGTTTGTTTATGTGACTGCTGACTGTTAGGGCAGCACATCGTCTCATATTTCCCACTGGACCATTTGGTAAATTTCCAGCAGCTGGTCAGTGTAGGGGTATTATTGAAAATTGCCCTAGCTATAAAGATTTCAGGACAAACTGTCCTCTCTAATAGCCCACTTGGGGATGAAAAGAAAAGCCAAGTGGGTTTGAAGAACCGGGCAAGTCCTGTGTACCCACTGGATCATGCAGCACTTAGTAAAAAATGGTCTAAACCTGGGCCAAAAATACAGTTTTCTTCCTGAAGACAAAATCAATTCAACTTTCAAGTGTGCAAACGCTATTATTCCCGCATGTCACAAAGTGACTCTATACCCAAGAAGTAGTACTAAATCATAGTTTCCCTGAAATTTGATTTGATTTGGCCAATTTTCCAGGAACTGATGCATTGCTCAGTTAAGACTCCTTCATTTGTGGCACTGGATGCATTTGTTGGACACGTATCAAACAGAAGGCAGTGAAAGGAAAAGCAGGAGGACCTTTTCAACAGAAACCTGGTCCAACAGCATTAGGCCGGAAGAAATTGCTGAGAAGCAATCCCTCCCTAGGCAAACACTCACCATTGAGGTTCGAGGTAAAGCAAAAAGCATCATAGCGTTCGTCATCTTTATGCCTGTAGCCATAGTTGCGGACACCGGGAGGGCTGTCCTTACGGCCACATTGGTCTCGAGGATGGGAGATGGGATACTGGACCGAGCCATCCTCTAACCAGCCGGCATTACACCAGTCCAAGCCCTCAAGCCAAGACTTGTGTAGTTGTGCATGGGAGGCCAGAATAGCATCTTGCTGTCGGCACACATCCTCAGCCTGGTGGTAGTTCAGCTTGTAGCGTCCAGATGGAGGATAGTATGGGAACACCACACCTTTGAAAAGAAGTTCATAGAAATATGACACTTTATTCAATCTTAGTTGCTACAATCAAAACACCTGGCCAACTCCCTGACCTTCAAGGTCTAGATTGACAAATCCTGTGTCGTCCTCCATGTCATTGGTGACCTCGCACTCATAGCGGCCATAGTCTTGCAAGGTGATGTTGTGAATTATAACTGAAGCGTCTCCTGGTCCTGCCCTCTCCAGAGACACTCGTCCACGGTAGGACCCAAATACCTTCTGTTGTCGCCCCAGTGCAACAAACACGTCTTCAAACTGGAAAGCATCAGAAACCTTCGTCCATTTGATGCGAATGCGGTGAGGGTCGACGTTCTCTGGTTCATGGTGGTAACGGCAGGGAAGGGTGATAGTCCCACCACGATGGGTGATCACCTTACCTGGAGCAGTCTGGACTATCACTGCCCCAGTATCATCCTCTAAGGAAAAAGAGAGAGAAGAAAAGGAATTACACTGCACTGCAATGCAAGGTATAGGAATGGGAATCAAACCCATGATTTTCGAGTTTCTAGTAGCAACTTCAGGAACCAGGAGGGCCACATTCAAACTGAACTAGATTCAAGGTTCTGCGATTATATCTGTATATATATTACAGGTGAATTCAAGTAAATTGGGCCACTTTTTGACAGTCATTCTCAATGTCAAAAAGTGACCCAATTTACCTGAATTCACCGCTACATTTAACCAAGACATTTTTATGAAAGGTTTCCAGACTTTGTCGAATACTAAGGTTTGGGTGAAAATGAACCTGATTGTAAAAATTGGGACTGTCAAAAAGTGTGTGGTTTTCTTTTTCATGCAATTCATGTGCAAATAGGGTCATTTTAATTTCAAATATTCACAACAGTCAGTATTTTTGTGGTGTGTCCCTTTCGATTGAGAGAACTCATCAGCCTAAAATCTGCATTGTGCATTATTATCTTTTAAGAGTGCCAGTTGTAATGCAGATCCAGCCCAGCTTGGCATTATCTGTGGAGCTACAGGAACATCTGACTCAACTAAGACATTGAAAACAACACTGAAAATGCTTTAATCCTTAAAGTGCCCCTATTATGCTATTTTAAAGGCTCTTAATTTTGTTTTGGAGGTCTCCTACAACAGGTTTAAAAGCATCAAAGGTCATAATATACATTGCACATCACTACATTTTTCAATGATTCTCAAACGACTCATTGGATGAATCAGTCTCTTTAAATCCCTCCTTTCCGCGAGCCTACTCTGCTCTGAATAACCAGATGGCCCAGTCTGTTGTAATTGGTCTACAGCATACAGCGTGTTTCGGAAACTAAATGGCCAATATCATAACTGAACTTCAGCTCTATCCAGAGGCTTCCTAAAGCTCAGAGATTGTACACACTGTAAAGACAGTAATGATGACGTTGATTTTACCATATCAATCAGCAAGTCTGATGATGAAACATTGGGAGAACTAGTTATTCAACAGGAACCTCCATCGCAAGGACGACTTGAGCAGGAAGTTTCTCAGTGATACACTACTCATTTTGAGGAACATTATGAGATGTTTCAACTCTAATTCCTCACCATCAGCATTAACAAGTGTGCGTCCATCAACAAACTGATGTGTATATTTATAATTTATTGCAGTGCACATGTGGAAACTGTATCAATAATGGTGCATACGTTAGCCAAGCACCAACATGAATGAATGATGTAACATTAAAGTTTGTAAAACAAATCTTGCTCCATCCTTTATCTTTACTCAAAGTAGTAAGAACGACACACAATGTGCATTAATAGACACAGTTTTAGGTAATAGTGGCCCACAGCTGATTAGCAGAAGTATTTCAGTAAAAAAGTAATAACGGGAGTTAGATGGTTAGCTGGAAACTTACACAATATAAAACACAAAACTACGTATTTTGAACACCCGGTAGAAAATATATACATCAATAATTATTCATACTTACAGTTTATGATTCTGAGGAGCAAGCTGGTCCAAACAAACTGAATACTGACCCATCTTTCAAGAGCAAGCGTTTTACGAATCTCACGTTGAAAGCAGCTGTCAGTAAAATTCCGCGTTGAAGAGTGGGTCAAGTTGTTCGCGGGCAGACAACGTTCAACATAGGCTGGCTGTGGCGAGGAGGGCGAGCGAGAGACGTGGGAGGAGCGAGCAAGACCGGTGCGTGATTGAGAATGAGCGTCACCTACGAGGCACCCCGGTCTCGAGTCCTCTCATGAGGGAGCCCGGAGGCATATAAGGACGAGCTACACCAGTGAAGGACGAGAGACCGGTGTGCCTCTCTCGCTCGCCCACCTCGCCACATAGGCATTATGCAAATGTCTTTTCTAGTTACATAGAACTGTTACACAGTGAGATTTTAATTACAAACGACTCTTATAGGCGGTTCAAAGTCGATTATTTCTTTTGGGAGACAATAACTTCGACTTTACAACTTTGCAGAAAAAACATAATAGGAGCACTTTAACATTTTCTTTTATTTCCCACAGAACCCCTTGCTTTTCTCTGAAGGCTGTTCAAAGGCACTTGAAGCATAGTTGGATTTGAAAGTGACGAGTGCTCCTCCAAGCCACCAATTCTTAAAGATGTAAACCATAGCTATCAAACAACATCTTTTCTGATAGCTATCCAAAAGATGTTCCGGACAGACTTCAAGGCCCGTAATCAGCCATTGACATCTGCTCATTTAAACTGTCAGCTGGATACCTGGCAATGTAAATTTGTTTGTTACCAAAACACCTCTTCTTTTGAAAGCAGGGTTGCCAAACATGTCAAATCATTAATTCAGCCAGAGACAGCTAAAAGAACTAGTATTTTATCTGAAGAAAAGGGATCTAAACCGAAAGCAATGTCACTGTAACCACAGACTTTTTGAAAGTAATTTGCAGCTGCCAAGTAAATGATGGGAACATGCTGTGAGAGGACAGCTAGTGCAACAGCTATTGGCAATTAAAGACCGTTTTTCCTTGCTTATATAAAAATGAATACCGAATGAGGAAAAGAGACCTAGTAGACCTGAATCTAATAATGCAGTATGTTTACTTGCATTAGCATCATCCCTAAATATGCAAAGAGTATCAGATGTTGCATATTGCTTTACCCTACTTGAGCCTGGTAGCCACTATAACTGGGTTTGTAAGAGATTTTCTTTTAATACATCTGGTGGTCAGCTACTGAATTTGAGAAGTGAGATTATACACAGAAGATGACTCCTGTGGGAGGAGTGGTCAAAATTGACATTAAGTGCTCTGCTTACGCAATAATGGTATATTTGTTGGTTGCATGGTTAACAAAGTAGGCGGTTGTCAGTAGGTATCATAACCTTGTTCTGATTACATTGCATTCACAGATTTGCATTACATACATTGTGATCTGGGACTCCAAATTGGCAAGTGCTTACCCATTACATGAACCACTCTCCTCCGTCCTTTCTCTATGTCGGCTGGGTAGGTGGTCACAATGGGTGAAAGGAACAACAGTGTGCAGGTAATGGTTTCCAGGCACAAGATCTTTTCCCAAAAAAACAGAGAGAGAGAGAACAACTAGGCTTTCATATTGTGCTCAAAGTAGTTTGGTTTTCAAATATTTAAGATGACAAAACACAATCTGCATGTTCAAACAGTGTAGTCAATATTTGATCCATATGGATGTAGTTTGGACAGGTTTGTCATTTAAGTAACATGACCCAAACCACATATATACACACACACACACACACACACACACACACACACACTACTACTACTGCAGCACTGACACCAGCCCAAACACATTATATACGCCACAGCTCAATCATACATCATTATCATCTTCAACTCCCCTCACAGCATCTTTGAGCATCCCCTACCGCAATGCACTGCGCAATATCAAGGTTACAGAAGTAAAATCCACACATGCAGTCTGAACTCACCAACATCATGACTGGACGCGTTTTATGTTGAGATGGGATAGAGTTATTGCTCTAGTGGACTGACGCGCGTTCTAGTGCAGCTGTCCCGATCCTGACTCGGTATCACTGCAGATGTCTGTAGCGTCTCATCACTGCAGTGGAAGACTCATTTACAGTACGGCTGAAAAAAGCTCTATGTGCTGATTTAGTGTGATAATAAAGAGAGTCAGTCGACTCAGTCGTCATTTTATCTTACGCTATACTATAAAGTTGTATTTGTATAGCTTCCTTTGTTTTTGGTTGCGTACTTTGCAGACCTCGTGAATTTATTCGCAAACTCGGTGCTTATAGCTTTATTCGACAAGTTTATTAACTTATTTCGTCGTGAATATTCAACCTCAAATCTCAGGACAACCTCAACTTGTTTTTAAACACTTTTGACCCCTTTTCCATGCATTATGTGATCTTTTGAGTCTGGATATCTGGTAAATGAAGTATGTTGTATTGTGAAAATATATATTGTTAATATAATGTTGTATCTTGGCTATAATGAATGAATACATTTACCAATTTTCGTTTTAGACAGGCGTATTGGAGTGTCGTACTTATGGTGCCAGACATGACAAATCAAACCGGAAGGGGAATTAGCTCAAATGGTAGAGCGCTCGCTTAGCATGCGAGAGGTAGCGGGATCGATGCCCGCATTCTCCAATGGTTTTTCTTTATTTATAAAATGTTAATTTTAGCACTCAGTACCCGTCTACAGTGTCCATGTTGCAGAACTAATCATAGCCTATATAAAGTCTTTGGAAATAATGCACTATGTGTCTTTTTTTTTTTGAACAACTTGTAATTACAGTTATTACAAACATTTTATTGATGCTATTCATTCATAGTTCTACTTCTTTATTAAATCGGTATTATTATGAATGATTATATTTGAAGTAATGACAGGTATTTCGAAAAAAAAGGGTGAGTTGTCACGTGTTTTAATAATTACAATAGGCCTATTTGTTGGCCAAAACAACAGTTTGATATTTTTGTATGTTATACATTTGACATTTTTGCAGTTTATTGAATCATTTTTATAAGTGTTTTACTGTGGCAGGTTTCAGTGTGACAATATGATCTGCTATTGTTGTATGTGTTCAATGAACATCATGTTTTCCAATAAGTAAAAGTGGGTAAAAGTGTCTTTAAAGCCAAGACTTTAAGGTATATATCTATACAGAAATTAAGAAAAATAAACCAAACCTCAGAAATATTCACTGGAGTAAAAGTGCCAGTTAGCCCAGTTTCCCCTATATATACTGGAATATAATAGGCTACATTATGACCTCCACTGTCAACACTGAAATGATAGGCTAGGTTAGTCTTTCTTGTGTAGCTTGACAGACTTCTGTTCTATTCCATTGGAACTGATTGGATCCCACATGAGGTGCTGTTTGTGTGGGCAAGCAGAAATGTTGTGCATTGCTCCTTATCAGCATGAAAAAGCTGCTGAGCAAGGGTTGCTTTTAAGGTTAGTAGCCTAGTTGTAGAACTCAACCCTGCTGACTTAATCATGTGCATACAACATATCCAGACGAAGGATGATTTGTAGGATAATTATTTATTACCTATGAGACCAGCCAATTATTCAAGAAAGAAGTTCTGACATTTTTTACATTTAAGATGTAGCTATGATATTTGTGTGGAACAAAAAGATAGAACTAGGAAAATGCACTGGAATAAGGAAACGCATCAGATTAGAGAACAACGCAAATAAACTGCCATGTTAAATGTCTTGTCTTAATTACCAAATTAACAGGAATTGTCAAGCACTGAATTGTCAATGGTTTGACGTATGTTTTCTAAAGGAATAGTTCACCTAGTGTGCGTAAATGATGACAGAACTTCAATATTTGTGTGAACTATCCCTTTAAAATTGACGTTTTCTCAGTCGGTTTAACTTAATTTCTTCTCATTGTTGGTTTGGCCCACAGGTGCGATGGAAAGGAAGTAGTCCGGCTCTCGTTTGCACCGGAGGGCGAGCAGCACAGGGCCGACTGCATACAGCAGGTTGAGAAGAAGGATGGGCACTAGGACCGTGGTGGGAATCCTGTACATTTCAGCAGTGTATGGGTGTAGAGACGCGCCGATATGAGACCACTGGCACTGAGGTGGACAGAAGCACAAGATAGTATTTTTTGTGGGTTAGGGATAAGACAATTCTCACCTGGTGGATGATAAAATAGGTGAAAAAATCCATTAAATTGAAGGATGGACCCGAGCTTGTATATTATAGAAACTTAGCCTTTTTGACTTGGGCCAGTACGCAACCATCCAGTGGTGCATTTCCTATACAAAGATGTACACGGCTCGAGAGCAGTGGAGCTTTTATTATGCCACAGACGAACACTTCCGCTTCTTCTAGTCATGCATATGTGGGGTAACGCAGCGCTGTTTTATCATATTACATACATTTGAGTGTGTTGAAAGTTATGTTATAACATTACTCTGTGCGTTCACTTAGCAGAGCCCTACTATGAGACACTTGTTGCACACTGCATTAAGCTAGATCGATATTAGGCATGGTAAAAACATGGTATTCGCAGTAAATCAAGAAAACGACAGCGGTGGACGAAGTACACAAATCAAGCACTTGAGTAAAAGTACAGATACGTATAATAAAATATTACTCCAGTAAAAGTATTGAGTACTCCTTTTCAATTTTACTTGAGTGAACAAAATAACGTGTAATTATGGGGACAAAATATTAATTGCTGCACTCTATTTTAAAAATATTTAATTTAATTATTTAAAAAATGGTTTTGAATGAATGATTCAATGACTCACTCATAACTACTTCCCTTTTTTCATTACTGGATGAATCGAATTGTTTTTGAACAAATCTTTTGAATGAATCATTATATGTCAAATACATTTTTAACAGTCACTTGTCGCCACCCAGTGGCGTGACAATGTAATCGATACAACCGTTATTTGAAGCACCAAGTTAGTTTTAAAAAGTGATTTGCTCGCTAACGTACATCCGCTAACGTCCGTGTTTATATCCAAACTATAACATTTTATCTCAATACTTGTGATAATTTGGATATTTGTAACACGGAAATAATATTGTGGTTTGCTTGCTTTCTCCTGCTCAGACAATCTGTCATTTAGAAATAAGATTGCGTGTTTGAATCGAGATCGCAGTCTTTTTACGATTAATCATGCAGCTCTAATTTGTTATATTGTGTTTTGTTTTTTTTACCTAAACTGTGTAGACACTTTGATGTGGACATGTGTCCGCATTAAGCATTTCAATGGGCTTAAACAGATCGGCATAAACAACTGACAGTTGTGAACTAAATATCATTTTCAGTTACAATAATTAACCCTAAAATTTTACTTTAGTAACTTACTTTTCGCCATCAGTCGCGCACTCAGAGGATCCCAGTTCTTGCTCCTGGCTAATCCAAGCATTATAATGGCAGTGATTGTTGTTCTGTTTTTGAAGTCCATAAAAGTGCATCTGTCCGTCATATAACTGCTCCACACAGCTCCGGGGGTTAATAAAGGCCTTCTGAAGCGAAGTGATGCGTTTGTGTAAGAAAAATATTTAAAACTTTATAAAGTAAATTATCTAGCTTCCGGCCAATCGCCGGAAAAAGCTTGGATTAGCCAGGACTTTTTTAATATAATCTTTCCAATGTTTCTACAAAATAAAACGAAATCATAAAACGAAATCGGAAATCGAGAGTAACGCAGGTCTAAATTAAAAGAAAGAAGTTCATAAAACTCAAAACAATTAAACAATTCAGATTAGTAAATGTGTCAGTTTGAGAGCACAAAAGAAAAAGAAAGTTCTAAATACTCATAAAAGTTCATTTGTTTGAACTAATTTGTTTAATTTGAGTTTGCCCTACTCAAACCAATTAATTATTTTGAGCGTTCGGGTTTACAGTGCAGAATGAAATATACTGTATATATACACCGGCCAGTTTATTAAGTATACCTGTTCAACTGCTCATTAATGCAAATATCTAATCAGCCAATCACATGCATCTGCAGCATAAAATTAGAAACTTAAGACGTTTTTTGTAAACACCTTAGCAACTCTATAGCAACACAAAACCAGCATATCCTAGCATCTAGTATTATATTGCACTTTTGTAAAGTTTAATGATGGGGACACAATAAGGACTCATCCAGGACCTTGAATAGATGAATAGACCGCTATGACACAGAGCCGGTGCCAGGGCACCCAGACAGCAGCATAGTGTCGGCCCAGATCTGGCCCACATCTGGTACACATGGATTCCACACATACCAGATGTGGGCCGAATCTGGGCTGACACTATGTTGCTGTCTTGGCACATAAATATAATAAGGGCATTTATATTTCTAGGGGGTCACGTTAAGTGGGGGGTGGGTTAACATTGGTTCAACTTTGCATTTGGAGGGGAAACAAACCAATCCAGATGCATACATTTCTCGCATTTGTAATCGCTTTCGAATGCGTGCTTACTCTGCGCTTCCGCTTTCGAATTCGCTCGCGTTCAGCAAGGAGATGTAGGGGTAACTCATTATGGGGGCTGGGGGTGGGGGCATGGCCCCCATTGGCGCTGACCCTGCAATGACATCCTCTCAGCTTTGAGGAGGCGTTCATTAGTATGTAGAGCTGCAGATCTACAGTGAATCTCCTAGAGAAACTACTGTGAAGTCCTGTTCTACTGGAGGTCTTTGATTATGAATGCTGACTGCTCATGCCTCATACTGGGAGTTAACGGGGTGCTGGATGAGCTTGTTCAGACCAAGGCTTTGATCATGGTGCTGTTTGATGGTCCCTTTCTATAACATCAGCATACAGTAGATATAAATCTCTAGATTCAGCCAGAAACTATGGAGGAAGTATACCTCAGATGTTAGAAAAACTTAGATGCATAATTTCTTTTCTTTTTTTTTTGCCCAATATTGGAGACATTTTCCAAGTCTTACCTGTAAAATGGCACCTGCAAAGTATACCGCCCAATCGGGCATCCAAGTGCAGCCAGGTGTGCACAGCCCATATGCAAATGAACCTAGCATTGGGAGTGCGTGGAATAGGAGTAGCAACATCTGGAGAAGAAAAGACATCATGGAACAAGTATTATTTCAGTCTGAGTGTCAACACTACATGCCTTGCCTCTACACGCCAGTGCTTTGATGGCAAATTAATGCGGTCCAACTCAATCCCCAAGGGCACCAGCGCTGCCGCAGCAATGCACTCCAGCTGAATACAGATCAGCCCGACTGCATTGAGTTTACACCATCATTCATACTTATTGAGGCTTAAAAACACAAACATGGAAGTATTACCCACGATTAGACCCTAAACAGAGCCTGTTTGTGTTGCATAGCACGTGGTGACTTTCGATTGAGTTACAACAACCTGTGAAAGTCATGGAATCTAAATACACCTTTAGATAATTTATTTTTTTGCTTGATTTTTTGAAGGACTTAAACCAAAAACTTTTCTCAAACATGCTTTAAAATGAACAAATATTTATATAATATATATAAATAAAATAAGTGATTTTTTAAATATTTATATTAACTTATGAATAAACATTTTAATGCATTTAAATTATATTTAAAAAATTGATATAAACATAACAAAAGCACTTTAATTTATGTATATAAATAAACAACAATGTGCTTGTTTATATTGTTTCTATAATTTAGTAATAAAGTAAGCATTTTTAGTTGTCTTCCTTTATGAGTTGGAATTTAAATCAAATCAATTGGAGTGGAAATAAGGAATTTACCCTGCCCGATACATATAAATATTCTCACCAACACTCTTTCATCCCTGAGCGCACAGGTGTTATGCGATCGAAGCAGGTCTCTGTCCCCTGTACAAGTATTGGTGTGCCTTCATTTCTTATCAAACACATTACCACGCATGTCACACTCTCTCTGACACGTCTCCTTGTTTGAGTTGATGGAGGGGCTCAGCCAGGACTCATGGGTGGGATTAGCTTATCAAGTTCTCACAGCACATCTCCTGCCTGATCGATGGGCCACCATTGTGCCTTGGCTCCAGCTAGAACAAGGACTTTTGATAACCTATTGACTGAGCTAAAACCCAATCTAAACAAAAACATACCCTAGATACCTTTGTGGTCGGTTGAGGCAGGAGGGATATTCTTGGACTACCGAAGGTGACAATAAGCCACCCACCTTATTGAGTGCTAATGATGAGTAATACCTGTCTAGAAGGTGCCGTACAGTAATTTAGAGGAGCTTAATGCTATATAGCTTAGGGTATTAAGAAGCAAAGTATGCTTGAGGGTTGCCATAAGCACATCTGCCTGAATGTGATTTCTTGCAGAATATGAAAATGTGCTCACCATAACTTTGGGGAAGCCCACAGGATCCTTCAGATAAGGTTCATATACTGTCACATATCTGTTGAGGATTTCCAACGGGCAATCAAGAACTGCCTGTATGGATAAGATAGGAGTTTCTTTGTCCCAACAGATTTTGACTGAGTTGACCAAGCATATGGTGTCTACCAACTTACCAGTCCTCTAAATACAGTGAATCCCATGGCAGCCACTAGATATACCACAAAGAGCAAGTCCAGGGGGCGCCATATTAAGGCTTTTTTCTGCTCACGTTCAGCCTGACAGATACAAGCACCATTGTTCAAATGTTACTGATTCTGTGAGGAAAATATTAACTATTGAACAAGGTCAGCGGTGTCTGGTTCTTTACCTTGGATGCACCCACAAGAGGCATATCCCTTGGCCTGGAGAACAGGGACACTGCTCCCCAAATGGGCACCAACAGAAAGGGCATGTTGAGCCAGAAGGCAGGACGGATCTCTGAGCCATATTTACCTGCATATAAAATGTGTTTGAGAAGCATCTTAAATTATGTTCATATTGGAATATTTGATCTTTTATTTACTTTGACTCACCAACTACGATTCCAGGTACAAACACAATCATGTTGGCGCACAGTGATCCAACCCAAAACAGCCCCAATGTGCGATATTGTTGCCTGGGATGATAGGACACACTAATTTAGGTATATTAACCTCCTTTTAAACATCACTGCATATACTTTCATGTCATGTTTGTTCTTGTCACCACCTTATTTGTAATTGATCCAATCTTTAAAAAAAAGTATACATTTTTTTAGTTGGTCTAAAGTAGTCATGTTGATTCAGTCATATTAATGAATAAACTTTACTTGAATAAAACCTCTTAATTTAAATGTTACCACATAAAGCAACCTTTAAAAAAGAAATAGGAGACTAAACATTTGTATATTGTTCTGTCCAATGGAATGGATATTATATCTAAAAGGAAATATTTAATAATCATATTACAGTTTGTGTCCTGCAAAGTAATTCAGGTCTGAATGGGCTGAACTTCTACATATAGTACTAAAATACAGAGTAAAACAACCTGTTCGAACCTGTTTGACATGCGGTGTACCAGCATCAGGTAGATGATGAAGTGCACTACACCATCCCAATAGCACATCATGATAGCATAGGGTGTGCCGAGATATGGCTCCCCCTGGAGAACCAGCAAAACCATTGTCAGACAGGTAGGTTTAGACCGAGTTATCGATAACATCAACTTGGCTTTCTCCTCACAATACTGACCGTTTTCTGGTAGAACTCCATGAATCCTGAGGCAAAGCCATCATATTCTAGAGCGCTTGTGAGGTCAATGACACACGTGAAGGAAAACTCTGCAAAAACTGAACAAAAAAAGTCATTATGTATACACAAATACTTGCCTGTTCTTTTGTTAAGTATTGAAATGTATATACACATACACATATACACTCACCTAAAGGATTATTAGGAACACCTGTTCAAATTCTCATTAATGCAATTATCTAATCAACCAATCACATGGCAGTTGCTTCAATGCATTTAGGAGTGTGGTCCTGGTCAAGACAATCTCCTGAACTCCAAACTGAATGTCAGAATGGGAAAGAAAGGTGATTTAAGCAATTTTGAGTGTGGCATGGTTGTTGGTGCCAGTCTGAGTATTTCACAATCTGCTCAGTTACTGGGATTTTCACGCACAACCATTTCTAGTTTACAAAGAATGGTGTGAAAAGGGAAAAACATCCAGTATTAGATTAGATTAGATTCAACTTTATTGTCATTACACAAGTACAGGTACGAGGCAACGAAATGCAGTGAGAGAGCCCGAGCCTCGCGATGTACTCGCGCCGCCATCATGGCAATTCATGGCAGTATGCGGCAGTCCTGTGGGCGAAAATGCCTTGTTGATGCTAGAGGTCAGAGGAGAATGGGCCGACTGATTCAAGCTGATAGAAGAGCAACTTTGACTGAAATAACCACTCGTTACAACCGAGGTATGCAGCAAAGCATTTGTGAAGCCACAACACGCACAACCTTGAGGCGGATGGGCTACAACAGCAGAAGACCCCACCGGGTACCACTCATCTCCACTACAAATAGGAAAAAGAGGCTACAATTTGCACGAGCTCACCAAAATTGGACAGTTGAAGACTGGAAAAATGTTGCCTGGTCTGATGAGTCTCGATTTCTGTTGAGACATTCAGATGGTAGAATCAGAATTTGGCGTAAACAGAATGAGAACATGGATCCATCATGCCTTGTTACCACTGTGCAGGCTGGTGGTGGTGGTGTAATGGTGTGGGGGATGTTTTCTTGGAACACTTTAGGCCCCTTAGTGCCAATTGGGCATCGTTTAAATGCCACGGCCTACCTGAGCATTGTTTCTGACCATGTCCATCCCTTTATGACCACCATGTACCCATCCTCTGATGGCTACTTCCAGCAGGATAATGCACCATGTCACAAAGCTCGAATCATTTCAAATTGGTTTCTTGAACATGACAATGAGTTCACTGTACTAAAATGGCCCCCACAGTCACCAGATCTCAACCCAATAGAGCATCTTTGGGATGTGGTGGAACGGGAGCTTCGTGCCCTGGATGTGCATCCCACAAATCTCCATCAACTGCAAGATGCTATCCTATCAACATTTCTAAAGAATGCTTTCAGCACCTTGTTGAATCAATGCCACACAGAATTAAGGCAGTGAAGGCGAAAGGGGGTCAAACACAGTATTAGTATGGTGTTCCTAATAATCCTTTAGGTGAGTGTATATGTTGTTGTTGTTGCTTGCAATGTTTTGGAGCTGTAACCATCGAGTAAGAAATATAATTTTTTGTCACTCGCCAATAGATTGGTGCAGGTATGAAGTCATTTTGTAGGCCAACCGGCAGTTAGTATCGCACTGGTTTCCTCGATAAAAACCCAATAGGATTTTCCCATAGGTTTATATTTTGGATTATCGCAAAAAACAAGCTCTGTGCTCAACAATAGTTTATGATACTTACACGTTTTGTCCATCAAGATAATTATCATAAATTAACACAACTTTTATTAATTTTGAAGTAGTAAAGCCAGAAGTAAAAAGCTAAAGGTAGGCTATAAACGCACTACACCATGGTTCCACGAATTCAACATCACCATCACTAAGCTTACAACAACTCTTCCAGTTTTTATCTAAAAACATTTTCCCAGAATGTTTGAATTAGACTAGTTTACAATAGGGATGGCTGACGCGAAGCTTTGTTGAGATCCCGAAGAGCAGAATGTTTCGAAACACTGCTCCGAACTGTGATGCAAAACACCCATGTCACGTGACTACGGCTAAATGAAGCTTCGAAGTGTTTCATCAGGTGGCGCCTGTCGAAACTGCGTTTGATTATATGAACCTAATTACCAAAAGTGAAGTTAATCCATCTTCACATCGTGGGTTTTTGTGAGAGATTTTGTGATGTAAGTGAGATTTATAGTGCGCTTTGGTTAGTTATATTTAGGCTAGATTTAAATTAGATATATTGACTGATAGGTATAGACAGTGACGGATAGTTAGGATAGATATAGTGACACATTCATATAGGCTAATTTAGATTTAGATTTAGAATTTAGAATGATATAGATATAGATTAATAGGTGATATATAGATAGATATATTAATAGAATAAATACAAATGGAGGCTCCACGTAAGAGATGCCGTACATCTGTGGTGTGGGAGCATTTCCATTTGGAAAGACCAAATAAAGTGAGATGTGTGTATTGTGATAGGCAGCTAGCCTTCTGCAACAATACATCATCCATGATGCGCCATTTGAGGAGCACTCATCCTGCCATTTTGGAGGGTGCAGAGGATGGTAACATTCGAAGCTTCGAAACAATATGGCACATTTGCTTCAACTGTTTCAGTGCTTCACGAAGCCTCGGTCTGCCCATCCCTAGTTTACAAGAACAATAATAAGCATAATGAGGCAGTAAAAGCGGACTGAGCATACCTTTTCAGCGTGATGGCGTTTAATCTCCCCGACAGCCTCTGTAGTCCCATTTAGCCACTTGTTAGCAACCGCCTTTTTCAAGACACATAACAGCTTCAAAAAATCACGAGTGGGGTAGTACTGATGTATTTTATGTCATAGAATAAAACATGAAAGTGCCCTGAGCTTGTGTTCACCACAGACCTTATTTCAGCCATTTAAACAAAATCCCATTAAAAAAAAACATTGACTTCGGGACTATGGAACCGGAAGTGCTAAAATGCTAACTCGCTTCCACGTTTTGGCCTACAAAATGATGTCATACCTTCACCACTCTATACTACGGCTCTACGGAATACTCGATTCTGATTGGTCAATTGCGGACAGCCCTCTGGAATACTCGATTCTGATTGGTCAATTGCAGACAGCCCTCTGTAATACTCTATTCTGATTGGTCAATAGTGACATTGAGCTGAAATCAAACAATATAATATTTTCTTCCTCAGAAAGTGACAAACTGCTCTTATAATGAAAGAATCATTTTAAATCACTTCTGTTATATTTTAATTGCAGGCTTTATAAGAAAATGCATCTCTCTCCAGTGGGATTATGAGCTCTGCTTCATTGGCACTTTCCAAACGCTGAATTGAAATGTTTTCATCTTTAACTCTAAGCCTTCTGTGCCATAGAGGAAAAAAAGACTTCTTTAATAATATGGTGCAGCACTCAACTGCCCTATCAAGAGTTAACTAGCCTACCTTTATTCTAGCTCTCTTTATTAAAAAGATTTCACTCTTACCGACCATTGATTTCTGGCAAGGTGGAAGAGGATAATGATATCTGCTAGTGGAGGTGTGAACAAGGAATTTATATTTGGAGCCAATTGTTGGTTTTTTTTTTTTTTCAGGTTTAAAGTGCAGCTGTGTCAAAAGGGCACTTTGTGGAGACAGCGAATACCCCATGTGGCATTTCCTAAGCATCTGGGTGACAAATAATGAGTGGCAGGGGACATGAAGAAAGAAAATTTTTAAGCATGGAGGCAAAAATAATGACTGTAAATGTCGCCACTGAAAGCTCAGGCGCTGGATTTAAAGGAATAGTTCACCTAGACATGAAAATTTAGTCATCATTAACGTCACCCTCATGTCGTTCCAAATCCGTATCCCAGCTAACAAAAGTATATATTCTTAAGCAGACCACACCGCAATTATAACAATAACGGCACTGAGAAACGTAGTTGGAATTTCAGGTGATGAACAATAAAACCAATGACAGCCAATCAGAATCCATCCTGCTTTAAAGTATTTAAAGAGCCAATGATAAAACTGCAGTGTATGCTTAGAATAAACAGAATGATATAGTCTGCTGGTGTGGACGCTGATATAGTTATCGCTATAGTTGTCTTTATAGTTATCATTCTTGGTGTGAATGGGCCTTAAGAATGTTTTGCTAATGTTCCCATTAAGAAAACATTATTTCTGAATGTTGTTCGAAATGTCCAGTTTTTGAAATGTTTTAAAAACGTGTTGGTTGTATGAATGTTAAGGGAACATTCCATTTGATAATTTTGCAAACATTATGGGAAAGTTACTTTTTAATTTTCTCTGAACGTTCTGGAGAAAGTAGTAGACTAACTCTTTGGGCCCTATTTTAACGATCTACGTGCTGTGCTATGGTCTGAAGCGCATGGCACAGGTGCACTTAGGGCATGTCCGAATCCACTTTTGCTAGTTTAGTGACAGAAAAAACAGTCAGTGCACCAGGCGCATGGTCCAAAAGGGTTGTACCTAGTCTCTTAATGAGTCATGGGTGTGTTTTGGGCGTAACGTGCAATAAACCAATCAGAGTCTCATCTCCCATTCCCTTTAAAAGCCAGTTGCGCTTGCACCATGGCGGATTTGCTATTTACATGGCAGAATTTAGACACCCTCAACCTGATGAGTCAGTTTAAATACATTTGTGTATTGCCACGATTGGTTAAATCAGTAGACAATTTCATTCGTCATTACTGCAAATATGTAATTCTGATACATGCAATGACTATCCATTATGTATAGGCATTTTTATCTTTATGTAGGCTACACAATAATAATCTTTTACATTGTAATCCTTTTATTTTTAATATTTGTCATGTTTGTTTGCTGTTGCGCATCCCTGTGTGTGTAATAAGCAGAGTGTACGTGCATTGTGCACCCGCCTATATTACTAACAAACCCTTTAAATAACACAAAAAATACTGCGTTTTCTATTGCCCCAAAATAGCAATGCGCCAACAATGCGCCTGAACACACCTAATTTTTAGACCAGCACACCCATGGGCGAACAGATGGGCGCGAGTGCATTTGCTATTTAAACAACGTGGCGCTGGACGTGCACAAAAAACACTTGCGTCGATCCAGGCGTTGCATTGCGCCGGGTGTATGATAGGGCCCTATGTGCGTTCACGCCATGTCATAAGTACTGTAATGATTCTGAACATGCCTTAAACTTGCAATTACAACGTGTAAACTCTGCATTTTCTGAAAGCTACGTCTTGTACCCTAACCCTAACCCTAAGGTCAAAAGTAATCTAAAAGTAATCAAAAAGTAGTCAGATTATATTACCTTAAATGTGTAATGTAATGGATTACGTTACTAACTACAATTTTTGTCATGTAATTTGGAATCAGTAACCGACTACAATTTGTAAGTAATCTGACCACGTGGCCACTGTACCACCTGGCCACCGCAGATTTAAGGTGTTTGACTTGAAGCCTGTGCAGACTGATCAGTGTATGACAGCAAATACCACAAGAGTGATTTGAAAGCATACAGAGCTTTATTTATGGTAATTACGACATGGAGTGAACACATCGATTCAAAAAAAAAAATATTTGACTCATGTCCAAGTAAAACATTTCAGAATTTTTTTTACATGAACAATGTATAAATAAAGTTTTTGTTTTGAGAACATATTGAACAAACATTCTATCATTGTTACTTGAAGAACATGTCAATAACTTTGAGAGAACCTTGCCAGAAAGTTCAGAGAATGGATGACTTCTATTTTCCTCAATAGAAGCTTAGTGGAACGTTCATATTGCTCCTTTTCAGTGAAAGACAAAATGACAAAAAGCACAATACGTGGTTGAATAACATAACATTTTCATGTTTAGGTTAACTATTCCTTCTTTTCCGAGGGAAGCTTTCAGAAATATGGAATGTGTTGCTTATTGTGAAGGAAACCGAGGGTGTAAAAGTAAAGACAGGTGTGTTATTGTAACACAAAATACTTTTCTTGTATCCAATTTCATGGTTGGATTGCCAGACTAGATATTGTCCACTGCCATTCTTCTAGCGTTCACGAGTATATGACTGACAGCTTCGTAGATATGACTGCTCAAAGAGAAGTGTTGCATTGCCGTCTGCCGAGCACAGATACACAGTCTGATATTGACAGTCTCCCTCTCCGTCTTTCTCGCTTTCCTTTTTCTCCCCAAGCCCTTTTAATCCATAGGGGTCTTGGTTTGGTTTACCTGCATTACAGGTGCGATAGTGGAATTATCTTCTCTTTCATCACGGCAGGGGTGGAATGACATGCTGTACCAGGACACATTGTCACCTCTCAGTCACTCTAGCCCATAATAATGCCGCTATCTTTTGTGCATTACATTGCAAAATCTGACATTTTTCTATTGTATCCAGGGATTGGCAACACACAAAAGAGTGTGTTTATTAATTTGGGGATTTTTACAAACAAACCGCTCTTAAAACACACTTTTCGCACTTGTTTATTTAATTTGTCCGCAGAAAACAACAGTGGACATTTTTGGGGAAACATTCCAAGCATTTTATGTATTGTGCATATACACACAATTAAATAATATTTTCATTCTTAGTTTGACAAATCAGATCAGTTTTTTTTTTATTTGAGGGTCAGGATAAAATATGGAATGTGGCATATTTCAAGAGTCAACCAATCAAATCAGAGCTCATACCATAGAACAGAGGATCTTTAGGAGGATTGTAGCGAGTAACAAGGTAGACCATGAGGAACACTGCCACAAGAACAGCCACCCCGATTTCCAGAATGACCACTGGCCTGCAAATACAAAACATTACGAACACAAGTTAACATGAAATCAAATTTAACTTTTTATTAAATTTGAAAATGTGGACATGGTCAGACTCAGACTTCTGCCTGTCATATATGGACAGAGCAAGCTAAGAGCATGGAAATAGCAGTTTCTATTACAACTTTTGTTGATAAAAAATGAAATGACGGCGTTTCCTTTAACTGATGTTGTGTGACTAAAACATAATTTTTTCGTCTTCTGTCCAAACATACTGCGCCATCTTTAAAGAATGAACATGTGACTTTTACGTACACCAGGTGACCTGTAAATGCGGAATTTTTTTTGCGAAATACTGTATATTCCTTTTTCGAATTGCCTGAAAAAAATACCTCATTCAAGTGTAAAAACGTATTTTGAGATATATATGGGAGTTTTTGCTAAATTGGCGTGTTTCTATTAGACGTATTTTTAATTCGCGCAATGGAAACACAGCTAATGAACTTAAGGTAGTTTTCATGAGTTCTCATGGGGAGAAATATTAGCGATTTCCCATCTGACAAAATTGTGGTACACAGACAAGTATGTTGAAAGTATGTTTATTTTTGTACTGTAACAGTAGTAAAGAGGAAGACATGATAGGTTCACGTGCCACATTAAGAGCGGCAAAACGGTATTTGTTACCATTTGAATTTCGTAATAAATCTTACAAAATTTGAATTTTTATTGGATTTTTAACAAAAATTCAATTTGTACCAAGGTGGGGTAAAATGCCCCCACTCAAACAAAGCAATTTGCTTTGTACGTTTACACCAAAATCAGAGTACAAGCAGTTTTAGCTTAAAATTAAAAAGACAAGATAAAACAGCAGTAGATACATATGAATATTTATTGATGAACCATGCTGAAAATCAGCCTATTTGCAAAACAATTGTTAGCTGATGCTAACTGGCTAGCTAGCTGGTGCTAACTTGAGGTAAGTTTTAAATATAAAGTCCAAATATTTTTATTCAACCACCTAGTTAAAATTCATTTGATGGAAAAACAAAGGATGTGATGTTCAGAACATCGTAACTACAGTAATAATGTTGGGGCGTTTTACCCCAAGTGGCTGGGGGAAAACCTATCCCTCAGACTAGATTTGAAAATAAATAGTCATTCTGAAAATATGATTATACTTTCCTTAAATAACATGTTATCCCTAACTACAGGCCTTACTGTTCTCATATATAACTGATGTTCTGCAAAACAACAAGCTTTAAAACACCTTTTTTCTTACATTTTTTAATCATAATCATACACTGTTTGTTCGTTGGCCAGAGGAGAACTGGCACCCTGACTGAGCCTGGTTTCTCCCAAGGTTTTTTCTCCATTCTGTCACCTGATGGAATTTTGGTTCCTTGCCACCGTCGCCTCTGTCGCCTTTGGCTTTTGGCTTGCTCAGTTGGGGACACTAAATATTTAACTATATTACTGATCTGCCCTTATTGACACTATATGATAATTGAACTGAGCTGGATGACATCACTGTTTTCTCCAGAGCGGCTGTACAGCCGAATCATATACTGTTGCATTATTTTCCTGTTTAACACTGTGAAGCTGCTTTGAAACAATCGGCATTGTAAAAAGCACTATATAAATAAAGGTGACTTGACTTGACTTACTGTTAAAAATTATTTCGGACCCACTTTATATTAGGGGCCTTAACTACTATGTACTTACATTTAAATTATTAATTTGATACAATGCACTTATTGTGTACATACATGTTTTTACATTGTACATACATTTAAAAAAAAATACCTGCATGTAATTACATCTGTAATTATTTTCTGTAATTACATTTTTAATTACATTGTTGACACTTCCCTTACACCTAACCCTACCCTTAAACTTACCCATACCACCACACCTGTCCCTAACTTTATCCATCAATACAATATGAACACAATAAGTACATTGTACTTATATTTTGATGTATTTGACATAGTAGTTAAGGCCACCTAATATAAAGTGGGACCATTATTTCACTTAATGTGAAATCCGTTTTCTCTCAGGTACATCGCCAGTGTAAGCTTCACAGTGAATACTTCTACATCTCTCTCGTCAAGTCCATAGCAACAACAAAAATGCATCTTGACTTTATCTAGAGGTTATTTTGGGAAAAACAATACCCCAAGGGGGCGTTTTCCCCCACTCTACCCTACTATTATCATTAACAAGTATTAAAGATTTAATCAAGAATATACCCTTATATCCTGAAGGACACCACCTTTGCATTCTTTAAAAAATCTGATTAATTTTGCACAACGCCTTGTCCCCAATTACCATCCACCATGTATTCGGCCATTCTCTTTCCTGTCTTCAATAAGTGAGCAGAGATGAATGGTTTGGCAGCGAGAACTGTAATTATTCCAACACCCAGAGCACCAAATGAGATGGGAGAGCATGTGATAGTCGTCCTGTCCTGCCTTACTGAGACACTTACTGTTGTATGAGGAGCTATTCAGACAAAGAACACATCTTATTGTCAACATAAGAGTCATTATAGCCTCTGACAGAGACTGTGGTTGTTGTTTATCATTGTAAATGAATATGTAGAAATGGCATACAGTGAAATACCACTGAATTTCCCTGATCTTTACAGTGTTTTTGATCATGATCATTGGATAATTTGACTGTGAATCAGTTCAGCTGACTCAAAAGAATGATTCAGCAAATCGGTATCACAAATTGGTTGACCTTCAGCATTAGAATAGCAGAAACTCTGAATAAAAATGTTGTGAATTCCAATCTTAGGTATATAGTCATATTTTAGTTTAAAAATTAAATGGACTTTTTTTTGTGATGTTAAGACCATCCTGGGGAGAGATGTGCGCACAAATGTATTAGTTTGCCAAGCATGGTGTATAATGTTCTTGGATTGTACGGCTTTTAAAACTCCTACATCATTTAAATGGGTGTAATGTTGTGAATTTAATATTATATTTCTGTCAGTATATAATTAATCCAATAATAATAATAATTATTATTATAAAGCTATTGTTTTTTATATCATTAAAGGCAGCTTGAGTCTAACAAATCAGTTACTATTACATATCCTTTCACTGCCCTCAAGTGGAAGATATAAAGAAATAAGACACATTTGAGTAATAATCTTAAATGATCAGCATGCTAAATAAATTCTGTCACCAGTCTACTAATTATTCTTATAGTATCATCTATGTTCTCCATAGTACAAGATCTAAATATGATGTACAGGCTGCTATAAAATATGACATTTGGTGAAATGCATTTAATGTAAAGTTGTTATTCTTAAAATGTGCTTTTCAGACACCGCCTTTGATAAGAATGTATTATATGATTTTGTTAGGCCTGCAAATTACAAGAATACTCACTCTTGAAATGCTGGAACATTGTTCATAGTGTAAAGGACACCAAGAGCCATCAGGGAAAACAGAAAAATGCATATCTCCTGTGCCATGACTTGACTTGGCTTTGAAATCTGTTATTCAGTTAAAATCAGTTAAGTCCAAGGGTCCGCAGCTGAGGATCTACAAGTTTTTAAGAGTCAGACATGTTAAAAATATTAGCATTCAATTCTTTACATCAGAATTTACACTTGAAAGTCTATGTGGACTCAATAAATATTGTGCAGGTCTCTTGTGTTATAGTCTAAAATAAACATCTACTTACCAAGGACACCCTCTCCAAAAATTGTGCATAACCCAATTTACAGTGGCCCTGTGTGGGAATTGTAGGAGAATAATCGAGCCAAACAAAGACGCTTTTGGGAAAGTATACATAATTTTGTAATGCATTTACATAATCGTGATTACTTTTGGTCTAATTTGTCAAATGCTTGTGTGCCAAAAAAGGAAAGCTCTGCCAAAGCCGTGGCAGCCAAAGAGGCTTTCGTGTCGTTCTGGAAGCTAAAGAATGTACTTGTGAACTAGACTAAGGAGCTTTTATTTGATAGATAAAACATGTTCTAGAGATACAAAATTATTTTGAGACCTATAATTATTCTTACAAGAAGAATTTGTGGAGTTGAATAGCATTTCTGTAGTACAATATACAGCCATTCTTTATTAGATACACCTGTAAAAGCAGCAACTCAATGCATTTAGGCATGTAGGCAAGGTCAAGACAATCTGCTGAAGGTCAACGTGAGCATCAGAATGGTTGTTGGTGCCAGACAGGCTGGTCTGAGTATTTCAGAAACTGCTGATCTACTGGGATTTTCATGCACAACTATCCCTAGATCTTACACAGAATGGTCTGAATAAGAGAAAATATCCAGTGAGCGGCAGTTGCGGCAAAATGCCTTGATGTCAGTGGTCAGATGAGAACGGCCAGGTTCCATCTGATAGAAAGGCAACAGTAATTCAAATAACCACTCGGTTACAACCAAGATCTCATCTCTGGACAGTGTGGACACACAACATGTTGAACCTTGAAGCAGATGGACTACAGCAGCAGAAGATACACCGGTGTCACTCCTGTCAGCTAAGAACAGGAAACTGAGGCTACAATTCATCAAAATTGGACAATAGAATATTGGAAAAACATGGCTGGTCTGATGAGTCTCGATTTCTGCTGCAACATTCAGATGGTAGGGTCAGAATTTGGTGTAAGCATAATGAAAGCATGGATCCATCCTGCCTTGTATCAATGGTTCAGGCTGCTGCTGGTGTAATGGTAACAATTGAGCATCGTTTAAACACCACAGCCTCCCTGAGTATTGTTACTGACCATGTCCATCCCTTTATATACAGTGTACCATCTTCTGATGGCTACTTCCAGCAGGATAATGCACCATGTCACATAGCTCAAACTTGTTTCTTGAACATGAAAATGAGCTCTCTAAAATCAAATGGCCTCCACAGTTGCCAGATCTCAGTCCAATAGATCACCTTTAGAATGTGGTGGAATGGGAGATTCGTATCATGGATGTGCAGCCGACAAAATCTGCAGCAACTGCGCAATGCTATCGTGTCAATTTGGACCAAAATCTCTGAGGAACCAGCACCTTGTTCAGTCTATGCCACGAAGAATTAAGGCAGTTCTGAAGGCAAAAGGGGTCCAACCCGATACTAGCAATGTGTAAAGTAGCCGGTGAGTGTATACAATTCAGTACTATACTGCACTATACTATACTGTAATCTACTGAAATGACCTTTATATTGCAAAACAAAACTGTGGAGATAAGTCTGCAGATAACCACTGATACACCATATATCCACCAGGGTGCACTGTAACCAAACAGATGGCCAAACGCTTACAACTTCCAGTATATCTCTGCACTTACATAAGACACTTTTTTTTTCTTTTAGAGAAAAAATAGACTAGACCTTATTTAAGCAAAAGCTACCATTTTTGTCGCAGTGTTTTTATAAATGTCAGGCTGAAACAAGTTGTCACATGTTTGTTGTAATTTTATTTAACTCATTAATTAAAGTTCATAGGTTTATGTCAGTTTTTAAATTGTTACCGTTTCATACATTGCTTTGTTCTTCATAATACATTTTAAGACGTGAAAAACAATTAAATATCCTAAAATGTAATTTTTGTTTCATTTTTTTGTTTTTATTGCTGAAGAAAGAACTTATTCTTATTCTTCTTCAATCCAGAATGGCAGCACAGCTGAAAGGTTTGAGCTGCGCCTTCTACCGTACAGGTGTGATTTGCATTTCCTTTGGCCAGAGGCTTATTCATTTCAATTTTGGTGTGAAAGGGCCTTTACATTTGCTACAAATATAACTTTTTGTTATTAAAAAACAAGCGAGCCCAGCACAAGTGAGAAAAAGTAACTCAACACATTACTTTCCATAAAAAAGTAACTAAGTAATGTGATTAGTTACATTTTTGGGAAGTAATGCAATATTGTTATAACCTGGATGCCAGCCGAACTTAGCCCCGCCCACAACATTTGAGGTCAGGAAGTTTGGACTGGACTTGATCCGTTGTGGAGCAATTATGCTCGAACCAGAGCTGTTTGGACCAATCAAACTGTCAGGGCGGGCATACGATGATGGACAGATGATCAACAGTAACGTAATCGTCCACCTCACCAAAGAGCGCTTGGATTGAATTCGTTCTAATCCTAAATGGAGAACTTGGTCGTATATGCATTCACCTTTACTATTTCTTTCAAAAATGATGATCGTGTTGGCAAGTACTCCGTGTATCCTTAAATTTTTTTTACAACACTGGCAAAGATCGTTTACACTCATCTTCTTCTTCTACTTCTTCCAGCGTGCGTGCATTTGAGCTCTGTTGACAACTATGCATCGTTTAACATACATCACTTACTCCGTTGCTCTGATTGGTTGTAGGTCTATCCAATTGAGTGCAGAGGCATATTCTTTCCTGGTTCGGTTGAAACATGCCCCATAATCACAGCCCAATGGAGCAGTATCAGACTCGATGTCCAGCTAATATTGTTATGCACTGGTGTTAAAGTGCATCTCTCATCTGGGCTGACCAGCCCAATTCTGAGTTCCCCGAAGAGGACAGTGTGCGCGAAGCACATGAGGCAGTACTGGAGCGACCCGCTCGATTTCAAACATGGTCTCGCTGGTCTAGAGGTGAAGGATATGGCGGCTCTCAGCATGGGCGACCTGCCTGCTATCGAGCCATCGATCGCCAGGCACTCAACCCATTCCAGGGAGGGCTGCTCGCTCCCCAGAAGCCGGTCCTTCCTAACAAGACGGACTGTTTTTCTGCTTCGGTGCACTAGGCCGTCTATAAGTCATCGGCCTTGGCTGTTAGGGCCCTGAATGTTTCCTCCCTCCTTTCCGCTTACTGCCGGAGATTTTGGAGGACCTGGGTCCACAGCTGGACAAGGGATCTCCCTCATCCGTGCTATGGAAGGAGATCATCACTGTTAATGGAGGAAATGACCTTGTCCTCTGTAACGCCCGTCAGGCCGTCCAAACATGCCTCCATGCTCCCAGGAAGGCGGCCCCATGCCAGGCGCCCCCTGCACGTTTGCCTAACCCCCCTGTCGCGGTACGTAACTTCCATCAGGGCAAGGAAAGGCCCTGCAACAAAGGCCCCGCAACAAACCCCCCGCCACGGCAGAGCAACCCACCCTCTGCTAGGGAAAACCCCCAAACCCAACCCCTACCGACTCAAAATGCAAGCGGCCTGCCTGCTGTCCAGCCGATGGGGGCTTTGAGTCCGCATTCACGAGCGGCAAGCTCTTTGGACTCTCTTCCTGCCCCAGAGCCCCTGTCCAAAAGACGGAGGGTCTCTTGTGGAGGGCACCACCCTCCCGAGGCTGCCCAGCCCATGTGTTCAGTGGACGATGTGTTTTCTCCCCCCACGTTCAGGGGGTCAATTTTGAAAAGTGCAAAAGCAGTGTCAACACACGGTACATTCTGTGTTCCCCTCACCCAGTTAATAAAGGTTTCGGCCCCAATGTTCCCCAACACAAAACACAAAAAAACACATTCAATCAAACAAATCAAATTAATTTGTTACAGAGAGATATCCTCACTCTGCAGGGAAAGCACTTTTCTCTGCAAAGGGTGAGAAAACAGGGGACAGGGGACATCAGAGCTCATTCCACGAGGGGCTTAGCCACCTCTTGGGCTCTGTTCAGGGGAGTATCATTGCAGGACATTTGCTCTACTGCCAGCTGGGCTTCTCCCAATGCGTTTGTGCGTTACTACAGGCTGGATGTCACCAGAACCTCGGTAGCACATTCAGTTTTGGGGGTGGGGTCGTCTTAACCCTGCCTTCTCTTGTGTGTGCCACACACATGTTTCATGCCCTGCTTGTACACCGCAGTTATGTGTGTGTGTTAGTGTGGCAGGTTCATGATTAGGAGACATGTCAAGCACCGCCCCTTGGGGTGACCGTCTTTCTCTGGCTAACAGAACCTCACTGTGAGTGTATTTGGTAATCGGGGAGCTGTCCATGTCTCTCCCATAGGTGGATCTCGAACACGAGATGATGAAAGAGAACAATAGGTTACTGTCGTAACCCTGGTTCTCTGAAACATCGAGTGGAGAGATCCACCAGCTTTGCCCCGCTTACCGCACGAGAAGCGAATATACTTACTGATGAACAGTAGCGCGTGCAGGCCTTATATGTCCACAGGTAAGAGGTGGGGCCTTACCGGGCATTGGCTGCGCGCTTCTGTCTGTTTTGCCAGACTTGGTGCAATTGGATGCTTCTGCAGAGGTCAGGTGCGGATGTCCTTCCCATAGGTGGATCTCTCCACTCGATGTTTCAGAGAACCGGGGTTATGACAGTAACCTATTGTTTCCCTGGTCTCTGCAATAAATGGACGGGCAATATGCTAATGTTTCATTGTGATGTCACAGCGAAATGGCTAGCAACTCATTTGAAAAACGATTCGTTCAATTGACTCAGAGTCGACTCTTACTTTTAAGAGACAATAACTGTATATACGCTGCACTTTCAGCGCAACTTTTTTGAAAACTTTGCAGGATGTTTTCTTCCACTTAGAACTATCTTACACACTACATGAAAGGTAATTTTCAAAAGATGTGGCTCTTGCTTCGCAGGCAAGACAGTGAACCAATCCTGAGAAATATTCCCTATCGTTTTACATGAAGGAAGAACATGAGGTATATCACTGTTTTAGTTTTTTGTTCATTGTTCATTACTTTAAAGTATGTAGAATGTATATTCCTATCTAGACAGACATTTTTATTTATCTAGAGGAAAAATCATGTACAATATCAACTATATTGTATGCACCACTTCCTATATGTGTTTACGCAACAAACATTTTACAGATTGTCTATTTTTATTAAATGCTGTTTAAAACCTCACCCTGAATTTCAGTTCCTGACACAAACTAAAAAACACACAAGAAAATGAATGTCTCATATAATTTATGAAGCACAAATCCTTCCAGCAAATTAAGTCTAATAGAGCAATAACCAGAAATAATGACATTTTTAATAATCATGATTCCACAAGAGGTAAATGTTCACATGTAACCCCTTAAGGTTGATTGTCAGAATTCCTCCCTCACACCTCTTTCAGCAGAATTCCATAAGGCCGAATCGTGTTCTCCACAATCGCTTTTTCTTTTTCGCGATTAGTGCCGCAAGGACTCTCAATCAGCCAATAGTCTGAGTTCTGCCTGCTGCACACTTTCCTCATTTTCGGATTGATTCTGTTCTGCAACAAAACTTTGTATCTCTTTCCGGTTTCTTCACATGTAAATATCTCACTGTATTCAGCAGCCACGTTGATAAATCCCTCTTCCAAACTGTTCTCTAGGGCCTGCTTCGTAACTGGATTCAGTAATGGATGAAGCACTAAACATTACTGTTCCATGGACACAGGCCACTCACCATCCACAGAGTGACTCCTCTATCCATCCGTGCCCAACCAGGCATTTCCATCAGGATACTTTTTCAGGACTTTCAAAGCAATGCGTTTCCACCCAAAAGGGCGGATATATGGCTCGTTCCCGCACATAAAAGTGGTGTGATCTTTTACATTTGTGAAATCATAATCGAATTTTGGGTCAAAGAATTTGTCCATATTAACAAAATAGCTCCTTGCATGAACCTGTGTTGAGAATTTCCAGTGGCGTTGAGGTTTGGAGTGGGAACCTTGTGAGTTCATCACCCTTTGGCTTTTTCAAATCGGTGTAAGCCTTCACGGCAACACCTGTGAAGCTAGACAACGCCTGAAGAAGAACATTGCTATGCACTAGAGCCATACTTAATGAACAGGAAAGACGAAAAAGATGTGACGACTCATCAAACAAACTCTTATTTATAAGATAAATATTTATACTCAAACAGTGGAATGGGAATTATTTTTTTTTAAAAACTAAAACAAGGAAGAGGAGCTCAAAATTCAGCCACGCACACCACAAATTTTCCCCCAATGTTTTTCAGGTTTTATCACATCCTTAAAGCTTAAATTCAACTTTTGTCATCTAGCTTCCTTCTAGACCAGTCATGAACGTTCAGCGCCTTCCGTATTTGTAAGGGTGGATCGCCTACAGTGGTTCAGGCTGCAGGGTTGCCGAAAGACTAAAGAAATGTTATGAGCAAGATGGTAGAAAACTGTACATTTCTCGTCTATTACCACCCACTGCAACTTATACCAACGACGGAAATAAGCGCAGTTACAATAGCTAAATATGTGGGAAAGCATTGCTATAGCGTTGCATAGTGTGACTATATTGTATTGCAATAGGTAGCACTTCAAAGTCAATACCAAATCAAAACTAGTTAGCAAATCATTTGTAATTGAAAGAATTTAATGACAAAATCTGGTTATGGTTACACTTAAAATATTTACAAAATAGATGTATGAGATGATAAAAACTTATACCATTAATCGTACCCAGCATGAATAGAATGTTACCTGAGGGATAGAAAGAGAGAGCGAGAGAGAGAGAGAGAGAGAGAGAGAGAGAGAAAAAGACAAAGAGATGAAGAGAGCAAAGAAGAGAAGAGCCAAAGAGAAGGCCCCGAGAAGAGAGAGAGCCAGAGAATAAAAAAAGGAGCGAGCAACAGTTACAATCTTCTTTTATCCTTCCTTGAACTCAAACCCTATTGTGAGTCATTCAAACTGACCAATCAGACCAAACTTCCCCCACTGTACTACAGGGGTGACACACCTTTGGCCTACAGGCCTTCAGAATCTCTTTGTCTTTAGGAATTCAAAATGGCCCTTCTGATAAGAAAGATGGGGGTTGAAAATAGTAAAGCAGTATGTCTTTGTTCAATTTCAAATATCAAATATCTTTGATTATTTTCAATCCTACATATTCAACTTACGAAGAAAGTGTAACGCCTCTCCCAGTTCAAAACGCTTACGCTACGTCTGCGTCATCGTTGTGCCAGTTATGCTTTTTGAATACGTAGTTGAATACGGAAGGCAGTCTGGCGGGAGCTAGATATTTGACTTTATAATGTGTTAAATATGGATATATTTTTCTTACACAAACCCATCGCTTCACTTCAGGCCTCTATTAACCCCCCGGAGCCGTGTGGTTTACTTTTATAATGGATGGATGCACTTTTTTGGGCTTAAAATTTTGGGCTGCCATTCACTGCCATTATAAAGCTTGGAATAGCAAGGACATTTTTAATATAACTCTAAATGAAAGATTAGCTCATTTTGCTGAACAAGAATGAAAGATATAGTCTGTAAATGTACAAGTGACATTACACTTTAGTTACATCTTAGTAGAGCAGAATGTTTCTGTTTGCTTTTAGACAGTCAAGAGTGATAATAATTTTATTTTAAATAGTCCTACTTTATAAAAACATTATTTGAAGCCAAACATTTTCCCTTGCACTACCAGTACATTTTTATGAGTATTCCAAACAATACTTCCTTTTCAGTTAACTTATTGTGTAAATGAGGCCCGGGGCAATCACAGCAAGGGGCAACTGGCAACACACAAAATATATTTTATACTTATTTAGTATTATGCACAGAATGGTTCTTTCTTTGTCTATGAAAAAGAGGTGTGATATGAGACATGTAAAGTCAGATTAATTAAGGATAATTGGGACATACAGTACCAGTCATTTCAATGACTGTCCCATTCAGTCTTACTTTTCGAGTTCAAATTAGACCAAACTATCTTTCTTTTTAATTTACTTTAAAAAGTTAGGACCAGTCTTGAAGAAAAAAATTAGATGACTAACTTTTAAGACGAGTCTAAGCAGTTTATGAATATGGCCACAGGCCTATTACTTTTAAAATCACCCTGAAATCAAAATGTAAGGTTTTTTTGTCTTTTAGTATGAATATGTTAGCGTTTAGCTTATCTATAAGCTAGTGTGCTCCGAAACAATGACAAAATTCACATTTAGAAGATATTATCATTCAAAACGTACAATCTCTCACTTCCGCCAATATGGATCAACTCTGCACTTCAGCTTCTCATCAGATTTTCTGTCCAATCAAATGCTCTCTAGAATCTAAAGCGTCCCGCCCCCTACATTATAATTTGACGCTGAAGCTGCGGCAAAAATCGCTCACTTCTTCAAACAATTACTATTTTCTAGATGGTGATTGGCACATAGTGCACTATATAGGAGATAGAGAACGATTCTGTCAGTGTAAATATGCTTTCCATTGGAGTGAATGAAGTCTGGTTTCACGGTAGTTTCATGTGAACCACCACAGCGCGCGCACAGTCTGTTCCGGTCCAGAGATACAATAGCACAGAGCGGATCAAATGCGCGAGTCAGCTCAGACCAAATCCTTAGCATTTTGATGATCTGTTTTGCTCTAACAACAGTTTCATTTTAAATCTAAAAGGGGAATATACTGTTGTTGTCATAAGCTGTCAAATGCGGCTTTGCCAAGCTCAACGGTTCTGGCCGAGCTGTGATATAACCGAAACACTATTGGCTATTTTTAAAAAGGGGAGGAGCTGCTCAATATGTCCTGCCTTGTCTTTCTGTTACAGTGGAAATTATGCCAAAACATTGAATAATGCTGCGCATTTCAAGGCACTTCAATGGGCCTTTAAGAGGCTATATGTAGAATTCAGAAACCCTTGTTTTTAGCGGTGGTCATTAAGTGAACTGCAGCCAGCAAGTACAAGAGGCTCTCGGGAGAACGCAAAACGTCACATCCTTTCGATTTCATAACCTAGGGAGTCGAAGAAGGTTTCAGTTTTTAGCTGTTCACACATAGTTAATAAAAAATTGATTAATGTGTATTAATATTAATACAGCCCAGAGAACATTCTTATATATAGCCCCTTTAAATGTTGTTATTAATACTGTGGTTAAGCAGACAAGTTTGCTTCGTCAGCTTAGCAGCATTAAATATTAGAGTAAGATACTTGATCTTTTTATTTCCTTTTTTTTTTTTTTTTTTGAATGGTCTCCCGTATCATGTGAGGTCTGCACCTTCATTGGACATTTTTAAATCTACTCTTAAATCGTATTTTTATTCTTTAGCGTTTGGAAACCTGTAATTATTTTTGTGTAGATTGATCTGCTTTGTACAGCACTTTGGATCAATTCATATTGTGTTTAAATGTGTTTTATAAATAAATGTTGTTGTTGTTGTTGTTGATCTTTTTATTTCCTGGTCCTCTGTGTTATAGGCAAAAATAAACTGCTGTTTTTCAAGGACAATTTGTCTTATGACAGTTTACACAATGCTGCATTATTATTTGAAAATAATCAAAGGTGCCTTTTTTATTTTGTCATAAATATTTTGGTCTACATGGTGCAAAATAAGAAAATATTTTCAAAGACTGATAATGCAACTAGCATATTGCTTTAGTAAAAACATCTGCTGGTAACACTTTATTTTAACATGTCCTTCTTACATATTACATGTACTTACCATAGTAATAACAGTAATTTATACATAATTACATGCAACTATCCCTCAACAAAACCTTCATTCTTCCATAACCCTATAGTAAGTACATGTAGTTAATTAATATTACTCAGTACTAAAATATATAATTACACTGTAATGACACCGTAAAACAAAGTGTAACCCATCTGCTTGAAACACCAAATTTTAAAGAATAGAATAGAATCTTGACCATATAATCCAACTTGTGGAGATACTGTATCGTTGTGTCTTTGTAATATTCTATTAGTATGTATAGTTATTTGTTGTTGTTTTTTGTTGTTGTTATGATCTGATATGATATATTATATAAGACAAAAAAGTAATTTTAGCTCTGTATCCACCAGAGCGCGCAACAAACGAAGAAATGATACCTTAAAACACTCTCAAACATTTTTTAAAACAACATAAAATTATATATAATGTTTCTTCAAGACTCGACTCTCTGAATACAAAAACACGACTATTTCGTTATTTTATACGTCATTTGTTAATAATACCTCTGCCAGAAAACGCGACGCAAACGCTACAGTAGAACGCTCCCTTCATAATCCACGAATCATTTCACGCGGCAACGAGCACGTCGTCTTTGATTGGCCATTGCATTGGGCGTTGACGTTATAGTCCTGACAGACGCGTCGCCGTCGCGTTCCATACACACTAGTTGGGTTGACTTGCGTCCAGTCAGACGTGTCAGTCAGTAAGAGCAGCCGCGGAAGTGTCGGCTTTCAGTTCAACATGGCTTCAAGTATGACGAGCTGAGAAAAAAACCCATCACAAAACCAGGGCTATTCTTTTTTCATCACTCCCAAGGCGTCAAACGAGGGAAATACCTGGGAAATATATTCAAGAGCCGCTTTTATTCAAGTAAGAAAGTCTTAAGTCTTATCTGTCAGTTACAGAGTTGTTTGTGTGCCGGTGTCCAAATTGTGCAGCGCATGCGTAGTGCGTGTGGGTAGCGCAGTCAGACTGTCAGTTACGAAACCTTCAAATTATTTAAAGTTTAATTACATTTATTGTGCTGTATTGTGCTATGTTATGTCTTTGTGGTTTTATAAAGGTGTTAGTTCGAATAGTTGGTTAGTTTTAATGTCGGAAGTTAGTTATAATGAGTCACTGGGTCGAGAAAAGTTTTGTGAGACAAATAACGTTAGTAGTGTGGCATAGTGTAATACTGACCAAAAAAATGGTAAATAATGGTTTTAAACGAGTTAAATAACCATTTTTTATGTTGACTTATTTCGATTCTTAACTGTCAAGTTTCTGTTAGAGGAGTTGGAACTTTCTGTTTTCACTTCAGTACTTCTCTTTGCATAAAGTTGACATTTCTTGTCAGTATGTTGAATGGATCCCCAATGCGCTACATAATAAATGTGACATTTCTAATTTAGTGAATGAAATTATTAATAAGGATGAGTGATATTGAAACCAAGAGTGTAAACCCTTTGGGCTAGAGCTGTGCTTGTCTGAACTCATATTATACTGTAAATATATCAACCTGTTGTTCAGTTTTGGTATCCAAGTGATTTTGTTCTAGACCACTAATAAATCATTGGTATACTATAGTGTTTCATCATAATCATCCCATAGATTTGACTGTAACTCTTTCATTTCTCTTGATTGTTCAGTCATTACTCGGAATTATAATATATTTCTATTTGTATCTGCTATAATGCAAACTAACCCTTCCATGGAAAAGCGATGAAGGGGGATCACGGTTTTGATGGATCATGGTGCCTGTCATCCGTTCTCAGTAAAACCTTTTATTTATTCTGGTGGTATTAGCCTTGTTGGTCAGATATGACAATGGTGTACACAGCAGCGGATTGTGTAACTCCAGAAGTCACGCAAACCTCCCTCTTTCTTTGCCAGCAGAGTGTAGAGAAGCTCAATTAGAAGTCTCTTCTTCACCAACAAATGACGCAAGCTGACATCACTTGGTCTAGACGGTTACAGGAAGGGAAACAAAAGCAATTATGGCCTTGTTTTGTTTTGGAAAGACAGAATATCATATGTGAAAGACATGAAACATTTCGGGAAACAAGCCTTTTTAGGATCATTTAGGGGGGGAAAAAACTTTTTTTTGTATTAAAAAAGCTATATTTTTTGTATTATGACATTATTTTAATGTCATTTGAGCACTCGGGTCAATGACAAATAAGGAATTTAAGTATACAAAAAAGCATTATTTGACTAATGTTGTAGATTTTTTTAAATGGATTTTTAAAGTTTAAAAAATATTTTTTGCCAACTAAACTTTAAAAAACATTCAACTTATAATTTTACTTATGTGGAACTAATTGTTGAGATTTTTCAACTTAGTTACTTGTGTTTTTTATTGCTTGGATATTTTTTTACCTAAATTATTGCTGCAAGATTAGATGATTATCACATGATAAAAATGAAATTATTATAAATAAAAAAAAGAAAGAAAAAAGGAAAAGGCATGTTATTCAGCATGACTGATGAATTATTGCCCAATAAGTCAAATTTTTTATTTTATTAAAAAAAGTTTAAATGCATCTAAATGTAAAAATGAAGACAAAAATAAATGTTTAGTAATTACATATAATTTATACAACCATAAATAGTACAAATTATCCATTAAAATGTGACAGTTTAATGCACTTTAGTTCATGATACCATACTGGTTATTTATTAGCTGTTCCATTGTTAGTTTTGACTCTAAGCTGTCCGTGTAATTCAAAGAGCCAGTTTGTAGTTTGGTGCACAAAGCTCTGTTGTGTAGTACAGGGAGGGTACAAAGCTCTCTAGCAGTGATTTAACTCAAGATAGTAGTCTGGGACACAGGCTATGAACCCTTCCTGCTTCTGCTTCTGCTTCCGCTTCGCTATCTTAGACGAGTGTTCTCCCTTGTTCGGCCCCTATTGAATCTTATTCATGCGTTTCAGTGAGAAATAATTGCAGCTGTAGTAATATCATCATGGCTGTTCTTGGTAAATTAATATTACCCTATCAATGCAAGTTTTCGGTTTCTAGAATTAGGTAATGGTTCATGTATTAAGTGTAAAATAGTGCCAGGAAGAAGTTCCATGGGTAACCACCATGAATGGGGCTGGTTCAAGTCCAACAGGTTACACAAACAGTGGGTGATGTTTATTTCACAAGCCTTTATTTGAGTATAATGTTAGTGGCAGTAGCTTAACTATGCATGTTCTCCCTGTGTCAGTGTGGGTTTCCTCCGGGTGCTCCAGTTTCCCCCACATAGTCCAAAGACATGCAGGTTAGGTGGATTGGATATGCCAAATTGGCTGTAGGAGTGTGTGTGAGTGTGTGTTGCGTCAGGAAATCCAATGTGTATGTGTGGATAATTCTTATGAAGTGGGCCCTGCAAATGAGCGGGACTAACGCTAGGCCTGTAGGAAAATAGATGGGTTTATTTATATTTTATTTCAGCTTTATTTCAATTAACAGAAATGTTTTTAATAGTTTTAGTCTTTGATAGGCTGCACTGGGGCATCACTACTAGACCCATTTTAGGAGGGCTTTAGCCGATTAACTCAGCTGGGTTTATTTATTTTTATGAAATTCCTTTTATCTAAATGGCTTGAGACGTTTTGCTATACTTCATACTTCAGTGCAATAAAATTGCTAAAATTTGTTATAATCATTTAATAAGAAATCCAAAAGCAAAACACGTGAAAAGAACTATAAAAATTAGGCAATAAAAAGTGGAGAAGTGGAAATATAAAAGCGGAAATGGCAAATTATCTAATGAGTGATCCTCTGCAGCCGTCTACTAGTTATAGTGGTAATTTCATGTCAATTTTAAAAAGTGTTTTTTAAAAGTGTTTGTTTTCCACCAGGGGTGCTTCTCATTTCTTTTTTTTATTTGTGCATCCTCATTTCCTTTCCTCGTGTCTTAGCTCCACCCCTTTAGAATGCAAGAGAAGGATACACCTGTGTATCCTCGCTCATGACTCCTCAGGAAGCTTCCTCGCTCCTTTTTCCTCGCCTCCTCATGGTGCAATTAGAGAACTGATATATGTCCTTCAGGATGGCTGAGTACGATCGTTTTTCGGGTCATGGGCTGGAGGACAGAGGAGCAAGGAAAATGAGGAAGCATCAATTTGAGTATTGAGAAGCACCCCAGGTAAAGCTTGGTACATACTCTGCAAGAACAAAGAAATGTGTTCGTTTTCTCGAGGTGGCAAGAACAAGAACAAAGTTCGTTCTGGCCAGGACATTCCATACTTCATGAGAAAAGCAGGTGCCGAACATTTTAGTTTCTCCGCATTAACCCCGCTCACTTTAAATTTCTGACCAATCACACAATAGTTCTCAGACGGCCACAAAAAAGTTCTGCTCAGATGATGGGTCGAGAAAAAGCTGCGAGAAGTCCCAAACCAGGGCTGCGAGAACAAAATTATGTCATTTTGTTCTCACAGCCCTGGGAGCGAGAACTTTTTTCTCTGTTCTCGCGGAGTATGTAATGGCCTTTAAACCTCCACTAAAGCATGACACATTTTCCATGTTATCTCCATGTATGAAAGTCTTCTTTAAAGTTAATTTTACTGCACAAATGTAGAGTTAAAAAAATAATAGTGTTAAAAAAATTACATGTTTTACCCACATATTGCCAATCTAGGCAATTACAGTAATATAAAGTTTGTCTATTCTTAATGAATATTAATGAATATTAGCTGGTTATTTAAAACGATTTGAAATTAATTCAATATACAGGGATTGTCTTGATAGGTAGTGTAGAAGGTTACTGTATTGTTCATGCCTACCCTAGTATACAAACAATATATATAAAAAATTTTTTTTTTAATCATACCCTCATTGGGGGCTGAGCCCCCCTAATATTGAAATCCTAGAATCGCCCCTGACCTTGCATCCTGGTTTGTTCCTAAACCCCCGCTGTAGAATGCAATTGAAGCGCTGGTGACTGTTCCTCTACTAAGCACTGATTGTGCATATGGAATGTGCGTTCAAGGAATGTTGTGAAATTCAGAGCACGTACACCACAGCTGAGCTAGATTTGACGTCTTCATGGTCTTCAATCGTAACATCTGCTGGTAAGCGATCCGTGTAGTTCCTGCAAAGTTAGTCCTGGAAGTAAATGGGATTTCAAAGCATAATTAGCTGGTCTTCAGAAGAAGCGCTGTGTCCTGGGAAACCTGTATGAATGCGAACAGGACCTGAATTTTGTTTTGGAAAATGTGGGGGAATTCCCCCCTTAGGGATTCTTATGGGGGATTTTTTTAAATTTTTTAATTACATTTATGTCCTAAATTTTTGCTCACTCATTGTATTTGTGTTTTTCCAATGGGGTAATTTTGTTGCTCAAGTGTTTACACAACACAAGGAAGCTTGATTTCAATCTTTGAATTAAATACAATAGAATAAAGATACAAATGAAACAAAGAGAAAAGTTTTTTAGGTAGGTCTAACACTAGTATTCAGAAATACTACAGAAACTGAATAAAGTAATCAAATGTAAAATAACACAGGATAGTATTTTAGTCCTGTATAAATTAAATACATAGGTTATTAATCCTGATTCCTTACAATTAAAGCTCTTTTGTTGTTTTATCAATATTAATGACAGACACATATTAGGCTGCTATAAAACTTGAAGACTGTCATATGCGTTTCTCAAATGTTTGCTTATTTAAGACATAACCAACTGTGTTTACGAGGATACTCACCAAGACAATTTTGACCGTTAAAGCATTATAATCCACAAAAAATAACTTGTTTTGTTACTCGCAAGCTGTTTGTAATTCGACTTTATGTATGTGCGCAGAGAAAACCATCTCTCAGAGAGTGCGTGAGTACTGAATAGTTTAAAATCGCTTGAATGTTTAAATTGGTAAGACTTAAAAAGACGTGCAAATGATAATCTTTAGTGACGATGGAACAATGGCCTGATTGTGCAAGTGACAATTCTGTCATCTGTCCCGACTCCTAAAATGCTGGTATCACTGCCTTGACGCTTGCCTTGTGCAACCCATTTTGAGAGAGAGAGAGAGAGAGAGAGAGAGAGAGAGAGAAGACGCTGTTTGTGAAACTGCATCTCGCAGAAAGTTTTAAAATTACTGATTTGATCTTAGAATCTGTGTGGATTGTAAAGTAAATGAATGTTTGTGGGAATTTCCCGCATTATAAGTGCGTGACCTGCGGGAATTATTAAAATGATGGGCAATTACAAGAGAAAAGGATTCAAAATAGATAAATATAAAATCTGCTTTTTAAAACAAAGAAGCAATGGTAGGAGGATGGTTAGTATGCGCCCTGTATATTCGTGCAGTGAGTGCATGTCAAAAGATCAAATCCGATTTGAAGCTTGTGCGATAAACCCCGATCATTTATTTAGCATTCATGTAAACATTATGTTTGGAATGATCTGAATCATTTCATTCTGATTGAAACAAAAAGTGTCCATGTAAACTTAGCTAATGTTGTTTAATGCTGATGATGCTGTTTGTAAGTGAAATAATTTTTACTGAGAGAGGCTGAGTTGTTCTGAGGTCAGGAAGACTGGCTTCAAAATCTTGTGGTGGTTTGTCCACCCCCAGTTTTCCCATAACTAGCCGCTCAATCAGTTTCTCTGTGAAGAAGCCCTTGTTTATCTGTATAAGATCACTTCACCAATGCAATTGTGTTTTCTTCTTGAACAAATAGTTTGAGGATGAAGTCAGTGGTATTTTTAGTTATCCGTCCCTGAATTTCTTTATTAGGTTTCCTTCGGTCTCTTTTTACAGTTTATGTGATATTATGTAATGCTTTTTTCCTTTGGATGCAAATTAGGGCTGTTCTTGGTTTTGACGGCACCCCAGGAACGTGCATGTGGCTTGTTTTGCTGGATGCAGCCTTCGCTCTGTCATTTCATCGGATCAGCAGAAGTGCGGTTCAGTTTTGGTTTAGTGACCCTGGGCAGAAATGAAGGCCCTCGGTTGACCGGAGTTGCTCGGGTTTGGAGGGAATTGAGAAGGCGTCACCTTCTGCAACTGGGTCAGAGTTGTGCTGGAAGAGGGCGGCAACTGACTGTAAGACAGTGGATAGACCAGTGAGCGAAAGAAAAGGCAGCATACAATTGTGTCCCCATAGGTTTATTTTAAGCATATTCAAATGCTTATTCAGATGAACATGCCGTTAGTTAGAACCATGAGAGGTGCTAAGAGCAGTGTTGTTGATCATCTCCTGAATGTTTATTACCTTGTCTTGGTTTTCATGACTGGTCGTTTTTGTTACTAATAAATATAACTAATTTAATATTGCAAACTAGGGCTGCACGATTAATAGAAATCGAACCGCAAACGCAATTTGGCTTGTGCGATTATGAAAATCTGAAGGCTGCGATTTTAATGAAATAAATATATGCCCAGCGTGTTAGTGAAGAGCGGGTCTGTGATCAGTAGTAAACGCTCCTCCATCTGAAAGCACTGCGAATTTGAGTCGCTTATAACGTTTATTTGAAAAAAAAAAAGACAACATTTAATAACGTTTTAACTCACTTCATATCGTCAGTCTAGTGTTTAATATTTCCTTTTTGTAAGCTGATGTGGCTTCTTATCGCAGAATGAGGCAGACGAAGAATTATTTTATAGTAGTCTATACAGTGATGAAGTCTATGTCGATTAGCACTGCAATATACTTTATTAATATAAAAATACCCGAGAAGGTTTAAAGAAACCAAATACACTATATATTGTCTCAGTCGTGTGTTTATTGTCTTCATGTTTAATCAAAGCTTTTCTTCTTTTTATTCAGCTACACAGCTCTAGCTTCACATTAGGAATTTCCTGAAAACATCATTATATTACTTCTCTCTGAGGCAAATGTGGCGTTTCTGCTCGAAGGCGCCCCCTGACCTCCATTATGAATGAAACATGAGAGTGTTTAGTGCCCAGCAGTGATCACTCCATCCTATTTTGGGTAAAAAATAGGAAAAATAATACTTCTCTAAGTAAATGTATATGGCAATCCTTATGTTTTTCTCCAATGTACAGTCGTTTTTTCCCAACCATGGATGCATAAGAGGCTCATATTATATGATAAAGACATAGACTCGTTCTTGATTTTGCATACCTCCTGAAAAAAAATTAAGAAATTGATTTTTATAATAACAATAATATAATCTTTTATAATAAATCCTTAGACATTTCTAGTGATTTTTAGACATAGGCTGTTTGCATGTTAACAGGTAACCCTGCAGTTTTTTGTAAAATAAGTTTTCTATAAAATATATTATTATTATTATTATTATTATATTGTTATATTTATTCTTAAATACTTTTTTAAATAATGAAAATTTTATTGTAATAGCAATATTTCTTATTTTGTTAAATATTATTATATATAATATTAGCAATAATAATAAATCATAATAATAATTATTAGTCATAATATATAAGCACAAAATGTTTTTTTAATATATATATATATATATACACACACACACACTTTTCATTTGTAAAAAAAAAAAAAGAAACACATTTTAAATCGCAAATCGCAATTTTAACCAGAATAATCACAATTAAATATTTTCTCCAAATCGTGCAGCCCTATTGCAAACAACACTTTTGACCATCAGTTTGCTGTCTGGTTCATCTTTCTACAACAAGTTAGAAGATCGTTTAAATTGTGCCACATCATTACATTCATTCTTGGTTATGAAAATGCCCTCCAAACATTCCCCAAGGAGTGCATCCAGTTTTTTTAATGTTTTAAGAATGTTTTATCTTAGGTATGCCAACCTCCAAACGTTCTCCATGGATTTTTATTTTATTTAAGTACTTTTTATGCAGATATCCAATCTTGATTATATTCATGTTTATATTAACTTGAATCACAAACATGAGTTTGTGGCTTGAGTTTCCATGGCCATTTTTGTTGGCGCATGATTCCATATACATTTAACAGCCTGATAACTTCTAAATTAGCATTAGAGGGACCTTTTTAGTTTTAGTTTCGCTAATATTGGAAGATTTACTAATAGACTGTGGCTCCAATTTGCTCTCATTTTCAATACCACATTTCTTATTATTTTCAATCATATATTATTTAAATTTATGTTGCAGACGTGATGAACAAAATTAATCATTGAGTCTTGGAAAGAGACTTCATAAATCCACCAGATACACATATCCCTTTTAACGTGGTTTAGCTTTGAATAGCCTCCATTGATCGTAAGTTCTGAATGGCATCTGTAAACCTCTGAGATGGCTCTCTCCTTCAATGAAATGAAAGCCCGGTATGACTCACAATGACTTCATTAAATTCATCCTGCTGATGCTTGATAATAGTAAATGTTCCACCCAGATAGACAATATTGCATGTAATTGTGATTATACAAAGATATAGGCTGGGTAGAATTATAGAAATACACCCTAAGTAGTGTAGTTTTCTTTTGAATGAGTCATTTTGAGTATTATTTTCTGCCATGGTTACCATTTGCCTCCAGCTGTTTAGATGATTCACAGAACTCTAGAACAATCTGTAACGTACTAGTAATTCTGTTCAGTTTCACTTTGAATCTCTCTTTTGACTGCTTTAATTTTTTTTACCACCAGAAATAAATGTCCAGTGTTAAAATACTTTCTCCTATCCTGGCTTAAAATAACAAAGTTAAGCCATTCCAACGTTCAAAAGTTTGGGGTCGGTAAGAATTTTTTAAGTATTTGAAAAAGTCTCTTATTCTCACAAAGGCTGCAATTATTTGATAAAATACAGTAAAAACTGTATATATATTGTGAAATATTGTTACAATTTAAAATAAACATTTTCTGTTTGAATATATTTAAAATTTTAATTTATTCCTGTGATGTAATGCTGAAGTTTCAGCATCATTACTCCAGTCTCAAATCATCTAATATGCTGATTTGCTGATCAAGAAATATTTCTTATTATTATCAATGTTGAAAACAGTTATGCTGCTTCATATTTTTGTGGAAACTGTAATATTTGTTTTAAGTTCAAAAACAGCATTTATTTGAAATAGAAATCTTTTGTAACAATATAAATGTCTTTATTGTGACTTTTGATTAAATTAATGCATCCTTCCTGAGTAAAAATATTAATTACCCCAAGTTTTTGAAAGGTACTGTATATCAGTGCCGTATCAGTTAAAATGAATTAATTATTTTTTATATGTATTGCTCTTTTCCCCTATTTATACATTTAGATTACTTATTCACTTAAGCTTAATAAAAATTAAAAACTAATAATTTAATAACAGTTAAATGTAATCTTTAGCAAAAAAAAAAAAAATGAATATCCATTTTTTATATTGTACATTATAATGTTGTAATGCCTAAATTAACTTGTAGAAATTAAAACATTAAAGGGGGGGGGGATCACACACAGTTTTTGTCAATTTCATGTCAATCTTGAATACCTATAGAGTCGTATTACATCCTTCATATCTCCGAAAAGTCTTTAGTTTTATCATATTTATAAAAGACAGATACGCTGTACCGAGTCTTTTTCGAATAAAACCGAGCGGCTGGAGGCGTATCGTGCGCGAGTTTTACAACATTTGTGTGTGTTTACTCATGGTTTATGAGGACATTATTTGGTTTATGGACTATTGTATGTGACTTTGCAGTAGCAAGGAACGGTTTTGCATGTCAGACTAGTGTGCGCATTTTAATGAAGAAGCACGCTTTGTGTGAACAAAGGTTTAATATGAAATAATTCATTTAGTTATTTTTTATATTTTCCCACTCTTTGTGTATTGTTGTTAGGAGTGGTTTTACAATAAACAAACAGACACCTATAGTGGTCAGCTAAACAAATGTATTAAACACACACCATACATCGCATGCTCCATTGATAAATTAACTATACGTTCATGTTGTTTACTTGATGTGCACTTACGCGCCGATAGTCAACAACACACAGACATTTGAAGCAGTTTTACTCACCGCCTGCTTCCAACGCATGACCGTGAACCTTTATCGTTGGGACCACTCCATCTTTCAGCATTAGATGATCTGCAAATCCGGAGTTGAACTGGGCCTTGTTTATAAAACAATCATCGCCGAAATGCAGGGAACAAACAAAAACACTTGCGCTGCTCCGGAAAAACAAACTCCATCCACTGTCCCCTTAACGCTGGGTTCTTTGGGAAGCTGAACAGGGTTGTCTTGCCCTGACAACCAAAAACACACTTCTTTGGTGACTTTGTTAATTTCATGAAGTCCTGTGACCTGTGCAGTGCAGCCGACGACTTCCCTAAAGCCGAGCAAAACGCGTTGATTTTGACGCCCTGCTTTTGCTCTCTCACTCTGGTCGAAGTGAGCGTACAAGGAAATTCCGCCCATGTTGACTTCACATAAGCCCATACTCAAAAAAACGTTCCGATGCTTGTGAGAAACCGGAAGGAGTATTTTTGGCACAGAAATACTCCATCAAACGTCCAACTTATTTTTTGAAACTTTGTCCATGTTTAGCATGGGAATCCAAGACTCTAACAGTATAAAAAACTCAGTATGCATGAAATATCATTACACCCCCCCTTTAAAAAAACTGTTAAACAACTTTATTTCGATAGTCCACATTAGACATTATACTAACTATAAGTATCTTTGCAATTACATTACCCTAACCGTAACCTAGCAGCCTACTAACTCTCTAATGAGAGTTAGATGACATGTAGTTGCAAAGTTCCTTATAGTTAGTAGAATGTCTAAAGTGAACTATCAAAATAAAGTCTTACCTTTATTTAAAACTGATTATAAATCGGTTAGATGTAACATAAATGATTATCAGCTTATCAGTATTGGCTAGAATTTTAAACATAATGCATCCCTATATGGGGAAGCTTAATGAAACAAAACCATTTTTTAGCTCAAATACCACATTAACCTTGTGGCATTTTGAATGTGACGGCACTAGCAGAGTAAATTTTTCCCCCTCTTGAATATTTAATCTCTTAATCAATGTGTCTGGCTTTGCCATTGCAAACACGTTTGGCCACACTTAGCATGCTTAGTTTGTTTCTCTAATTGCATTAGCTTCGACTGTTTCTAAACAAGTGTCAGCATGATTTCCCTCTATCTCCTGGGATCGTCTGCCCTCGCAAGCTCGGCTTTCCCAGCCAGTCATGTGAGACCCGTTGAAGTGGCCAGATAGCTCACACTCGTTTGGCTCTTCCTAGAGTAGTCACCCGACAAGACCTTTACCCAGAGATAAAGGACTGAGATAGACAGAGAGCAAACAAGGACACAGCGATACAGCTCAGTTTTGGAACTGGACCACACAAAGCAAACAGAAGATGAAAACTGTGCCATGTTTGCTGACCTCCTTTAAACCAGTGTTAAATCACAGTCTCTCCTTACTTGATTATATGCATAAACTGTTACAGAACAAGTTCCTCTCACAGCTTTTCCCTTGTGAAAGCTCACGAGGATGAGCGACAGAGCGGATTACTGGAGTCACACATTCCTGGGTGACTTCCACATGCTCCCGCTCACCGTGACACATCAGAATGTGAGCGGTGGCCTTAACTAACTCTTGAGGAAAACATGGGAAACCCCTGATGAACCATGCGACGCCGCAAACCTGAGGACTTTTTTTCCCTTACATTATGCATGTTTCCTTTTCTTCCTATTCCCTGACGAGAGATCCCATTGTGAGAGATCAGAGAAGATTAGAAGAACCGCGTGAGGCATCCATCAGGACTCGCGCCGCAGGCACCCGGTCTGATGCGCTGAGGTCATGAAATAATCTCCTTAGCTTTCGCAATTCACACCATCTGCAAGCCTCCGATGTGATTATCAGACGGGCACTTTTTGTCCAGACCTGAAACTTTAGTACTTTTAGCTCAGTTGGTTTTGAAAGCCAAACCGAAAGATTTTCTTTCTTGTTTGAAGAAATCCCCCCTCTTTGTGTCTGCCAGTGCTGATTTTCATCCTATTTTTAGTGTTTCCTCCTAACTAATGAATCCTTTTATTGGGTAACACTTTAGTTTAGTCCAATTCTCACTATTAACTAGTTGCTTATTAGCCAAGTCAAGTCAAGTCAACTTTATTTATATAGCGCTTTTTACAATGCAGATTGTTTTAAAGCAGCTTCACAGTGTTAAACAGGAAAATAATGCAACAGAATTTGATTTGGCTGTACAGCCGCTCTGGAGAAAACGAGGATGTCATCTAGCTCATTTCAATTATCATATATATTCAATTAATGTAGTTGATATAGTTAATGTAGTTTAGTAATTAAATTTATTTGGATATTTATTTGAAAATTTTGTGTCCCCAACTGAGCAAGCCAAAGGCGACAGTGGCAAGGAACCAAAACTCCATCAGGTGGCATAATGGAGAAAAATAAACCTTGGGAGGAACCAGGCTCAGTCGGGGTGCCAGTTCTCCTCTGGCCAATTAACAAACAGTGTATGATTATTATTTTGGCAGCCTTATAGGTCAGAAGTAATATTAGATCGGAATATTCGAAAGATCGGAGGCATCACGCCGGAGACGGGTTAATTGAGGATGGCGTGTCGATTAAACAATTATTAAATAGGAATATTCGAAATATCGGAGTCATCACGCCGGAGATGGATCCATTGAGGATGCCATGTCGATGAGCAATTTCAGAGGGTAGACTAATTGACACGGTCTCCGCAGACACTTCAGGGATGAGTTGGTAATGTCTGGGCGCTGGTCCACCATCTGATCTGGATACGGCCCGGATCCGGCTGACTGCAGTAAACCTCGGGATAAACAGAGAGACTAACATTAGCGTAGATGCCATTCTTCTTATGATGTAACGAGTACATCAGGTGTTATGGGAAGTGTTCCCGGTTCCGGCTGACCTAGTTAATGCAGCCTAACAATTTGAATAAAATATAAATTAAAAATATTTTATGTGTATGCCATAGTAAAGAGATGTGTTTTTAGTCTAGATTTAAACTGACAGAGTGTGTCTGCTTCCCGAACAATGCTAGGAAGGCTGTTCCAGAGTTTAGGTGCTAAATAGGAAAAGGATCGACCGCCTGCAGTTGATTTTGATATTCTAGGTATTATCAACTGGCCAGAGTTTTGAGACCGCAATAGACGTGATGGAGTATAATGCGTTAAGAGCTCGCTCAAGTACTGGGGAGCTAAACCATTTAGTGCTTTGTAAGTAATTAGCAAGATTTTAAAATGTATGCGATGTTTAATAGGGAGCCAGAACTAACTGTTCAGCATTTTGCATTGAAAGCATATGCCGTAATTTAGATATATTTTTAAGATTGTAGAATGCAGTTTTACAGATGCTAGAAATGTGGCTTTCAAATGAGAGATTGGTATCAAAGAGCACACCCAGGTTCCTAACTGACGACGAGGACTTGACAGAGCAGCCATCAAGTGTTAGACAGTATTCTAGGTTACTACATGTGGAGATTTTTTGTCCAATAATTAAAAATTCAGATTTTTCTGAATTAAGTTGCAGGAAATTACTAGTCATCCAATTTTTTACATCAGCTATGCATTCCGTTTATCTTGTGAATTGGTAAGTTTCGTCAGGGCGTGAAGAAATATAGAGCTGAGTATCGTCAGCATAACAATGAAAACTAACTAACATGTACAGGGTGAAAAGCAACGGTCCTAGCACTGAGCCCTGCGGTACTCTAAACTGAACTTGTGATCGGTGTGACATCTCCTCATTTACTGCTACAAACTGATAACGGTCAGATAAGTATGCCAATGCAATTCTACTAATGCCAACATAATTTTCGAGTCTATTCAAAAGAATGTATCGAATGCAGCGCTAAGATCGAGTAACACTAACAGAGAGATACAACCATGATCGGATGATAAGAGTAAATAATTTGTAACTCTAATGAGAGCAGTCTCAGTACTATGATACGGTCTAAATCCTGACTGGAAATCCTCACAGATACCATTTCTTTCTAAAAAGGAGCATAATTGTGAGGACACTGCCTTTTCTACAGGGAGTGCAGAATTATTAGGCAAGTTGTATTTTTGAGGATTAATTTTATTATTGAACAACAACCATGTTCTCAATGAACACAAAAAACTCATTAATATCAAAGCTGAATATTTTTGTATCAATATTTTAAGTAGTTTTTAGTTTTAGCTATTTTAGGGGGATATCTGTGTGTGCAGGTGACTATTACTGTGCATAATTATTAGGCAACTTAAAAAACAAATTTATACCCATTTCAATTATTTATTTTTACCAGTGAAACCAATATAACATCTCAACATTCACAAATATACATTTCTGACATTCAAAAACCAAACAAAAACAAATCAGTGACCAATATAGCCACCTTTCTTTGCAAGGACACTCAAAAGCCTGCCATCCATGGATTCTGTCAGTGTTTTGATCTGTTCACCATCAACATTGCGTGCAGCAGCAACCACAGCCTCCCAGACACTGTTCAGAGAGGTGTACTGTTTTCCCTCCTTGTAAATCGCACATTTGATGATGGACCACAGGCTCTCAATGGGGTTCAGATCAGGTGAACAAGGAGGCCATATCATTAGATTTTCTTCTTTTATACCCTTTCTTGCCAGCCACGCTGTGGAGTACTTGGACGCGTGTGATGGAGCATTGTCCTGTATGAAAATCATGTTTTTCTTGAAGGATGCAGACTTCTTCCTGTACCACTGCCTGAAGAAGGTGTCTTCCAGAAACTGGCAGTAGGACTGGGAGTTGAGCTTGACTCCATCCTCAACCCGAAAAGGCCCCACAAGCTCATCTTTGATGATACCAGCCCAAACCAGTACTCCACCTCCACCTTGCTGGCGTCTGAGTCGGACTGGAGCTCTCTGCCCTTTACCAATCCAGCCACGGGCCCATCCATCTGGCCCATCAAGACTCACTCTCATTTCATCAGTCCATAAAACCTTAGAAAAATCAGTCTTGAGATATTTCTTGGCCCAGTCTTGACGTTTCAGCTTGTGTGTCTTGTTCAGTGGTGGTCGACTTTCTGCCTTTCTTACCTTGGCCATGTCTCTGAGTATTGCACACCTTGTGCTTTTGGGCACTCCAGTGATGTTGCAGCTCTGAAATATGGCCAAACTGGTGGCAAGTGGCATCTTGGCAGCTGCACGCTTGACTTTTCTCAGTTCACGGGCAGTTATTTTGCGCCTTGGTTTTTCCACACGCTTCTTGCGACCCTGTTGACTATTTTGAATGAAACGCTTGATTGTTCGATGATCACGCTTCAGAAGCTTGGCTATTTTAAGACTGCTGCATCCCTCTGCAATATATCTCACTATTTTTGACTTTTCTGAGCCTGTCAAGTCCTTCTTTTGACCCATTTTGCCAAAGGAAAGGAAGTTGCCTAATAATTATGCACACCTGATATAGGGTGTTGATGTCATTAGACCACACCCCTTCTCATTACAGAGATGCACATCACCTAATATGCTTAATTGGTAGTAGGCTTTCCAGCCTATACAGCTTGGAGTAAGACAACATGCATAACGAGGATGATGTGGTCAAAATACTCATTTACCTAATAATTCTGCACTCCCTGTAGTATTTTTGACAGAAAGGGTAGATTTAAGATTGGCCTGTAATTGACTAATTCTGTAGGATCAAGTTGCGTTTTTTTAATAAGCGGTTTAATAATCGCCAGCTTAAAAGTTTTCGGTACATATCCTAATGTCAAGGATGAATTAATGATATTAAGAAGAGGATCTATGACCTCTGGAAGCATCTCTTTTAGTAGTTTAGTCGGTATAGGGTCGAGCATACATGTTGTTGATTTAGATGATTTAATGAGTTTAGCCAATTCTTCTTCTCCTATAGCAGTGAATGAATGTAATTTTTCCTCAGTGACACTACAATGCACTGTCTGATGTGATACAGTAGTAGACGGCTGCATGGTTATAATTTTTTTCCTAATATTATCAATCTTACAAGTAAAGAAGTTCATAAAGTCATTACTGCTGTGCTGTTGGCAGACATCAGAAGTTGAAGCTTTATTTTTGGTTAATTTAGCCACTGTATCAAATAAATACCTAGGGTTGTGTTTGTTTTCTTCTAAGAGAGTCGAGAAATAAGCAGATCTAGCAGTTTTTACGGCCTTTGTTTTCTTCCAGCTGCGCTCCATTTTTCTGGCTGCTGTTTTAAGGGCCCGGGTGTGCTCGTTGTACCACGGCGTTGGAGTATTTTCTTTAATCTTCTTTAAGCGCAGAGGAGCAACTGTGTCTAAAGTGCTGGAAAAGAGAGAGTCAATAGTTTCTGTTGCAACATCGAGATCTTCTGGGCTATCTGGGATGCTGAGGAGATGAAACTGATGAGGAAGTTTATTTACAAAGAAATCTTTAGTCGCAGCAGTGATAGTCCTGCCATACTTGAAGCGAGGGGACGGCTTTGCAGCCTTTGCTAAATTAAGTATACATGATACTAGGTAATGATCTGAGATGTCATCGCTCTGCTGCAGAATTTCAACGGTATCAACATTTATTCCATGTGACAATATTAGGTCTAAAGTATGATTACGGCGATGAGTGGGTCCTGATACGTGTTGCCTAACTCCAATAGAGTTTAGAATGTCTCTAAATGCCAATCCCAATGCGTCTTTTTCATTGTCTACATGAATATTAAAATCACCAACAATTAGGACTTTATCTGTAGCCAGTACTAACTTTGTGCCCTGGTGGCCTGTATACAGTAGCCAACACAAATGTTAAGCGGGATTTATCCATTTCAATACATAACGTTACGTAAAGCACCAAAACTTCAAAAGAATTATATTTGAAACTAGACTTCTGAGTAATACTGAAGATATTATTATAAATTACAGCAACGCCTCCCCCTTTACCTTTCAGACGCGGCTCGTGTTTATAACAATAATCTTGTGGGGTGGACTCATTTAAAGTAATGTAGTCGTCAGGTTTTAGCCAGGTTTCTGTCAAACACAGCACATCTAGATTATTATCTGTAATCATATCATTAAAAATAAGTGTTTTTGAGGAAAGGGATCGAATATTCAGCAGCCCGAGCTTTATCATTTGTTCATCTGTATTATATCTGTTGTTTATTTGTTGGACATCAATTAAATTTTTACCGTTGAATAGTTTTGGTGTTTTTTTGTATTTACTAATTCGTGGAACAGACACAGTCTCGATGTGATAATATCTAGGTGAAAGAGTCTCTATGTGCTGGGATTTATCTGACTTCTGTGACGCGAGACAGCTAGCAGACGGTCGGGTAAGCCAGTCCGTCTGCTTCCTGACCTGGGCCCTAGTTAGTCAAGGTTTAGCTTTAAGACTATGTGCCAAATTACTAGAGAGAAGAGCGGCACCACCCCAGGAGGGATGGATACCATCTCTTTTCAACAGGTGAGGTCTGCCCCAAAAGCTTTTCCAATTGTCTATGAACCCTATGTTATTTTGCGGACACCACTTAGACAACCAGCCATTGAGTGATGATAGTCTGCTAAGTATCTCATCACTCCTTTTAACGGGGAGGGGACCAGAGCAAAAAACGCTATCAGCCATCATACTTGAGAGTTCATACACCTCTTTAATGTTAATTTTGGTGATCTCCGACTGGCGAAGTCGAACATCATTAGTGCCGGCATGAATAATAATCTTAGAGAATTTACGATTAGCATTAGACAGCACTTTTAAATTTGCTTTGATGTCAGGCGCTCTGGCTCCCGGTAAACATGTGACTATGGTGGCTGGTGTCTCTATTTTCACGTTCCGTGTAATAGAATCACCAATAACTAGGGCACTTTCAACAGGATTCTCAGTGGGTGCATCACTGAGTGGGGAGAACCTGTTTGATGTTCTAATCGGAACGGAAGAGTGGTTTTTTGATCCGCGACTATGCCGTCTCACCGTCACCCAGTTGCCCTGCTGCACGGGCTCTACAGCCGGAACCGAACAATGTACAGATTTCACTAAGCTAGTCGCATCCAAAGCAGTGTCTAAAGCTGTTACATTCTCACTACTCTCAAATAAAGTCTGGATGCGTGTCTCTAATTCTGAAATCTTCTCCGTCAGCCTGACTATCTCCTTACATTTATCACATGTGAAGCCCTGTTCACCAAAGGAGACAGATATACTAAACATGAAACATGTAGTGCAGGTGACAATAAAAGGAGAAGACATGGCTTACCGTATTTGTTGATTAATCCAAATTACCACAGTTGTTTGATGGAGTCTACTTGCTAATCCAATTAATTCAGTTGTGTTTGTTGACTAATCCAACTCACCACTGTTGTTTGATGGACTAATAAAGGCACGAGAGACAAAACAGGAAACCCGGATGCACATATGGCAGGCTAACAGGCTACTGAAATGCTAACGCATTGTGAAATGCTAACACGTTGTGATAGTGATTTAGATTAAATGCTAGCAATGTCAATTTTAACGTGATAGGCAATATTAAACAATATATGGTGATGAGTAAATTATATTTAGCAGTATAAACAACAAAGAAAAGATATCAAATAGAGATTCAAAGCAAAGCTGTACAGAGCTGCAAACACTGCAGCGAGGCAGACAGGAGCAATCGATCAGGAGCAGACAGGAGCAATCGATGAGCATGCATATTACTAGGATATTGGCTGTTTGTTAGCACATATTAATGCCTTATTCTGCATGACCATATTCTACATCCCTTGATCCTACCCAAAACCTAAACTTAACAACTACCTTACTAAATATTAATAAGCAGTAATTTGGAGTTTGAGGCAAAAGTCATAGTTAATAGTGAGAATTGGACCTTAAAATAAAGTGTGTTTAGATGCATGCAACACGTCAGGGTTGCGACATAATCATTCACAATGCAGCAATTCTTTTCTAAAAATGTCGACTTTTTCTTCAAACCCATTTTAAAAAAATGTACTTGATTACTTAAAAAAATTTGATGAAATGGTCAAATAAAAGATAAAACAGGGAATGAGTCCAAATTTGATCAGTTTTTTAAAAAAATGTATTGATGATTTTTTAAAGAAAATGACAGAAAACAAAAAACAAAAGACAGAAAAAAAAGGAAGAAGGATGTCCCAGGATGTCCTTTGGAAATTGGCCAAATTTGCCCATTGGCCTCTGTCCCTCATGGCCTCCTAATAATCCCCATATACTGATTGGCTTCATCACTCTGTCTCCTCTCCACCAATCAGCTGGTGTGTGGTGGGCGTTCTGGCGCAATATGGCTGCCGTGGCATCATCCAGGTGGATGCTGCACATTGGTGGTGGTTGAGGAGATTCCCCCCCTTCCATGTAAAGCGCTTTGAGTACTTTACATTACAGTACTCAATCCATTTCTTCATCTATTTCATAAATAGGTCCTTTTTAATCTCAAGATAAAAGTCAATTCCTCCATATTGTATATTTCTTTAACCATTTCTCTCTTTCTCTCTTTCTTATCCAAGTAAGGGGATGTCTTGCTTACTAATGTCATTTTTTTCAGTGCATCAAGATACATAATAACAAATCAATTGCAGTTTCGGCTTCCTTCTCTTTCAATACAACTTCCCAGTTTGTTTCCTTAATTCCTTTAAAAGACCTTTTATGTGTTTTTTATTAGTTTTCTCTGGAATTTTATATTAAATAAAACCAGTGTTCCTATGAAAATATATCTTTCCTGGGTGCTTTCTCATCTTTTTTTCCCTCGTCTTCCAGTAAAGATAATGGTGTTTTACTGGAAGAGGACATTTGGGAGCTCAATAGTAATCAGTATTGATTGTCTTTTGTGGCAGGGGGTTAGATAGATGGACACCTCCTCTTACTGGGATGCTTTGATTGCCCTGGCATTCGACGGCGTAAGAAATATGGATGTAACCTCTGAGGTTGTGGAGTGTTTTTAAAGACAACATGAAATCAAAATAATCTTGTTTACTTTCTTAATAGATGTCCCTGGTCTTATTATGCATGATTTATCAATGCATGTTATTGTAGAGAAAAACATATTGTATTCATAATCTAAGACTTTTTGCAACTGTTCTTTTCAGCTACCGTAATCTTTAAAAACAGTAATAATTTTCAAACACTCAAAAATGAACATCCTTTTTCTAGACTGTATATAATAATGCTGTGATGCCTCAATTCATTTGTAGTTTTTTAGTGTTTGTTATTTAGGTAAAATATTATAGAATTTTAATATTATCCATTTATCGGTTATCAGCCATAACATGAAAATAAGCCTTTTAACTGTTCACTGGCATATTATCAACTTCCTAATGAGAAACACAATTTGTTTTGTGCTTCAGGCTTCTGAGAGTTTCCCTTGCATTTCATTTGTTGTCCTTTCATGTGATTCCAAGATATTTGTTCTCTTAATTTGAACTGCTCCATGTCTCAATTTTGCATCTTCACAAGGAATTCTAGGGCCCTATGATTTCCGCTATGTGGAAAACACGGACAGAATTGCAGAATCCAGTCATAAAACCTACTGTATAATGCAGAATTTCATAGAATTTGTCAAATCTTGGATGAATAAATCAAAAGTACCAAATCACGATATAGACTAGTGCTTGTCAATATTAAACTGCAAAAAGAATTAAATATGAATCCTGCATGTTCTTTGTGTCTCTGTGTGAATGAATGGTTTAATTTACCACACACACACACACACACTGAAGCACGCGTGATGCCCACAGTGTTTTCAGCCTCTGCCATCTATATGAGGACATAACATTATCTTCATCTCCAGAGCTGATCTGAGAGTCACTTTATCAGCATTTTACTGTTTCATTTGAGAAAAATATCATCATATCATAAACGCACAGAAACTCAAAGCTCTTCACAGCAACCCGTCATTCGGTTTAACTTGAAGAAATTGTGACAAATATATTACTGTTGTACGGTAGAATTTAGCTACGTATCAATGTAATAATAATACTAACACTAACAATAATACTATAAATTATTAAAACTTTATTCATTAAAGGGTCATGAAACCCCCTGTTCCCTTTCAGTCGGTCACGTTCGACGTACGTCGGAACTGACCGCCGAATTGGGGATCATTTTCAGAGTCCAATCTACTTCGAGTGTATAAAAACGAGCCAATAATGTTGGCACCGCACCGCAGCGCGGGTATAAATACAGAAGTGGAATACCGCATCCTCGCTTTCAACTTCGGAGCCGAACGGTTTGCTTTCAAGCTGTTTTCTACGGAGAGTGTTTTTCTACGAGTCTCGGAGGAAGATCGCTCGCTTACCTGGTGCTGGTGTGACGGCGAGATTCAGCAAGTGGCCGCTGCAACGTGTGTTGTTCCTGTGTTGGTTGGCTGGGCGTCCAAGACGTGCCTTGTCCTTTCGGGGTGCGAGCTCACTTGACTAGGAGTGTAGCCTCCTCCTGGGCATTGGCTCAAGGCGCCTCACTGACAGATATTTGTAGAGCTGCGGGCTGGGCGACACCAAACACGTTCGCTAGATTCTATAGCCTCCGTGTAGAGCCAGTTTCTTCCCGTGTACTCGCCCCCAGCGGCCGGTAAACGTGAAGTACCCGCTCTTGTGTCGGCTTGCAACGCCACTCCCGCCCGCTGGGCCGGATACGTGCGTCTATTGTCCCCAGAAATGGCTAACCCTGTGAGCTCCTCCGTTACCCCTTCGGTGTCAGACGTTGCGGCCGTCTGACGCTAGGCCTGCACCCGTATGTGTGCAGGCTGGGTCCATATGTAGCGGTTCCCTAAACGGTAACCCCATATGTATATTTCCACGGTACCAGCTACCCTATTCGGCTAGCCCCGTGTCTTTCCCTTGACAGAGCTCGCTCTGTCGTCTCTGGCGGTGTTCTCTCCACCCTGGGATCAGGTTGGATCCACCCGAGAGACCGCCATATGGTACTCCTCTGACAGGTTAGTCCTTAACGTGACCGACTGAAAGGGAACGCCTCGGTTAAGTATGTAACCCTCGTTCCCTGAAGGAGGGAACGGAGACGTACGTCCCGTCGCCAGGAGCTGTGCTTCCGCTGAAGGGCCGACTCACTTTTCAGCTCCTCAGTTGGAAAAGCGAGGATGCGGTATTCCACTTCCGTATTTATACCCGTGCTGCGGGGCGGTGCGTGGACCGCATGCCAACATTATTGGCTCGTTTTTATACACTAAGTAGATTGGTCTCTGAAAATGATCCCCAATTCGTCGGTCAGTTCCGACGTACGTCTCCGTGCCCTCCTTCAGGGAACGAGGGTTACGTACGTAACCGAGACGTTTCAGCAGCAGTCAAGTTCTCACCACAGTTTAGAAAAATGCTATAAAAGTGGGCGTGGTTTAGTGGCAAAGTGGAGGGGGACGAGGGGAGACTGACAGCACAGCAACGGCTTCTGATTCAGGCAATTTTATTTCGCTCTCATTAAAAGCATCAAAGCTTCCCACAAATGCATGCTGCAAATTACCATTAAGTTACACACAACACAATATACACATGGATTTGTAAGCTCACCGTTACACAAATACATATATCCTGTGACAGCTATAATTCAATGCACAATTAAATGCACAGCCATTGTTCTCTGCATCGAAAATATATATGAACACGCTGTTGCATAACTTTGATAACTTTTGAGGCTTATTTTGTGGAGTTTTACATTCCGTTTGGTCGGTTAAATGGCCGTAAAGAGCGGTTACACTCACAGTGTGGATGAATCGCGTTTGTGTTAAGACTCAGGATCTATTGAAGATACCGTAGGCAACGCAGACACTCATACAAAGCGGAAAAAACGCTAGTTTTTTTATCCATTAATGCATCTCTCACTTACTGTATGCGATCACACTGTTTGAAGCGCCAGTCAGAGGAAAATGCCTATCAACGCGTGCTGTCATGAATTAAGCAACGTGTCTTCTCATAGGATAAAGACACGCAGTCTCATGAATAATTATGAGACACCGATGAGTCATCGGCAAACTATAGCATGAGAAAACGTCACAGCCTATGACGTTGACATGAAGACGAATTTAAACCAGTTGAAAATAGAGCAAAAAGGTTTAAAATTAACTAGTTTTCTCCCACATCAAAAACTAACATGGTAACATTGTCTTCCATGATGCTCAACACACATACTTCTGTTAAAATCTCAGATAATTTGGTTTAGGGTTTCATAACCCTTTAATGATTTAACAATTAAAATGGAACCCAGAAAACCTAAAACAGAAAACACAGAATTTGGTCAAAAATAAAATGGAATCTGAGGGTGGAAAAAACGTATTTCATAGGGCCCTAAATATGTAATTTAAAAAAAAAAACTTAAAAACGAATAAATTGTTGTTAAATTGTAAAGTTTCATGATTTAAATTAATTAGACATGTTTTTTTAATAAATACAATTTAAATGAAAAAATGAAAAAACTGAATCCAGAACAATTAAAACTGAAAAATTTGGGAAAAAAATAAAACGGATTACAAAGGGCCCTAGAATTCTATTTAAATATTATCCTTTTGTATGCAAGAGCCGCCACGCAAGTCTCAGGTCGCATAGTCAATGAAAACCTTAATCAATGAAAGCCTTCATAAAGATTTTGGTGTGAACCTTTACGCTCCTTTAGTTGATGATAATAGATCTATTCAGAGGGTTTGGAGAGCAGGAATGGATTATTTGAAGGTATATTTCCCCTAATAATAATAATAATAATGTCATCTTTTATTCACCCTCATGTTGTTCCAGATGACTATTTGTTTCATTTATGCTCACCCACTTGTTTTTCCACCGTTATGGACATTCCGTGTCTCCTGTGTTTGTGTACTCAGGTCATGGTGGGAAGACATTGACCGGATCGCTCAGGTTTATACAGTGTGGCCTTCGGCCGTCATGTACGAGACTGCAGTCTGATGCCATCAATCTCCATTCCGCCTGCTATGGACGGGCACAGCTTCTCACATTCGGACGGACCTCAGCTGGATGCCAGGGGGTTCGTCCTGGCGCCCCCTATGGTAACCCAGATTAGCTCTCTTTCATTTAGCACCATGTCTTAAGGTACGTTCACACCAAGAATGATAACTATAAAGTTTCTCTGTGCCGTTTTTGTTATAGCTGTATTCTTTAATACTGAGAACGATTTTTAGAACTTTATCTTTATCATTATCTTTATAGTTATCATCCTTGGTGTGAACGGGCCTTTAGTGTGCGAAAGTGGTCGCCACAAATGAAAAACGTGACCTAGGTTCAAACCTACAACCTTTCGGTTACCAGCCTAGACCATTAACCACAACACTACACCACCCTCTTGGTATAGGATCAGCACATTTGTTGTGGCAAGACACAACGTTATCATCAAATACTCATCATCATAATGTTCGTCACTAGTTTCCTTTTTCAAAAACTCAGGTCATTCATTCTGATATCTGGCAAAACCTCAAGACTTTGGTGTGTGGGGGTGACAGAATGACGTCTTTGTGGTCACAGAGTCATTTTAACAGTTGCTAGACACAATTCCTGATAAAGCTTTTTCTTACTGTTTCATTCGAGTATCGTTATCATGAATCTTGTATTGTTACATTGTTTATTAAAATACAAAGAAAAGATGGTTTTAAAGTGGAAAAAGGAACTGTAAGGTAAATATTTGGGCAGTGTTGGAGTACAGTGAAGTCATCACGAGTAGAAATATTAATGGTGTAAATGAAGAGGGTTTCCTGTGGACACATTTTGGATATAGACAAAATGACTCGCTATTTTTATGCAGGCTACAACTGGCTCTGCTTAACATTTTAATGCTAATGCATTTTTTTAATTTTAATTTAATTTTAGTTTCTGTTTTATTTTTTGTGTATTCCTTCTTAGTTTAGTTTTCACTTGGTGATTGTTAGTTTTAGTTTTTATGTGTAGTTTTTCTAGTAAATTTCCTTGAAAAATAGCTTTAGTATTTACATGTAAAAGGCATGTGCCATAATGCCATCATTTTCTTAGTTCCCTTTCAGTCAGTCACGTTCGATGTATGTCAGAATGTGAACCGACGAATTGGGATATCGCAATTCGTCGGTTCACATTCTGATGTACGTCTCCGTTCCCTCCTTCAGGGAACGGGGGTTACATACGTAACCGAGACGTTTTTTATTAGAATTTAACATTTTCATATCAGCAATTTGCTAAAACTAACTTTTTTGCCACACCTGCTAATGGCCTGTGACATGTACCGATTCAAAATGTACCAAAAATAAATATTTTTTACCGGCCATGAAATGATTCCGGCCAATTCCCAATTCTCTATTCCAATTTCGATACCACAGCTAAAACTACTAGCCTAACTAATATAAATGTAAAACATTATTAAAGACATAACAGTCAGTAATAAAATAAGAACAAATAATCAAATTAGAAACAAAAGCACTATACAAAAATGACGGTTTGGTACGTATCTCGGTTGTAAATGTAATGCTATGTGACATATTGTATATAAGCTGTTTTATTGACATCTTACCACCGTTGAAACAAGAGCAAGAGCAGTGAGTGATTTTTTTTTTCTTTGTCCTTTGTTGTTTGATTAAAGGTGCAGTGTGTAGTATTTATGATTATCTATTGACAGAAATGCAATATAATATGCATAACTATGTTTTCAGTGGTGTATAAAGACCTTACATAAGGTAATAAAAACATTAGAATGAGCCATTTCTCTCTACATACACCACTGGTCCCCTTACAGTGAAGTCGCCATTTTGCGCTGACATGTTTCATATGATTAAAAGATAAATTAAATTAATGTTTTATGTCTTCATTTGATTACCAGAAAATACACAACAGAAATTGTGGGGGAAAATGAAATGTAAAAAAATATATATTAGAAATTGTTGTTTTTATAAATGTTATTAATTAGACATGATTTTTGATTATTAAAATGTAATTAAATTATTAAAATGGAATCCAGAAAACTTAAAACAAAAAAAACTGAATTTGATTGGACAAAACATATTTCATTGGGCCCTAAACACTCATTGGGCCACTTTAAATAAATTGTTGTTAAATTTTAAATTGTTTCATTATTTCAATTAATTAGACATGCTTTTTGATGACAAAAAATTTAATTTAACCATTAAAATGGAGTCCCAAAAAAACTTTACGGAAAAAAACGGTTAAAATATTGAAACGGAAGAAAAAAATAAAACGTCTCTGTTACGTATGTAACCCTCGTTCCCTGAGGAGCGAACGGAGACATAACATCAGTGACTGACAAATGGGGGTTTCGCCTTGAAGCCTATCATCTTCGAGATCTTCGAGTCACTCTGAGTAACGTCAGTGACTGACGAATGGGGGTCCCAATGTAATCATGCCACTCGGCTGTCGTCCAGTGCCCTGCGTAAGGGTGAGTTCCCTGTCGTAAGCTAGTATGGACGAAGGACTCCCACTTAACACAGAAATACCAAGGTACATTGGGAAGCATATTCCAGGTGAAAGTATGCGCCAAAGTGCCTACCCGTAGGGAGGACTTAAGAGGGCACGAGAGGAGAGCAAGGAACCTGATGATCAGATCGTGCTGACTTACCTGTTTCGTCTCCACAAGGACGTGGTAGGCGGATATCACGGCCACATACACCTTGAGGGTGGAAGGAGAAAGCCTTCGTTCCAACCCTTCTTGGAGGAATGAGAGCACGGACCCAATCGGGCATTTCCAGGGGTCTTCTTGGCGAGAAGAACACCAGGTGACGAAGAGGTTCCACTTCAACGCATAGGCGTATCTGGTAGACAAGGCCCTAGCGGAAGTGATGGTAGCCACCACCTGAGGTGGTAGGGTACTCAAACCTGCCGCGTCCCGTCCAGGAGCCACACGTGGAGGTTCCAAAGGGTACCCCGTCTCTGAGAAAGGAGGTCCTTCCTCAGAGGTATCGACCAGGGAGGGGCTGTCGCAAGGAGTACGAGTTAGGAGAACCAGGTCCGGCCGGGCCAGTACGGGGCGACCAAAATGACCTGCTCCTTGTCCTCCCTGATCTTGCACAGAACCTGTGCGAGAAGGCTCACTGGGGGAAACGCATACTTGCGGAGGCCCCGCAGCCAGCTGTGCGCCAGAGCATCCGTGCTGAGGGGGTTCTCGGTCAGGGAATAAAACAGGCGGCAATGGGAAGAGTCGTGGGAGGCAAACAGATCTACCTGTGCGTTGCCTAACTGTTCCCAAATCAGCTGAACCGTCTGGGGATGGAGTCTCCATTATCCCGGAAGTGGCTGAAGCCGTGAGAGCTCGTCGGCTGCACGGTTCAGGACCCCTGGGACATGGATGGCACAAAGCGACCTCAGATGCTTCTGACTCCATAAAACGAGATGGCGGGCGAGTTGAAACATACGGTGGGAACGTAGACCACCCTGGTGGTTGATGTACGCTACTGTGGCCGTGTTGTCTGACCGGACTAGCACATTGACCCTTGAGCAACGCTCGGAAGTGGTGCAGGGCGAACCGTACTGCCAGCAAATCGAGGCAGTTGACATGCAGAAGGCGCTGTGGTCCTGTCCAGGAGCCCGCGGCAGCATGTCCATTGCACATGGCACCCCAGCCCGTGGTGGAGGCATCTGTTGATACAACAATATGCCTGGAATCCCGTTCTAAGGACACACCGGTCCGTAGAAAGCTGAGGTTCGACCACCGGGTGAGGGTCTGCAGGCAGGCCCGAGTCACTGGGACCCGGAGAGTGCCCGACCGCCATGCCCATCTCAGGACTCGATCGTGAAGCCAGTGCTGAAGCGGTCTCATATAAAGCAATCTGAGCGGCGTTACCGCGGCTGCAGATGCCATATGCCCCAGGAGCCTCTGAAATAACTTCAGTGGGACTGCACTCTTGCTCTCGATTTGACGGAGGCAAGTCAGCAGTGACTGCACGCGCTCGCTCGTAAGCTGCGCGCACATGGCGACCGAGTTGATTTTCATACCGAAAAAAGAGATCCTCTGCACGGGGCAGAGTTTTCTCTTCTCCCAGTTGACCCACAGGCCCAGACAGGCTAAGTGCCGAAGCACTAGGTCTCTGTGTTCGCACACCTGCTCTCGAGAGTGACTCAGTATGAGCCAGTCGTCGAGGTAGTTCAGGATGCAAACCCGTGTTGCCTGAGTGGCACAAGGGCTGCCTCGACAATCTTCGTAAAGACGCCCCAAGCACGTCAGGCAGTGTTCATGCCCATCAGAGGGCAACAGAGACCGACAGCACCCAGAAGCACACGGGCGAGACATCTTGAAAAAGACGTGCCACGTGTGAGCTCTTTTAGGAGAGGAAACTTCACAGCGATGCCGAAGCGCCCAGGGACCGAATACCAGCTGGATGCAGACCACTGCACAGATCAGCAGGCAGGCAGTAAACGATCGCTGGAACGCACCGTAACACAAACACCGACTGGAAAGCTGCTCGTCTCGAAGAAGCTGACAAAACTCAGAAGGCTTGAGGAGTGAAGAGAGAGATACTCTTGGCTCCGAAGCAGAAACATAATGCATAATGTTGGCAGCGTACTTCCATAGCTACGCTATGCAAATTCCGCATGCCAATGGCATTGGCCTGCCATTGGGCGTTTTCTAAGATCTGACGTTACTCGGAGTGACTGAACGAAAGGGAACGAAATTTGGGAAAAAATAAAACAGATTTCATAGGGCCCTACTTTTGTGACGATGCAGCACTGGCCCGTCAACTGTCCCGAGCGTTGTTCGCATTCATGCTTTGTTAGAATTCATAAAAAATGTTACTGGCGAGTGACACCGTTTCATACACTCTCCAATGCCGATTTTTACTCACATTTGGTACTTGCCGAGTGTTAATTTTAGGGCCTGGTTATCAACCATAACATCATAGTTGTATCTACTTTTTTTAGCTTATCATATACATTTTTGCCTCTAAACTTTTCACTTCCTCTGTTTCAGAGCCACGTGTTTGCCAATAACCCTTGGAGCTTCCCCCATCAGACCTACAGCTTGCCCTGTCCTGTGCAATCTGAAAACCAGTAAGTACCCAGACTTCTGTCTAATCATGATACCTGATAAGGATGATTGACTTAGAATGTTTTCCAAACCTAACAGTGAACATGAAACCAAAACTTGATTTTCTTAACACGTGTTCTTGTGCACGTTATTCCAAAGAAAAAAAACATTTTTGTCTTCGTAATCTTCCATCAAAATCGTATAAAATTACTTTCTTTTTTGGCTGCCCATATTTTGGTATGTAATGCCAATTTTTTTTACTATCCAATCAATTCCTGACATTATCCCAACCTACATTTGTATTTTGTTTTACTATGACATGCATCAGATTAAGGAAGTAAAGTGGGTTACAAATGACATTTGATGTTGACTTTAAGAAAAGCGTGTTACCATTGTATTGTGTCTGCCATTTCCAGAGGGGAAGACCTTTTGCAAGTTGAGGCAGTGGTTTTCAGACTTATTTGACGATAAATGACTGTATTGTATTTGTAAGCTTGATACAGGATGTCACGAGTCCCTTCACGTCTACATTACCCGATAAGACAAAACATCCCTGAACTTGACATGACATATGATAGGAACTTTATCGCCTGTAACTTTAGTCGACGTGGTGAAGCCCTTGACACTCATTTAAATGCCAACTTTAAAGCTGCTGTCCGTAACTTTTTTTGTGTTCAAGATTTACAAAAATTATATAATGAGAATGTACAACATGCGTGACTCGCCATAGACATAAACAGAGAGAAGTAGCTCCGGTTGCAATGTTCTTCCGCAAGACGCATGCAGTTCTGTTCATTAACCGCTATAGCGCAAAAAGTTACAGACTGCAGCTTAAAAGGGATAGTTCACCCCAAAATTAAAATCCGGTTGTCATTTAGTTTCCAGAACTGTGTGACTTTTTTTCATCCTTACTGGGGAACACACAAGAAGAGATTTTTCCCCCTTTTTTACAATGAAAGTCAATGGGGTCCAAACAGTGTTGTTTTTGGACCCCACTGACTTTCATTGTATGTACAAAAAAATTTTCAACATTCTTAAATGTATCTTCTTTTGCTACTTTCGCTATCGAAATCTCTGACAAACAGCTCAAAGAATGTATGCAATTCGCCACCTACTTGTCTAATGACGTGTCATCATTCTGATAATTATAGTTATGTTATGTATGTGATCAGTGCCATCAAAGGTCACGTGAACGAATGGGGTGTTTTGTTTACAGAGACTTTGGGAAGTCCTCTCTGTATTTATAGCATACGGTAGCGATTTGCTGAAGAAATATGGCACAGGGAAAAGAGGCGGACGAGATATATGTGTGCAAAGGTCAATGCGCTTGAAAACGTCGAAATAAGGGTCTCGGTTTCAGAAAGAATAACAGTTTGTGGTTGATGCTAGCGTCAGTGCTACATCCTGTCCACCCACTTCTTGGTGGAAAAATAACTTGATGCATTCACAGAATTTCATCGCTAGCAATGTGAGAACCTTTAATGGTGCTTTGGCATCTTTTTTTTTTTAAACATCAGACAGAATAGGAAAATACCAAACTTTATGGTTATTAGTTAATGCTTCATATTACATTCCAGAGCAAAACACCAGATACCAGTTTTCCCACTGTAATGTTTTTGAGTCATAGCTAAACAGATGATTCAAACCTTTGGTTGTTTTTAGTTCAGACACCATTGTTATTATATTATATTATATTATATTTTTAAATTAAAGCAAATATATTATTATTGTTGTTGCGGTTATTGTTAAGGTTAGTTAATATTTATAATAATAATATTTTGCATTATAATATTTTAATATATAATATTTATAATTATATATATACATAAAATATTATAATAATAGTACCAAAATACTGTTTTCATGTTATTATTGTTATTATTAATAAATAAAAATAATGAATAATAATAATAATACTATTTTTCCATTGATTATTATTATTATTATTATCTATAATAATTATAATTGATAATAATGGCAAATAAAAAAATAATTATTATCAATATAAAAACTATTTATAAAAAAATAATTAGGAATGATACTGATGATGATGATGGTAATAATAATAATAATAATAAAATGATTACAATTATATAATAATAATAATACAATTATTATTGACGTTATTATTAATTGTTTGTAATGATAAGAATAATTACTATTAATTAATAATAAAACTAACAAATAATAATAACAATAATGGTAATAATAAATAATAATTAAAATTGGATCAGTGATAGTCACCCAGACAAGTAGGAATCTCACTGTTACAGTCTCAAATAATACTTCTGCTGCCATGTTTAATTTAGCACAATGAAAACATTTGCATTGTTTTACAGTTGTACAGTTGTAAACAAGTTGTACAGTCAACATATCGTAATGTGTACCTGGTTGTTGAATGGGCAGCCTATTAAGGTGTCTAGACTTGGATAGTGAATGTTGTTTACCTGACCGCCACACTGTCTGAAAGCATTAAAATGTTAAGACAAAAAACAGAGGTTGTTTCAAGAGACTATATACTTTATTAGCATTTATTTACTAGCCTGAAAATTATTTTATAGTCCATTTTCCTCCACCGTTTGCTGCAGATACAAGTGTTTTTTCTCAGAGAGATATGATTACATGAGACAGAGATGGGGTATTATGGGATGGGTTCAGTGTTCCAGAGGTTAGTGCAGAGTGAATTGTATTGTGTTGATGGAATGTGCTTGAATCAATGTGCCAAGCCTGCGGTGCAATATCAGAAGAAGGGGATTTCCATATAACATCGGTCTGAGGAGATTTAAATATGGACCATTTTAAATGAGGAACACAAATGCGCTGAACTGCAAATTCGCTGGTTTTGTAATGAAAATGAATTACAATATTTACTTTATTAATAAATGTCCCTGGTATTATAGTGTCATGTAGTGCACTAAAATTCTGCATACATTAGTTCCTGCTTAATATTCCATTTCACTGATTTCAGATGCGCCATACACATTCCTTTGACGTGTGTTCATTCAAAAACTCATACAAAACTATACTAATAGTATCAGCAGTTTTTGTCCATTTTGGTTGAATAATTTTTGTCATATTGTCTTTGATCAGTATGATGTATACACTACCGTTCAAACGATTTTTTTAAATGTTTTTAAAAGAAGTCTCTTATGCTCACCAAGGCTGCATTTATTTGATCAAAAATGCAGAAAAAAAAGTAATATTGTGAAATATTATTACAAATTAAAAGCACTGTTTTCTATTTGAATATATTGTAAAATGTAATTTATTCCTGTGATGAAAAGCTGAATTTTCAGCATCATTACTCCAGTCTTCAGTGTCACATGATCCTTCACAAATCATTCTAATATGCTAATTTATTAATATCAATAATATTATTAGTTGTGCTGCTTGATATTTTTGTGGAAACGGGATACATTTTTTCATGATTCTTTGATTTATGGATGGTTCAAAAATACAGTATTCATTTGATATAGAAATTGTTAAACATTATAAAAGTCTTTACTGACAAAAGACAAAAGAAAAAAAACTGACCCTAAACTTTTGAATGGTTGTGTATATGATTATTATTCATACAGTAGGGGCTTCTATTTTATAGTTTTTTATAATTTAATAATAATTTTAAAAAATTACATAATCAGCACAACGATTTCAATGACAGACAGGAAAATAATATAATTTTTTCCTGTTAAATAATAATTTGTTTTGCATTGTTCAAAATCCCATAACATTCTGTATATTTGGAAATGTTGAATCCCAGATGATGGAAGTTGTCTCAGACTTTCAAACTTTATTGCATATGTATTAATGTATGTGTGTGTGTGTGTGTTTTGTCAAAATTCATCCTACATCAACTCAATTGAGAGCCACGGTTTCTGTTCTCTGATCATCAAAAGTCACATATGCTCAATGGCAGCTTGCTGTCAAAACAGTTCCAATGTATCATCTTAACTAGCAAGCAACACGGCAAAAATATCCAACTCGGAGTGAAGCTTCCTGAAATGTAATGTGGTGATTTCCATCAAAGTGAGAGACAGAGAACTGAAAGTGAATGTCACATGACGCGCATGGCTTGTAAGGTAGTTAATGAATGAATGTCACATGATAGGAGGCCGTCAGAGGACACACTTTAACCGTCTTAAACACGCTCATATCTACAGTCTATACAGATGTACACATTTGTGAACTAGAATTACATTTAAACAGTTTTTTAGGCATCAAAATATTGTCGTTATTACTTTTTTTTTTGGTACGGTCTCTTTAAATATGTCGTTTACATTGACTTGTTTATAATGTGCCCTTATAAAAGTCATTATGTATGTAAGAAAAATGGTGATGGACGAAGAAGATTGATGAAGAAGTTTATTGCAGCATAGCAGACAAAGTACATGTAGCACTTTGGGTTCACCGGTATCAGAATGAACCCAGAACATCAAAATCTCAAACCTTTTATTCTGTTACAGTTTACCACTCTTAATGTAAATGAAGTTGCTCCTGTTGTGACAGCTGTGGTCTGTGTGTTAATAGACACTTCAGTGTCTGAGATGGTTCTCTGTGTCCCACACCCAGACTACAGTGGCAGACTACAGTTTCTTACATGTATAAATGTTTTTTTATGTCCCATCGTGACTTTCTCTGTCACATTGTTGTCAGTAGGATGTGACTGTTTGTTTTTATGACACAAAAAACTGTGAAATTCCTTCTTCCTTTTTTGTTTACTCCGCTCGTGATCCATCACGAAACTAACTCCTAATGCTGCTCTTACATTTATTTTGTCTCTCTCAGGCAGCACCTTTTCAACGGCCCATCAGACATGCACACGGATTTGTTTCCCAATGGCTTCAGCGACTTCGACTTCGACTTCTCCAGCCTGGATCTCCCTCGGAATGGAGACTCTCAGGTAAGGCCCCGCCGTTCGGGATGTTGGTGTATCTTGAAGGCTTTGATCCTCCTCTTGTTGTGTTCACAGTCTAGACCGGATGAAGACTGTGTTTGTCATCTCACAAAGACTGATTATTGATGAGCGGATATAGTTACATGGCTGTTTGAGAATTAAATGTCTGTAGTATCTTTTCTTTTTTTGTCTTTTTAAGTCTGTAAATGGTGTTCGAGTGGATTAGACCGGCAAAAAAATGTTTTGCTACTAAATAACGTTTTTAGCTTCTGTAAAACAATCATGATTATGATTATTGCCATACTCAAACATAATCTATTTTGGTCAATATTCAAATTATAAACTGCAACTAACCATGCGTGTTTACAAAAAAAAAACGTCTAGTTGCACTCTACAGTACTTTGTCACATGTATCCATCACTTGTACAGTTTGCATGACATCCCTGTGTTTTGAGTGCATAAAAACATTAAAATGCCATTTTTTACGATAAACATATTGGTACTGCTTTTGGTACTGGATCGCCACGAAAGAATCATGTTTTGAAAGTGCAGGAGTGTAGAACGGGAAACCTTAACCCCAAAGAAACATTTCAGCAAAAAAGAGCTCTTCATGTAAATATTATTCTAAATATGAAACAGGTTTTTGAACAGGTTTTCCCCATCTGCCATTGTTCCACTCTCTTCTTCCACTTTCATTTCTATGAAACATAATTTTTAAAAGAAAAGCTGCCTCCCAAATAGGACAGACCATAAATCTGTTTAAAAAAAGACAAGCTGACTGACTTCATTTCACTGTTGTCACACCTTATTCCCATCACGTTTGGATCTGCGTCCTGCCACCTATAAGTGGAACATAATGGGGATTAAATCTGGATCCACCCTGCGTTCACCGGCGACAATTTTTCTGGCTCCGGGCAGCGCTGTAGTGCTTTAATTGCCACGTGCTTTGACGTTGTAACAGAATTGCTCAAGCAGTGGTTTCAGGTTCCCACCTCGCCGTAGCTAAGTTTACTTGAGTGTTTGTAACAGGAACATTACCTCAGCTAAATAGATATAGAACCTATTTCAGTCTCAATGGGTTCAACAGAGGAAAAAAGACTAAAATAAAGCTATATTAAGACATATCGTCATCCGTTTAAGAGCGTGGGGTGTTTGGAAACTCGCCAAAGAGAAAAACACTGAAGTGAAGAATTCAGACTGGATGATAAAAAAAAAAAAAAAGCATTTATTGAATATTAGATAAAACTTTAAATATTGTTTAAATATTTGATAAATGAAAAAATTTATGATAATTTTATTAGTTATTATTATATTATTTTGACTATATTTTAATCATATATATATATATATATATATATATATATATATATATATATATATATATATATATATATATATAATTTTATATTATACAGTATATTAATATGAATTGTTAATATTAAATAATATATTCAGCTTTTTTCCGATATTCAAAATATTTCATCAATATTTTAGATAAAAGCTGACAAATTATTTAGGTATTATTTAAATTAAATATTATTGTAATTGTATAATTATTACTTAATTTTGAGTTGTTTATTGTTAAAAATAAATCATACTTTTATCATGTTAAATCACCTTGAATATTAGGTAAAATCTGACAAATAATTATGTAAATATTTATTTAAATATTGTATAAGTCTTTAATATTATTATCTCTCTCTCTCTATCTATATATATATATATATATATATATATATCAGAAATATTGCTTTTAAATAAAAAATGTTGCTGTAAATAAACATTTACAACAGTATATATATATATAGATATACAGGTGCTGGTCATATAATTAGAATATCATCAAAAAGTTGATTTATTTCACTAATTCCATTCAAAAAGTGAAACTTGTATATTATATTCATTCATTACACACAGACTGATATATTTCAAATGTTTATTTCTTTTAATTTTGATGATTATAACTGACAACTAAGGAAAATCCCAAATTCAGTATCTCAGAAAATTAGAATATTGTGAAAAGGTTCAATATTGAAGACACCTGGTGCCACACTCTAATCAGCTAATTAACTCAAAACACCTGCAAAGGCCTTTAAATGGTCTCTCAGTCTAGTTCTGTAGGCTACACAATCATGGGGAAGACTGCTGACTTGACAGTTGTCCAAAAGACGACCATTGACACCTTGCACAAGGAGGGCAAGACACAAAAGGTCATTGCAAAAGAGGCTGGCTGTTCACAGAGCTCTGTGTCCAAGCACATTAATAGAGAGGCGAAGGGAAGGAAAAGATGTGGTAGAAAAAGTGTACAAGCAATAGGGATAACCGCACCCTGGAGAGGATTGTGAAACAAAACCCATTCAAAAATGGGGGGGTGATTCACAAAGAGTGGACTGCAGCTGGAGTCAGTGCTTCAAGAACCACTACGCACACACGTATGCAAGACATGGGTTTCAGCTGTCGCATTCCTTGTGTCAAGCCACTCTTGAACAACAGACAGCGTCAGAAGCGCCTCACCTGGGCTAAAGACAAAAAGGACTGGACTGCTGCTGAGTGGTCCAAAGTTATGTTCTCTGATGAAAGTAAATTTTGCATTTCCTTTGGAAATCAGGGTCCCAGAGTCTGGAGGAAGAGAGGAGAGGCACACAATCCACGTTGCTTGAGGTCCAGTGTAAAGTTTCCACAGTCAGTGATGGTTTGGGGTGCCATGTCATCTGCTGGTGTTGGTCCACTGTGTTTTCTGAGGTCCAAGGTCAACGCAGCCATATACCAGGAAGTTTTAGAGCACTTCAGGCTTTCTGCTGCTGACCAACTTTATGGAGATGCAGATTTCATTTTCCAACAGGGCTTGGCACCTGCACACAGTGCCAAAGCAACCAGTACCTGGTTTAAGGACCATGGTATCCCTGTTCTTAATTGGCCAGCAAACTCGCCTGACCTTAACAAAATCTATGGGGTATTGTGAAGAGGAAGATGCAATATGCCAGACCCAACAATGCAGAAGAGCTGAAGGCCACTATCAGAGCAACCTGGGCTCTCATAACACCTGAGCAGTGCCAAGATTTCTAAAAATCCTTTCTTTGTATTGGTCTTAAGTAATATTCTAATTTTCTGAGATACTGAATTTGGAATTTTCCTTAGTTGTCAGTTATAATCATCAAAATTAAAAGAAATAAACATTTGAAATATATCAGTCTGTGTGTAATGAATGAATATAATATACAAGTTTACTTTTTGAATGGAATTAGTGAAATAAATCAACTTTTTGATATAATTATTCTAATTATATGACCAGCACCTGTATATATATATATATAGTAAAAATATTGCTTTAAATAAAAAATAAAAATCTTCCTGTAAATAACATTTAAATGAGCAAGCGATGCTAAGGTCTAATAAAAAACTTTTTTATTAGTGTCAAATTAAATCTACCGTCTGCTCTGGCTTACATTAGGGTTTTGGTCTTTGGTTTAAAAATAATTTGAACATGTCTGGGTGACTCAAGAAAGGTGGATGGTGAGTAAGACCTCCTCTGTTGTGGTTAGTGCCATGCTATTCTTCAAGAGATCACAGTCATGGTGCCCAGCTGCGGTTATGGAAGACTCTCTATCACACTGACATTCAGAAAACAGAACTCTTGAGGTCATGATAATAAAGCGGTGAGCACAGCGAGCCCTCCTGATGAGTTCAGCCTAATATCCCCATATCGTTTGTTCATGCCTATAGACTCGAACTGTAAATAAACTTTCAAAGCTATGAGCTTGTTCAGGATGTAGTTCCTCATCATGTGAAGCTCTCTCAGGATTTCCTCTTTTTGTTTAGACACGAGTTGTTGTTTACAGGATGTACGACCGTACAATCAAAATAAAGACAGACCACAAATCTTCTAGCCTCCCACAGCTTGTTGCTCTATTTAAGATGCACAGGTTTGGTTAGTGATGGGTCACTAGTTTTACAACAACTGAGTAATGAGGTTGACTAGTTTCCATATATGAATATATCATACAGTATAATATAATAAAAATGTATATTAATAAACATTATTGGCAGAAAGAAATTCATTTGTGTCTATGTATGTATGTGTATATTTATGCGTGTGTGTATATATATATATATATATATATATATATATATATATATATATATATATATATATATATACACATATATACACACACACAAATCGATTTCTCTCTGGCAGTAATATTTAATAATAAAAAATTGTATTATATTATACTACTAATAATACTATTAATTGTAATATTAATATTATTTATCAATTTTCATTTTATATATATATATATATATATAGTAATAAATTATTAGAGATGCACCAATTGCAATTTTCTTGGCCGATTCCAATTTCCAGGTTTTTTTGTAAGCGTGACCTGCCGATACCTGTTTTTGCTGATTTCGATTTTCTTTCAAAGAACTATAATTGACAGCATATACAAACAAAAATCTACTTTTCTGCAATGCAAATTTTTATTTAAAAAAAACAAACAAATAAAAAGACAGTAATAAAATAAGAACAAGTAAACTCATTTCAAACGACAGCACAAATAAATGCAATAGAATAAAGAGAGATATGAAATAAACACAAATTACAAATTATATTTTTACACAAATTCTGTGTTGTGTATTTTAGTTTTTCTGGTAATCAAATGAAGGCATAACACATTAATTTATTTTTAATCAAATGAAATTTAAATAAACCCTTCCATTTTTGGCAAACACAACAGAGCATAGACTGTTTGCTGCACAACAGATTTCCTTACATGGAAGAAAAATTGTGTGATTATTCCTTTAAAAATAAAGTTTTAATAATTATTGTATTGTTGTTGTTATTATTATTATTATTATTATTAGTAGTAGTAGTAGTAGTAGTAGTATTACATTAAGACATACATTATACTGTATAATAGCAATACAATAGTACATCATACTATACAATAGTAATATATTTCTGTCACAAGTTAAAACTCTTTTTTGCTTGTTTCTATTGATCGTCACCTGTCACGTGTATTGTATTCGTGCACCTGGCCTGAGCTTGTTGATAAGCGTGCAGCTGTGCAAAAGCACAGAGCTCTACTGAACCCAGCCTGGTGCACGAAGAGACTGTGGCTAAACTACAAAATGCACTGATTCTGTACACACTCATGCATGCACCTGCATTTATAAATAGTACATTTAGTAATAAATCCAGGTACATTAAGAATGCATATGGTGATTATTATCTCTGTTAGATGTTGTTTATTTTTAAGGAGAAAGGAGGCATTTTCATAAGCTAAAGTGTTCATTTGCTCCTCTGTTTCTCTTGTGGAAGAATTCCTCTTGTTTTTTAGCTTTGATGAGCACTTAAGAAGTCACAGTGTTTCGCGAACTAAAGGAAAAGAGATCTTACCTGAACTCTATAACACAAGAGAATGTGAAACCGCAGGCTGACCACAAAGCTCACAGACCTACATGCATTTGCATACTCCTGTCACAGACACGTTTTGTAGGGCATGCATCATCAGCATCTTCGTTTCTGGGAGGGACTTTGGAAAGCCTTTTTTTCCCATGAACTACTTAAAGCATTTGAACACTCTGCAGAGATTCATTTAAATGTTCAGACGGCTTTAGGTGGGAGGTTGCCAAAACCGTATTGGTGTAAGTGGATTTTAGACGAAACATACAGTCGTTAATTTAGCCTGCACCATTTAGACTTAACCGGAAGCCTTTTTTTCTATACACCTTCCAAAGAAAATATATTTATCTGTTTAACTTCCTCATTGCATCTCTTTCATGACGTGTCTTAGATATCAAATTCAAAAAAGTATCTTGGTTTAAACAACCAATCGCCCAGCATATATACAGTGTGTGTGTGTGTGTGTGTGTATATAGCTTTTTTGTGTGCATGTATGTGTGTGTGCGTGTACTTTAATATAATACATTACTATATACAGAGAAAATATATAAGATATAACTATATATAAATAATACAAAATAAAAATAATTATATACAATATTTTTCTTAACATTATGTATTTTTTACTATTTTATATATATATATATATATATATATAGTATAATGTTAAATTTTTTTAATCATTTAATTAAATAAAATTATTTATTTATATACTTTCATATATAAATAAGTATAATAGTAAATATATATATATATATATATTATATTTTATATAATACATTTTTCATATTTGTATGTATTTTATATTATTATAACCTCTGGTGCTGTTCGATCATTTTTGACAGAAAAACTGAAATAATTTTTTTATTTTATTTTTACTTCATCGGAATGGTACGAAACTTCTAGTGGAAATGTTTTTTACACAAACTAAATCTTACTGAAAGCTAATTTTTTTAGATATAACCCTTAAATTTGGAACCCAACTTTATTTTTGGCTTTGATTTTCCCAGTTTTGGAGTAAAATATAAAATATATATTTCATATCAAATTTAAAAATAGTATTTTTATGCATTTTTTATAATAAACTTAAAAAGAGACTTCTTTAAAAAGAGACCAAATCTAAGTCAGTTTAAGTTGGAAATGTCATTTTCAGGTCTATGCTCAAAAAGTGATTAACATGTAATAAAGGGATCATAACAATTCCATAAATATAATTGAGTACCATAAAATATTAAATAAAAAAACATTATCCAACTAAAATGTATTACATTACCTCAAAAAAGTAAAAAAAAAAATAAATAATAATTTTTGACCGCCACGTGAACAGCACCAGAGGGTTATTTTAATTTTATTTTTTATCAATTGTGTTTTGTAAATGTGATAGTTTCTAGAGTTTTGTATTCAGTTGTGCTTTTGGAACATCATTCTAACTACAATGAATTTATAGTTCATGATACCTAATGCTCCTAGTTTGACTACGCAAGGTCATAGTGTCAAATAATGGCAGATCTTTCTCATACCTCCCCCTCAATGGAAGGATATTAACTGTACTGGAAGTTAATAACCAGTGAGTCATGTTTACTGATATCTCCGTAATACTGATTTTCAGCCCGTCCGTGTCTATTCACAATAATGACACCACAGCAAGGCGCCGTTCTGTCGTCGGGCTACCAGTCACTGGCTACTTACGGCCATGATGTGCCTCCACAAGACATCGATTTCTATTACAAGCCATTGCGGGACTCCAAACTGATTAGGCCCACTCAGATGGCCTGATGTTTTTTTCCGTAAGAAACCCAGGCAGGTGTTTATTCCAGTCTGATGCATTTTGGGAAAGCAGCCAATTGGATATTTCGCATCTATGGTGCATTTAAAACCTGCACTACTAGAGTCTTAAAAATATGAGTTTGTTAACTGGTCTGCTTTGATGTAAAACTAATTGGCTTGATTGTTTTCCATTCATAAGTGATGAACACAAAAGGGCACAGCCCGGACTGAAATAAATGCGCTCAGCTGGGAGCCACTAAACATAATAATCATTAAATAATGATCTGCCAGCGTTAAACAGATCCAGTGCAGCCGCCACAGCGCTCTGGAGAACTGTAGCGCTGCACTGTTTACACTACGAATGCGGTTGAGTTACACCATGTACTGTAAAGAGGGCCTGACTGCCAGTAACTCTAGTCACTTACCAACAAAAGCATCATTTCCTGAAAGCTCCTCCCCTCCCCTCCCCCTCGCTCAGCTCCCCTCCCCTCTCAACCACCTTTAGCATTGAGGAACTAAACCACAATCAATATGAGTAAACCTCCATGCACATACCTGTCACTCCTCTTTTACTAGGAAGGGCACGGGGGTCTCTCAAGAGCCTAGAAACATACCTGTTGTGCTGGCTGGAGAGTTGTTATTCTTTCTGCCCATCTGATTTTGGGAATGTTGCAGCTGTGAGCGTGCCGGTTGTTTCTCCGGCACATGGAAAGGATCTGTTGTTTCCAGGAGGTGAATGATAGTGACTGGACCCATGTCACTCATGCAGTTTTGGACTAAGTTTTATGCACAGCTGGGACGTCCTCCGCCCAAGGTAGAGCACGCAAATATGATCCTTGTTAGCATTTTGATCACTTTTATCAGAAATATATGATTTTGTGTTGTCTGAGGAAAGATGTTGGCTTCTTGGCTAGTGCTGTACTTACTTTCTTCAAATTATTTCCTTGAACAGATGAGAAAATTATTTCCTCATCACTTTTTGTTGAAATATCTGAAGATTTATGATCATATATAAACTGCCATCATTTGTCAATTTTAATGATGGGTGTTTATTGCCTGCATTTGTTTGCAGTCATCTTGTCAGTTTACTATTAGTAATCAGCATGACAAACAATCCAAATTTGTACATGTTCTGCTAATATATATATATATATATATATATATATATATATATATATATATATATATATATATACATATATATTTTTTGTATTATTATGTATATTTTAAATATAAATATTTTAGTATGTACTTTTTATCATTATTTATCATTTATCATTATTTATCATTATAATACTATGTATTTTTTATATAAATTATGTATAATTTATGTTTTTTTTTAAACTAGTGCCTTTGCACTAGTTTTGAAATCTCATTGCTGTTAAAAAGCATTAATAATTGCATCAATCTCAGGAGATGGACGAACCACAGCAAAAGATTTTGAAATTTGACATGATGATGATTTGATGATTTGTAGTGCACACAGATGTCTTAGTTATCAAATTAATCTTAGATGAGAATGTCCTGTGTTGCATGAATTTGTACTGGAGGGCACTTCCCTTTATTCCGGTCATCATGAATTGTCCGTTATCAAAGGGGTTTGGGGCTCTATTTTGGGCCTGTGGCAGGGCGACACTCGTGTTTTACAGGAACAGTGTGATGTAAAATGCTGTTAAGGCACAATATGCCTTTGCTTCCCAAACCGATGTCCTGAACCACATCTCCCTTTTATAGTCTTCTTTCTTGCACCTTTCCTCATTTTTATTTTTGTTTGTTTCATTCAGTTGTTTGTCTGTTCTTTCGCTTGTCCATTCTTTCATTTGTCTGTTTCGTTTGACCGGTCTTGCTTTCTTTAGGTTTGCATATGTTAATTTGTTCTTTTGTTTGTTCATAGTTTTTTTAGGTCATCTGTTTGTTCTTTCTTTTCTTGTCCGTTATTTTGTTTGTTCATCCGATCTTTCGGGTGTTTGTCTGCTCTTTCATTTATTGATTTGCCTTTCTTTCATTCTTTCTTTCTTTCGTTCTTTCTTTCTTTCTTGTAGTTCTTTCATTCGTCATTTTGTTTGTTAGGTTTTTTTCTTTCTGTTTGATATTTTTCTTTTTTAAGGCCATTTGCCCTCCTTTTTTTTCCATTTGCATGCTTTCTTTCTTACAGTCTTTCTTTCTTTAATTTTCTCCTGTCCTTTGCCATCTTTTTTCATATCTATTTCCTTGATCTTTATCTCCCTCCTAACTAAATGAAATAAATAGGACATAAAACACATCAGGAAGCTTGATGTGATAATCTGGCAGTGACGCTTCAGGCTCGTCTGCAGTTTTCCCGTCAGTGCTTGTTGGGAAGGTTCAATAAGTGTCATGCTGTGGTGTAACCTTACACATTGTCGTAATAATGAGGCTTTATTACAGTACGGGAGTGTCAGGAGATGTTTTTGTGTATTTTTCCTCCTTGTACACACCAGCTTTACTTGTCTTACACAAGAGTGCGCCACCAGCTTGTCTCGCAGGTGCATCTTTTTTCCTTATATTTCATACAGGAAACATTTACGCAGGCTTACAGTAAATGATGCATTTCTGGTGGTCCCCACAGACGAGCGCTGCCACCTCATCTCTACCGGGTTTGTCTTTATTTCCCCCCCGGCAATGATTTTCAAAGCTCTTCTACTGTAAATCACTGGCTGAGAGGTTATTTTTTTGTCGTTTTCTTGTCATTTCCAGCTTCTGGTTGTTAAATGTTTATGCTGACAATGCATAGTGGCGCCTGTCAAATGGAAAAAAGGCTTTAGGAAACTTTCTACCATCTTTTCCCAGCTCGCCCCAACCCAAATAGACAATTCAGCATGCTTCAAAGAAGCCATGGTTTTACTGAGCACCGCATCCAAAAACCAAACAGAACTGAAATTGTCCGTTCACAAGGCTGGAAAGTGTCGAAGCATTGCAGGATTTATCTTGGTGACGGCAGGTTATGGAGTTCAGGTTAGCATGCCCTGTGGACGGAAAACGAATGGATAGAAAACAAATGCAAGGATTCTTCTCAGTATAAGTGACTTCTTTGCGACCACATATATTCCTGTAAATGCAGAAGTGAGCATGTTAAGACACATTGGTCATGAAGTAACAGTAGAATATGACAACATTTAGTTTCAAGTAATAACTAAATTTAATGTTTAACAACAGAATACAGTTGTCAGTCCTGTATTTGAGTCCTTAATATGTTTTCGTTCACTTTTCGGTTATTTACAGGAGTGATACCACATTATGTAACCTAACTCAAGCCTGTATATTTTTGCGCTGTGTGAACGGAACCACACTGGACAATTAGTTACGTCATACCAGTGTGAAAAAGAGCCGCTCTGCGCTGCAAAATGCGTTTCTGCATTTCTATCGTTGTGGGTTTCCATGTGTAGTTTTGGTAACTGACAATGACAGAGATATGAGCTGTGTGTCATTTGAAGGTTTTAAATCCAGTCACTGTTCTCTACCGGAGCTTCTCCCATCACTTTTGTGTTCTACGCGTGGATTTGATAGATGAACTTGCGGCTCGATTGGACTATTGTCATGCCAAAAGTGATTACATATTTGATATTACTTTGGTCACTGTCACTATAGCCCCTTCCACACAGAGTGCCTTCTGTGTGAACGCAAACATGTCTTGGGATTGATTCTGGGATCAATCCTGGGATGGGGACCTAGTTACATTGCCGGGATCAGTCCCGGAACGCGCGCACTCTGTGTGAACAAAAGGTAGGACCAATGCTGTAAAGGGTGTGTCGTAGTGACGACGCTGAAGCTGAGATCGTTCGCCAGTTTAGTGGAGCGGTACGCGATAAGCTAGTTTATGATCAAATCAGAAGAAAAAAATGCACAAGCGTGGTTTCTCGAGAGAGAAATCGCAGATCATAAACAAACTTAAAGGGATAGTTCACTCAAAAATTTTAATTAGCCCATGATTTACTCACCCTCAAGCCATCCTAGGTGTATATGACATTCTTCTTTTGGACGAAAACAATCAGAGTTATATAAAAAAATGAAAATATCCATATTTAACACGTTATAAAGTAAAATATCTAGCTTCAGCGGGCCATCTTCCGTATTCAACTTACGACAAAAGTGTAACTGGCTCGATGAAGTCGGGCGTAGCGTAAGCGTTCAAAGTGCGAGAGGCGCTACACTTTCTTCATAAGTTGAATACAGAAGGTGGTTCACCGGAAGCTAGATATTTTACTATATAAAAATACTACTATATTATTATAAAGTTTTAAATATGGATATTTCTCTTACACAAACCCATTAATTCGCTTCAGAAGGCCTTTATTAACCCCCGGAGCCATGTGGATAAATTTTATAATGGATGGATGCACTTTTTTTGGCTTTAAATTTTGGGCTGCCATTCATTGCCAATATAATGATTGGATTAGCCAGGACATTTTTTAACATAACTCCGATTGTATTCGTCTGGAAGAAGAATGTCATATACATCTAGGGTGGCTTGAGGGTGAGTAAATTATGGGATAATTTTCATTTTTGGGTGAACTATTCCTTTAAGATGCTGCAGAGACATTACACCACATCAGTGTCACGTGTCTTTACAGGATGTGAGTGAACGCACACATAGATTCCAGAAAATCACTGGCAGTGTGAATGAACCAAAATCAAAGGATCCCGGGACAAATCCCGGGACACATTATCAGTGTATTTTCCGGAATCTCTGTGTGAAAGGGACTTATGGTTACTGGTAAGAGAATACAGGCTTGACTCCCGTCCATATTCAAGACGCCACTGCAAGTTGCCGTGTGAGCGGGACATTCTAAGACTCACACCTGTAAGTAAGTGCGGTAAAAGCTTTATTTAATCGGTCACTGGCTGTTAGACCGCATAATGCAAATGCTGTTATAAGGATAACAGTAAATGTGTTTTCCTTCATGGAATTTTTTTTACTGCATGGCATCACTGATCAAGGTTTAATGTGCAAAGACTTGACTAAAGCATGCCGAAATTAGTTTTTGATTACTTTAACTATCGATTAGTTGCTCAACATAAGTATAATGAAAGATCAAAGAAACCACAGAACAATGATGGATTTCACTGGGACAATCGGAATATGACCCTCAAACCTTGAAGGTTGAACCGTTACTGTTATTTACAGGCATTTTCACCCCGTGGTCATGTGAAAGGGCTCAATTTAGTCTGACAAACAATCATCCTCTCGGAAAACAAAAGATGGTCTCATTCAGCTGAGGTCACTGAGTTCATGTAAGGCCACTCGGTAGTGGGTGGAATTAATTACTTTTTTTACATATTCTGTGTGTACGTTACTTTTATTTTATCAGGGAAAACTTGGTAACAGTTTAGGGTCTAATTCTCACTATTAACTAGTTGCTTATTAGCATGCATATTACTAGGATATTGGCTGTTTATTAGTACATATAAAGCACATATTAATGCCTTATTCTGCATGACCATATTCTACATCCCTTGATTTTACCCAATACCTAAACTTAATAACTACCTTACTAAAAATTAATAAGCAATTAGGAGTTTATTGAGGTAAAAGTCGAAGTTAATAGTGAGAAGTGGACCTTAAACTAAAGTGTGACCCTTTTTTTCTGTTGTTGTTGATCAGTTTAAACATTTCTCGTTTGTGACCCTGAACCACAAAACAAGTCATAAGTCACACGGGTATATTTGTGGCAGTAGACAAAAATACATTGTATCGTATTTTCTTTAATGCCAAAAATCATTAGGATATTAAGTAAAGATCATGTTCCATGAAGATATTATGTAAATTTCCTACCGTAAATATATCAAAAATGTATTATTATTAGTAATATGCATAAGGACTTCATTTGGACAGCTTTAAAGGCGATTTTCTCAATATTTCTAAATTTCTAAATTTTCAAATAGTCAAATATCGTCCTATCCTAACAAACTATACATCAATGGAAAGCTTATTTATCAGCTTTCAGATGATGTATAAATCTCAATTTCAAAAAAATGTTGGTCCAGGTTTTGTGGTCCAGGGTCACATTTATTGGTGTACTTCTCATTTATTAGTTTCAGCATTTAAGTTTTGCTGTTTGACTTAAGCAAATACATTTCAGGAGAACTGAATTATTAACAGCATTCATCAGTCCAATGCCACTCCGTCATCCTGAAGCGGGGGAATCCCTGTTTGCTGGCTCAGCAGTGGAGAAAAGGAGTGGAGAGAGAGAGAGAGAGAGAGAGAGAGAGGAGGTGGCCTGGCCTTCCAGGAAGTCTCGCCTTGTTCCTTGTGGTTGCCCGAGAATGTACAAAGTCAAATTATGCTGTTGCCAGTTGCTAAACAATATCCAAAGTCATTCTGCTTAGAGCAGAACAGGTTTTTTTGTTCTTTTTGTTCTCTCATTCAGGAAACTTCTGGGATTTCTTTGTTCCGTTTGGCAATGCTCTGCAAACGTGTCCTCAAAAGATCAAAGCAAGCATAAAATACGTTACAACATGATTCTGATAGCAAATGACGACCACAGCCGTTTGATCAGAGTAAATGGGCAGGTTGTGACCTCAGGTTTAAGAATCCCCCACTGATGTTTCTGGCAGCGCTTTCTGAAGCGCCGTCACTACTGAATTGAGTATTTCCTGGGTTTTCAGTGGGAGTACAGCGGAGATGCTCTATATCAGGCCCCTGATGGAATGTTGCCATTCTAAATATGGGCATAAATGTGTTTTTGTCCGTTGTCAAGTCATTCTGTCGTCCACAAGCATTTTATCCTTCCCAGCACAATGAAATCAATGAGCAACATCATTTAAATGCGGAAAGACGACTTAACCACTGCCTGGAGACTGGAACAGGCTGTTGCTTAAACACAAAGCATATTATGATGTTAATTAGACTTACACTTTTACTACACATACTGTTACAGTAAATGCCAAAATGTGTTATTTTAAAAAAAAAAGTGATATGATCATAGATAAAAACGAAACGAAGAAAAAAAAAACGATGTTTCACTCTCAGTTTCATGTCACTGCTTATAATCTTTCTTTATTATCTCCATAGTCAAGTATAGAGGAAGTACTTTGAATTTGAATTTGTCGCTTCTGACAGCATTTACACGCATTGGTTTTTTTATTACTTTTTTCATTATGAAAAAGCATGCAATCGAGCTCAGATGTTCTCACGATACTGCTGTGACCCCACTAACATCACAAACAACATACACACCTTCCATACTGCAGCAAAGTCATGTTTCCCAGCATCTCTGAAACGCCCCATGCACACTCAATGCACAAAGTATCTAAACAGTGTTTCTGCGGTTCTTAAAAAAAGTCTTAATTTGACCTTCCACAATTTAAGGCCTTAAAAATGTATTAAATTGGATCAGAAAGCCTTACATTCAATATCGTGGCATTAAATTAGGGCCCTATGATTTCTGTGATGCAGAAAATGTGGATGGAATTGCAGAATCCATTCATAAAAATGGAATTTGCTGTATAATGCAGAATGTCACAGAATTTGTCACATTTTGGATGAATAAATCAAAAGTAGGTCAGTACACTTAAAGGGTTAGTTCACCAAAAAATGTAAATTCTGTCATCATTTACTCACCCTAATGTCGTTCCAAACCCTTTAGACTTTCGTTCGTCATAAAGAGCGATCGAAAATTTGGAATAATCCGCTTGATTCGTATGGATTAGTTTTAAGATCTCTTTATTAACTTTTAAAGCGTCAAAGTGGTAGTTGCTTAGACTGTCAATGTAGGGACAGAAATCTTTCCTATTTCATTAAAAATATCTTAATTTGTGTTCCATTAAAGCAGAGTCTAGAAAAATTAAAACAGAATAAACAATACAACAAAAAATAAAACAGATTTCTTACATTTCAAAATGAAATTATGTTCTTGTAAGGATTTTTGTTTTCCAGTACAAATTAAAAACATCCTTAGATCAAGATACATTTAATGACATGCAAAATGAAAATTAAGTCTTGTTTTCTGAGAAATTGAATTAATTGAGTTTGTGCTTAAACAAGAACAAATATCTGTCATTGGGTATGAAAATTACTTGGCAGATATTTGTTCTTGTTTTAATCATAAAATCACTTTCACAAGATTTATTTTTAAACTTTAAGCTTTTTTTGACAAATAAATTAAAAAGTTATGGAGATCTATTGGAAATTTTATTTTCAAACTTTGAAGTGTCACTAATATAACTCCTCGTGTGCTTAGACATTTACATTTAGAGAACATATTGACGTGTTATGTTCCCTTCCATTTATTCCTTAAATTTTCTTCAATTGATTATAAAAAGGTCTTAACTTTACCTTCATAAAACCTGCAGAAACCCTGCTAAAGTATCAATACAATACTGTGAAGAAAAAGCATTGTGATATACTGTAAGACTGCATCAGCACAACCATGAATTTGAATGTATTTTAGATTGTAAACCGCTTATTTTTGTGTCTACTTAAGTCTAACTCGCTTTTCTTCCTAACATTGAGAAACTGTTCCCATTAATGAAATGGATGGAATACCACGGCCCCTGGCCACCCTCCAGTTCCTAGTTGTTTACCATTCGCTGGTTTTCCTTGAACAGTGAAGAGTTCTTGGAAAATCTTGGCTGTACGGAGAGTGTCTCAGGCCCCTTCAGATCCCTCACACATTCCACTAGCGTGCAACCATGATTTTTCTACAAAAGCCTCTGATTAGCTGAGTGCATTGTCCTTTAAAACCATATCCAGATCATAATGCTGTAATGTTGCCTGCGACATATCTCTGCACTTCATCTGCTTTATACACTTTGCGTTAATTAGATTGTGAGTTCAGTGGTTTAAGGTATATTTACTGTGCATATATTTCCCAGCCATCTTTACCCTGGTTTGAAGCATATGGTTCTTTATGGCGAAACCGGATAAATGATGCATTAAAGCCCTGATATACTCACGGGGAAGTTCTTTTTCGTTCTTCGTTTAGAGGTAAAACAAAGTTTGAAATCAAGAGCAGCGATATACTGTTAGCGAACATCCCACACTGCTGAGAGTGACGTTTAGATAAATATGTAAATATGTGCTGCACGCATTCCTCTCAATAACAAAATAAGCACACAACAAAACTGAGAAAACAGCAAGCATTTTTTTAATAAATCATCTGATTATAGCAAAGTGGATATGTTTGCACTCTAGTCACGTCACGTTTATTTATATACAGAAGCACTTTATACAATAGATAGCTTAAAATCAAGCAGCTTTACCGTATTAAACATGAAAAACATGGTCAGTATCTCGTTTCATCAGAAGTGCAACCTCATTTTCTACTATAAAGCAGCTCTCCAGTGTGTTCATGTTTTCACTCGTGGACGTCTGACCTCGAACAGGAGAAATGAACAAAAAAAGAAGGTGGAGCCTCAGAGCCACACCTACCTATTATGTAATCGCCACGGACCAATGGTTGTACAAAGGTGTTTACCAGTCGAAGCTGTTGGCAAGCTGTTTCGAACTCCCAATCCGAACTCCAAACATTCGTTTTGGCCTGATTTTGTTCTAAATGACATCACATCAGTTCTTTCTTCGATTTTGCGTTAAGTATATCGGGGCCTTTTAAACTGCATAATTTGTTTTGAATGTCCCACAGTCTCCACCACATTCATACCTAGTATTAATGTGTGTTTCAAAGACAGATATTTTAATACGTTTCTTAAGGTCATACTTAAGGTGTGTTCACGTTTACCGTGGCTCTGCGAAGTTTTGTAGGCGAAATCCAGTCATTCCAATAGGAATCCATGTCATTGGGAGTTTTGCATCAGCACAAATACAATTAACCACAGATTGCGCTGATGTTCGAGTTGGTCATGCAAAATCGCTGCACTGACCAACAGAAAGCTGCTTGGTTTGAAAATGACTTTTGTGTGACTGGTGCTTTATACATCGCTATGCATTTTTGACACTGGAAATTACAGCACCTTTAGTTTCCATGAAATATTTTGCATTACCTTGGACCAGGTGGGCAATTAAACACTGATTGGTAAACTGTTTTCTTTTCTCTTAGGACCTCCCTTGTCTAGATGATCTGCCAATCTTCTCCCCTACGACCGACTCCTTATCCGGATACACCATTAATAACATCATCAATACTGACATGACACCCAATGTACCCACAATATGGGACATCAAAACACCAGCATCAGTTCAAGAGGTAAGACTAATTCCTGACCACAAATACACATACAAATGCTGACGTTAAACTTAAATGATGGTTTGTCACTCAGTGGTTTTTGGCATTTGTGTTGATTGAATTATTATTAGCATAGTACCAGAAACCACACCTGTGAGCGACACACCCACAAACTGAACCTTTGTTCCCACTCTGATAGTAAAGCATGTGATCTTTCTGTTGGCTTCAACTTTTTCTTTTCTAACTTTTTGTTTCTCTTGTTCCTCATCAGGTGAATTCTAACAGGTTTCAAGGTTTAAACTCTTTGGATGACATCACTGCTATCATTAATACACCGCCCATAGGAGGTTATCAGGTAATTCTCAATTAATTGTTCTTAAAGGGATAGTTCACCCAAAACATTTTAATTCTGTCATCATTTATTCACCCTCAAGTATTTCCAAACCTGTATTTCTTTGTTCTGTTGAACACAAAAGATATTTTGAAGAATGTCGGTAACTAAACAGTTGATGGATCCCATTGAATTCCATAGTATTTTTTTCCCTACTATGGAAGTCAATGGGGTCCATCAACTGTCTAGTTCCCATATTCTTCAAAATGTCTTCCTTTGTGTTCAATAAAACAAAGAAATACAGGTTTGGAACAACTTGAGGATGAGTAAATGATGACAGAACTATCCCTTTAAATAAAAAATTTTAGAATTGTAATTAAATTATAAAAATGAAAAGATATTGTTAGTATATATTGTTATTATTAATGTTTTATGATAATTAAATACATTTAAATTATACTTTTAAATATTTAAAATAAAATAAACAATACAAATAAAATTATATTTTTATAAAAACACAAAGTTAGATTTTATCTCTGTAAGTTAAGTCAGTCAAACACCGAATTAAGTCTTTGTTTCTCTTTCTGTTTTTTTCTTATTATGTGTTTACACAGAGACCCCAAACACAGCCAGAAGAGGAAGAGGAAGTCGAGGTGGAGGAGACCGAAGAGCTGGGACATGTTGACACCTATGCAGACTACAGGCCCTCTAAATGTGAGCGTTGGCTTTTTTTTTTTGCACACTTTATTTGGCTATTAATGTCATACTGGAAGATTCATAATGTTTTTGCTCTCTGTTTTTGCCTCAGCCAAGATAGGAATATCCCACCCAGACCGAGTGGTCGAAACCAACACTTTATCTAGTGTACCTCCTCCAGATATCACCTACACCCTGTCCATCCCAGAGACCACAATAAATGGCGGCCTGCTGTCTGCTTTGCAGCTGGAGGCCATTATCTATGCCTGCCAGGTACACCCAAACAAACTTTGCCTTATTTAATTTAACTTATTTAATTATTTTTATACAATCAGGTAAATGTTCGTTTTTATTATTCTTTTAATTTTATACTATGTTTTAAAAGTTATACAGTATCATTAGGGGCCAAGCACCGAAGGTGCGGAGGCACCTATTGAAATCGTTAGATTTCTTATTATTATTATTATTTCGGCATGGGAGTCTATAGCAGCCCATAGAACCGCTTGTGGGAAAGTTGTGAAATTTGGCACACTGATAGAGGACAGTCTGAACTGTCACCATAGCAAATTTGAAGTCTCTAACTCAATCCCTCTAGAGCCACCTCCTGTCCAAAGTTTCACTCATATTTATAATAATAACTTTTGAGTAAGGCCTAGCAACAAAATCCTACTTTTTCTAACTCCTTCTAGGCTTTGACATATTGACACCAAACTTTGCATGTGTCATTGTCACCTCACTCTGACCACACCACATCAATTTCGTAACTGTGCCACCTATTGGTCAAAAGTGATAAACCATTAAATCAATATTATTGACTATATTTATAATTTTACAGCTATTTTGCCTAAAATGATCTTAATAGGTCTTCGATGGCTCATTGCTATAGTTGGTCTGACACTCCCAGCCATGTTGGCATGTCCTATTGTCTTCTTTCTGCTTGGCAAGCAGCCAAATAATGGCAGCTATATTTCAGTTCATCATTGGCTTTTCTGTTTCTCTCTCTGCAGTTCCATCATAAAGCCATCATAAATTAAGCTTCAGACTCTATGTCTGCAAATATTTTTTTACTTTCTCGTCATATACAAACAGGCCATTAATATATTCTTCTTTATAACACTCTTCAGCAACATGAAGTGATTCTGCAGAACAACCAACGGGCCGGCTTCCTCATCGGGGACGGCGCTGGAGTGGGCAAAGGCCGCACAGTGGCTGGCATCATTTTAGAAAACTACTTAAAGGAAAGGAAAAAAGCACTATGGTAAGCAATCGCCAGCATCATCAAGCCCTATAAAACCCGCATCATTCCCTCTTCCACATCAAACACAGACTCTGGATCAGTTGCCTCATCCTTCTCATCTCTCCTCCAGGTTCAGCGTCTCCAATGACCTGAAATATGACGCAGAGAGAGATCTCCAAGACATCAATGCACCCAATATACAAGTGCATGCCTTGAATAAGGTCACTATTACTGCCCTGCTCTTTATGGCAGCCCTGTCAATGGAGATCATGTTTCCAGTGTAGCTCATTCTCACAGCCTTTCCCCGTAGCTCTGCTTGATTTGTCTAACTGTAACTGTTTTCCGTACAGATAAAGTACGGAGACACAGCTACCTCAGAAGGGGTCCTGTTTGCGACCTACTCAGCACTGATTGGGGAGAGTCAGGCAGGCGGCCAACACCGAACACGTCTAAAGCAGATCCTAGACTGGTGTGAGCCAGCTTTTGATGGAGTTGTATCCTTCACCCTCTATAGAGTTATATGCATAAAGTATGTTTTGTGGGATTTTTTTTGTTGCCCTTACCCCTTAACAAAATAAAAGCATTATTAAAAATTAAATAATAATATACATTTTCACTATAAAATATTACACTTATTAAAATATAAATATTTATTTAAATTTTAACTGGAAAATATTTGTAATAATTTTATTAAGGCCTTAATATGTTAATTTATAATATTATAATATTAATATATATATTATAATAATAATTTAATATATAATTTATTTTATTTTTATTGGATTTTTTATGTAAAAATGTAAAAAAAAATATTTACAATATTTTATATAATTTCCAAAATAGTTTTTTCTAACCAGAATTAAAATATCATTGTTTCACCCCAGTTTGTTTTTTAAACAATTCTCTTCAAAAAATGAGGGTGAACAATAAAGTTGGCTTTATCCTTGACCAAAAGCGACCCATAGATTATATTTGATGAATGCCACAAAGCCAAAAATGCAACATCCACAAAGATGGGCAAGGCCGTTCTGGATCTGCAGAACAAATTGCCGTTGGCCAGAGTGGTGTACGCCAGTGCCACAGGTGAGTCTCTGCACTGCAGAACACTTGTAGTATCCCATATTATGCCAAAGGTTTAAAGTGAAGGACTCTGTGTTTCTCAGGTGCCTCAGAGCCAAAGAACATGATCTACATGAGCCGTCTGGGAATTTGGGGAGAGGGAACCCCCTTCAGAACCTTTGACGACTTCCTCCACAACATTGAGAAAAGGTTTGTATAGGATCACTTGTTGCTGGCAAATATGAAAAAAAAATGTTTTAATGTGTAATCTGAACGTATTCTTCATTTATAGGGGCGTGGGGGCCATGGAGATCGTTGCAATGGATATGAAGGTCAGCGGGATGTACATTGCACGCCAACTCAGCTTCTCCGGAGTCTCATTCCGCATAGAAGAAATCAGCTTGGATGATGATTTTAAACTTGTGTACAACAAAGCTGCTAAACTTGTGAGTTAAAAGGAAAATCTGTGATGCACTTTTTTAGGATTCTTTGGTAAAATAGAAAGTTCAAATGAACAGCATTTATTTGAAATAGAAATCATTTGTAACATTATAAATGTCTTGACACTCACTTTGTATCAATTTAATGCATCCTTGCTAAATTAAAAGTATTAAAATTCGCAGATCCATATGCAGATATCACTCAGACAGTATATTCCAAACTTTCTGAAGCCATTCAATACCATTATTAAACTGAAAATGTATCCATTTACTGATAATCCTCCTCTCAAAAATGACCAAGCTACAGCATGATTTTCAATGAACAATGGCTAAATTTCAGTCTGTTCGTCACACAAAACTATCGAATGGCTTGAGAAGACATTGAATACAGTGCAATTGTAATATGACCCACTTTTACCATACTTTAAAAGTGCATTTCTTTTAATATTGGAGCTTGATATCTCCAGTCCCTATTCACTTTCATTATATGAAAAAGAGTGGCCAGGATAAATGGGTTTGAGTGTGAGTAAATGATGACCGAATTGTTATTTTTGAGTGAACCCTTGCTTTTAAATGTAGTACAGCAAATCAAATATCTGAATTGGTCTGCAAAAGGGGTCACTCTGCTGTGTACGCATATCTGACACAATCTTTTCTGCAGTGGGCAGAAGCTTTGGCCGTGTTCATGCAGGCCGCTGACGAGCTCAGCATGAGCTCCAGGAAGTCCCTATGGGGCCAGTTTTGGTCATCCCACCAGCGTTTCTTTAAATACCTCTGCATCGCCGCCAAGGTGCGCTGCCTGGTGGAACTGGCCAAAAAGGAGTTGGAAGCAGGGAAGGTCAGTCATATTAGAGAGCTTGAACTCTTCCTAATGAAAGATTATTTATGCCATTTTACACTCTTTTTACTTCTCTCTAGTGTGTTGTGATAGGGCTGCAGTCAACAGGTGAGGCTCGAACCAGAGAAGTCCTCGACGAAAACGACGGACGTTTGGACAGATTTGTGTCTGCTGCCGAGTAAGTGAATTCTGGACATCATTGAAACCTTTATAAAATATACAGCCACCTTATGACTACTTCTTTCCAGAGTAGTGCTCTTGCAGTTTCACAATGATAAAAAGGTTTCTCAATATTTGTGTGGTTATCTCACAGTCCATGTATCATTCTGAAACCTATGAGTAAGTGCTTTTTGATAAGAACCACTTCCTTAAGCCACTGTCAATTACACAAAAACACCTTTCTCTGTCTTAACACGTTAATGTGTTTGTGTGTTCCTCAGGGGTGTGTTTCAGTCTCTAGTCCTCAAACACTTTCCGTCAGAGAAGCAGAGGAGGGAAAAAGGAGCGGGGAACAAGAGGAAACGTGAGTTGTGTCGCACACTAGAAAAGTTGTCCATACGTTGCCCCATCATCTTTGCTTTCTGCCTCATGGTTTGATTGAAAGGTTCTCCTGCAGGTAAGCCACGGGGCAGACAGACAAAGCAACCCCGACACTGCAATGATGTAGCTGGAGTTATCAACATCAGCGATGACAGCAGCACAGAGTCTGACGCCTTGGACAGCGACTCCAACTCTTCACCTGACTCGGTCCAAGACAACAGTGACGATGTCATATTTGTTGATCAAACTAGCTATCAAATGGGTATGTTGAATGTGTATTTTATTGAGCAAATCATATTATATCCATTTATCCTAATGATTTTTAAGTCAGCACCTTTAATGTAAGCGTAAGCAAACGTTTTTTGCTCTCATCCTGCCTTAGCACGCTTAGAGGAGATGAAACAAGGGCTTCTCAACAAGATCGCTGAGCTGGGAAAAGAACTACCTCTCAACACACTGGATGAGCTCATTGATAAATTTGGAGGTCCAGAAAAAGTATCAGAGGTTATTATTTATGTATTTGTTCTAGTGCTCCAAGAATGGTTATACCTCAAAAACAAAACAAGGTTGTGTTAAAGCGCTAAACATGCTTTGTGTATGCGCCCAGATGACGGGACGTAAAGGCCGAGTGGTGCGACGGCCTGACGGCACTGTCCAATACGAGTCCCGCGCTGAGCAGGGCCATACCATCGACCAAATCAACATCAAAGAGAAAGATCGCTTCATGAATGGAGAGAAGGTGAGACCAAGTATCAACAAGGAAATCTGCTACCTTTTAGATTCCTTTTGTGATCCAGTAAAACATTTCGCCTTACTCCCTTCAGCTGGTAGCCATCATATCAGAAGCGGCCAGTTCAGGGATCTCACTTCAGGCTGACAGAAGGGTGAAGAACCAGTGTCGAAGGGTTCACATGACCCTGGAGCTGCCTTGGAGTGCAGACAGGGCCATCCAGCAGTTTGGTATTAGCATTAACTCATGTCTACCAACCTCTGACCTTGTCATCAAAACTCTCTTCCTATAAAGAGTGCAACTATACCACAACCACTAACTGACAACACTTTGTGTTCTTCAGGTCGCACTCATCGTTCCAACCAGGTCAATGCTCCAGAGTATATATTCCTTATATCTGAACTGGCGGGCGAGCGACGATTTGCGTCTATTGTGGCAAAGAGGCTGGAAAGCCTGGTGCGTCCCTGACATGCTAACTTCTATTGTTTTCTGACTGCAAATGGTTCATAAACACTGTGTTTTAACATGTGGTGAATTCTTGAATTATGGGCCATTCATGTGTTATGCTTTCAATGGAACAATATTGGAAAGAGAGATGTTCCAACTAGGGATGTGCCCGAAGCCTAAATCCGAATTCGGTAACTCATTCTACGGAGCCCCAAAAGGGACATGATTAGGCTTGCTGTGGTAGTCAGTTACATTACAGTAAATCAGATTTGAATTATCATGTGAAGATAGTAAGGAGAGATAACTGCCACTCCCTATACACAGAGTATGTGTGATCGCAAATTCAAAAGTGAAAGTAAAAGGCAAGCGTGCATTCAAAAGTGCATTCAATACCTTGCATATTGATAACAGCTCCCTGATACCCACAAATGATGTACAATATAATTACCCAACAATATAATTGGGAGAGAATGCAAAAGCGTTGAAATATATTTTTTCCTCCCAGCTCATATTTTTTCCCATCACCATGTCCCTTTAGGGCTTTGGGCACATCCCTTGTTCCAACTTAAAAAAATAAAGAAAAAAAAACGTATTTCTTCCACTTCCATTCCGCAAAGGTCACATGCTCTGTGTGTAAAATGTTAAAACATTCAAATCTCTCCTTTGGTGCTTACATTTCTAATCTTTGTGTTTGCTTTTCACAGGGAGCTCTGACTCATGGTGACAGGAGAGCCACAGAGTCTAGAGACCTGAGCAAATACAACTTTGAAAATAAAGTGAGTAACTGTTTCAAATAGAACAGTGACACTTTTAAAAATAAGTCATGGACTAACCCGTGGTCCATTTTGGCTGTTCTTCACAGTATGGCACCAAAGCTCTAGATAAGATTACCAAAACCATCCTTGGCCAGATCGAAAGCAAGGTACCCCCTCCAAAGGACTATCCTGGTGGTGACGCAATGTTCTTCAGAGGTAAGTGGGCGCTATTTGTGCATTATTCTCTTAAGATGTGGATCAGCTAGAACAGTGATCTCACCAAAGCCACCAATGTCTCCTTATCTTAGACATGAAGCAGGGTATGAGGGATGTAGGCATGCTGTGCAGTCAATCACGGTTGGGCATCAACATTGAAAAAGGTGAGGATTCCACTAGAGTCATATAGAATATTCACAGGCACACATCCGTGTATTCCCCCTGACCATGCGACTCCTCTTCGTTTCAGACTGCAATATCACCAAGTTCCTCAACCGGATACTGGGCCTGGAGGTGCACAAACAGAACTCCCTCTTTCAGTATTTCACGGACAATTTCGACTACTTGATCGAAAAGGACAAGAAAGAGGGCAGCTATGATATGGGAATACTGGGTAAGCAGCACTTCTTTTAGTGGTGTGGTACTTTAAGATGCATTGATCTGCTTAGGTGACAACCAAGTATCTGCTTTCTCTCAGATCTGGCTCCAGGCAATGATCAGATCTATGAGGAGACACAGGAGAAGTTTCTGACTGCAGGAAATCCTCAAGATGGTCAAGTTATCCTGTATAAGGTCCGTCTTTTTAAGAAGTGTGCATGAAAGTTGAAGACGTACCAAGTGTTAAATGTAGAGGCTCATACAAAGCAGATATTTAACGGCTGAGCTCAGAAAACATGCCTGAGACATGAGAGTTTCATGCGTGACTATCTCTTCCACCAAGAGCAACGTTTATTTTGACAGCTTACTCAATGGGGACTGGTTTCCCAGCCGTTAAGTACTTCCTTGAGCGAAAATAAACCACACTGTGTGAACTTTCTCTTTTGCATAGATTTTGGATCCAAGCATAGCCAGAACATGTTGGACACCTGTACAACCATTGTGGACAAGTTTGATAATTATTATTTCTGACAGAACTGTTTGTTTTGTTGCGCAGATAAGTGTAGATAGAGGTATGACATGGTTGGAGGCACTCCAGAAGGTCCAAGCTCTCAGCAACCCTGATGAAGGCTTCTACTTATCCCATAAAGTGAGTATTTGGGCATAGAGACAAAAAATCTCTCCTTTACAAATTTGCATGTAGTTTCCTTTTAGTAACACAGGAAAGATGGTTCCTTGGAAGAACCTTCCTGTTCAGGGGTGAAGCAAAGTACATGTGTCATTAGAGTTCTTCCTTAGTTGTATGTTGTTGACTCTGATGATGAACATGTTGGTGCCTGTCTCCTTTGCAGTTAAGAGGTAACTACCCATGCGTGCTGCTAGCTGTGCAGGGTCGGGAGCACAACATGATCATCTACAAACCAAACATTGGCAAGCAGGCCCAAATGGAAAGCCTTGATAAACTCCAACAAAAATACCACAAGGTGTGTTCAACCTTTTCACCGTACATGTAACATTCTCTAAATGATAGGAAAAAGAGACCTTCCTGGTTGTGACACTTGTAGAGCTGCTGTAAAAAACCTCTCTGCTGCCATCTAGCGAGCATTATGGGTTTACGACACTGTCTGAGTGAAGTTTTCTACCCTTGCTTCAGGTCACACCAGAAGAGGCACAGGATAGCTGGGAAAACCAGTTCACTTTCTCCTTCAAGAAATGTAGCCATGCTAACTGGTGAGAAAAGACTCTGCTTCTGACTTGGTACTAGCCAAACTGAGCTCAGAGAATCTAACATGTATGCATGTTTCTGCAGGAACGGGAGATGCAAGAAGATAGAGGAGGGTCAGGAGTGCATAATGGGCACTCGGTTGCGTCAGTACCACATGTTGTGTGGCGCTCTACTCCGTGTGTGGAAGCGTGTGTCTGATGTGGTCGCTGATGTCACCAGATCCAGCATTCTCCAAATTGTCCGCCTCAAGACCAAAGACAGCAACAAACAAGTTGGTGAGTTTACCTGTTGACTCTTCTTAAGGATATCAGATTGTGATGCTTTGAGCTGATAACCAAAAGGTTGTAGGTTCCAACCTGCAAGGACACCATTGCAATCGTTCAAAGGAAGTCGGCACCTTGTAATCATTGTTCTCTGTTATACCTAGGTATAAAAATCCCAGAGTCATGTGTGTCAAAGGTGCGTCAGGAGTTGCTGAAGATGGATGTCGAGGTGAAGCAGCGACACAGAGAGAAGGAGCAGCAAGCGCAAGAGCAGCGTCAGGCTGAGGAACATCAGAGGCTGATGGCGCAGCGTCAGCATCAAGAGTTCTTGTCACATTTCTTCACCCAGTCTTTGCCAGCTCCCAGCCTGGCCAGCTTACCCACCCCTTACATCTCATTCACCTCGTTTCCTTCTCTAAAAAGCCCCTTGGAGGAAATCCTGGACCTGAGAGTTCACAGTTCCTCTCCCTCCTTCCAAGTTAGGACTCAAACTGGCCTGGGTGTAGACGACCTCACCGGGCCACCCGAACCTTCGGTGGATGACCTTAACCTTGAAGCGTTTATTCAGGAGCAGCAGCAGCAGCAGCAGCAGCAACAACCGCAGCAGGAGAGCCAGTCCGCACAGGAAAACAGTCCAGCACAGGACACTGACCTGCTAGACATGTTACTGTCTTCATTTATGACAACCCCTAGCCAAAATGACCCTGCCTCTTCCTCCTCAGATGCACCTTTGTCGGTACCCATGGTCTTGTCAAGTTCCTTCTCTTCTGCAATGTCCAACTTCACTCCAACACTCACACCGTCCTCATCTTCCTCCTCTTTGTCGCAAGTCTCTCTCCCCCCTACAGACCAGCTCATGCTCCCGTTACCGAACAGCCACTGTAGCTCCGAAGCCATTCTAAACGTACGGGAAGTTTTGAACAGCATGCTGCAAAGTGGAACAGAACCACGCCAGTCCGTCATTCAGTTTCAACAACCCGAGTGAGACGCTTCCAGTCGGAGTCTCCTGTAAACGCACACACTCAGGGCTGTAGTCTGACCACTGTCGGCACCATGCTCCATCACTGGCCTCGGACCCACAGGCATGAGATGGGGGAAGTTCTGTGTTTGCTCTGTTCTCGAGTCAAGTATGATCCCTACAGTTTGACTTGAAACTGCATGCCAGGACTTCAGTATAGTTATCGAGGTGGGCATCCCAGTTTCAACATCTTATACACTGGGGTTTTAAAAAGTATTTACCAAACATAGTTCAATCTCAAGTCTAAATATTATTTAAGGTTCGTATAGGTTATATCGTACCACATCGCACAGCATATTTTGCTTAAGTCCCTTAAGATGGAGTATGTCGGAATAAAAAGATATTTAAGGTACCATTTTGGTTCATCAATGGAGGAACCTTTTGAAGGTGCCTCAGATGTTTAATATATATTGTAAATGCCTCAAAAAAGTTACTAAAGGATCTGTTTGTATGTTCCTCACGGAGCATTCCTGACTCTCCATTTAAGAGAGGTTCTTCAAAGGGTTCTGCCAATGTGTCGACCTGAGGAACTCCAAATGGTGCCACAAGTATCTTTTTTTTCTCTAGTATCATTTTTGTGGCCAAAGATTCCATGCGGGCCTAAACCTCACATATGCAAGACGTACCACAAAGTTCACTTCGGCAAGGAGCTTAAGCTTTGTTTTGCATCGGACAATCATCAGCTTTACAATTCCATGATGAACTTGTTAGACAAAACACTTTTCCTGAGGAGCAAGAGAACAGGCTACTGTCAAAATGTGCCTTTGGAACATCCAGTGGAATGTAGACGAAAACACGTACTCCTGTACGGTTAATGTGCAGATGTTTGTAATGTATTTATTGCCTTTATTTATCAGGCCTTGAAACAGTGTGCTAGTAGGAGAGAGTAACTACCTACCGATCACGTACCTGTGCAGCTGTCTCTCTGTTGTTCTAAAATAGAACAGTCTGTCCTGCTGTCCCCCGACTCGCAATGTAATGCAAAACAGTAACAATCTATTAGCTGACCGATTGGTTGATCCCAAAAGGGCTTTGGTCACACTTCATCCCTATAATAGTACAAAAGATATGCAATCCAGTGTGGAAACAAAAAGATCAGACTTGAAATGCATCCAGGGTACAGTCAAGAAAGGGCAATAAAACTTTTATCTAGTTGAATTTAAGCCCTTTATTTAATAGGTTAATTAATTAAAAAATTGTATGTGTTAGATCTTTGTACCGTCTATACAAATTACTTGATTATTTGTATTTAATTTTAAAGGGACATGTTTTATATTATTGTTTCAATTTTATGTTTTAATGATACTATGATATTTGTAATTGTGCAGACAAACAAAATGACAAACAATTCAAGTTTTGCTCTGTTCTTTACTGCTGCACTGGATGGTTGAATATTTTATCTTCATTCTTTATACAAATGATACACATTATTAAATATTTTCACTGCAATATTGAACTGAAACCCAAATATTAACTTCAAGAGTTCATAGCTCTACATTGTTAAAACCACTCCCTATCTCAGGATGAAATTTATGAACAATTAGTTAAAGATTGGTTTTATATATATATACAGTATATATCTTTAAATCAGAAAATGTCTGCGTAAAGATAAGGTTCTTGTATGTAAAATCCTGTCAGTGACACAGATCAAATATTATTTATTTATCCTTTATTGCTTATTCTCTGCACAAATTTCTTATTTTATTCTTTAAGGGAAATTCTTTCAGCCACATTTGCACTTAAAAAAAATTTGTGTGAAATGACTTCTCTCTCAAGCAAAGTTATTACACCCTTTCAGCGTGTAATTCCCATTATATTAAATAAAATTCAAGCATTTGATCAGTTGTTAATTAATATTTAGTAGTTTTAACCATACAAGTGTATCCAGTAAGTCTGTTTTCTCAGTGCCTCCCCAAAAACGCCAATGAGAAACTTAAATTTCTGTTGTGCATTCTAATAAAGCATCTTATGCAACAAAAGCACTATACGATAAGGCCATGAAAGTGGGATGAAGTCAAATGTAACCTCTGTTACTAATTAGAAATCCATTCGACTTGCTCTGTGTATGATTTGCACTAAAACAGCATAAATGAGTTTCTGTCTGGTGTGTATGAGATCCAGTGCTGCCAAGTTTGTTTGCTCATGCCCCTTCATGGGAATGTTCAATACTGTAAACATCTCGATTCATTGGCTTCGCTTTTATATTATTATGACATTTACGTAATTTATTGCTATGGAAAAAACATGCTACTGACTGTATGTATCTTGAACCATTTTATTCCTGTGTTCTTATTGAATGCTTTTGTCATTTTCTATAGGCCTATTTATAATTTAGATCCAATTGTATATATTGTAAAAACAAAATGTGCCTTTTGACTGTTTCTTAAAGAAATTGTTTTCTACATGTAGAAAGGAACATATTACAGTTCAAACTTTATTAACAAAGCAAAAAAAAATAAAATGTTCAGATTCCTGAGTTTGTGTTTTTTGGAAAAATTTTCGTTGTATTGTTATATGTTTGTGAACTGAAATATTTGCCAATATTAACATTTTATTTAGCTTCTGCATTTAACATTTTCACATTTTAAGAGCTCAACTTAGCTGATGTTTTTCCTGATTATTCTCCAATATTGATGTCGTTTTACGTGTTGAATTATTTCTGGATGTTTAGTGGTTGTAGCTTTTTAATTGTAATTTATTTTAATATAAAAAGGGTTTAGAAGAGAAACGTTTCCTTTGGAAGTTCACTGGGTCAGTCTAGTCAACAATTGATCTGAAATGATTCTTCAGGTAGCTTACGTCAAAGGAAACCATGGTATTATCATTGCAGTATTGTGGTTTCACCATTTACCATACCATACCATTTACTGTGTAAAAAAAAAAAAAAAACATTATACCATAACCATAACACCATTATACCATTTGTAAGTTTATGGAATGTCATAATTACAATTTTAATAGGCTACCATTACACTTGACACCACTGACCAAGTTCAGTTCAGTCCAACGAAATGATTTTACTTTGGAAAGAGTCCAGAAGAAACCAGCAACTGCGGCGGTCACAATAGTAGATTTCATTGTAACATACTACTTTGCATAATATATGTACTCAACCTATTTTTTTTTTTTTTTTAAGAATCTTACCTTATTCTTTGTTTTGTAATCGTGTCTAGTTACAAGGGACAGTCCTGAGAAGTCATTTAGGCTTCTTGCATAACTAGCCAACATTACAGTCAGGTACATTACAGTCGCTTTAATACCGTGCTTTCCCAAATGGGTGGCGCTATAGCATATGAGAAAAAATTAACTAAATAATAAACAATATTTTCTCAAAGAGATCCTCCTGGGACCCAGGAATACACTTTTGTCCTCTGTAGTGGACATTATATTTTAGATAATTTCTGTGACACCATGCAGGTCACAGTTTTAAGTCTGATGTCCTGTAAAGAGCACATTTAGGGCTTTTCAGCGATACCAAATGTTTGGAGGTTTCACCATGACAACAACAACTCCTTGGTCTTTAAAAAAGACGGACATTAATTTAGTGATCAGATTTAGCACTCTTATGGAAATGTGGTAAGATTTTGTAATTATAATTTAAATCTGGTTCAAATTGTTTGTCATAAATCAACATCTCAGGAAAATGTTATAGGGTTTCTAATCAAAATATGACTTGGTGTTACAGAACAGGGCATTGATTTCCACTGTCCACTGTAGAGGACACCAGGACTTAAATCATGTTTATCAGGCATTTTGGGAAACACAACAAGTGAAAGTTTCTAGGAAATAATATATATTATGATGAAAATGTTGCCAATTATTACTTCCATTATTAGGCCTACTTCTTTTTTCATAACATTTTGCCCGAAGAACACGTTAATATGCAAATTAGATACAATGTATAGATACACTGTATTGAATGAGACTACCCATTTATATCAATTTATTCTTATCTTTCATAACATAGTTGAGAATCATCTTTATACAAAGTTTGGTTAAAAAAATTGATTGGTGAATGAAAAACAAATCCCATTGTTTTTGCCTATACATGTCATTTCATGTCGTTTTATGTTTTTAAACATAACATGAATAAAATAACTTTTTTCTAAAAAAAAAAAAAAATAATAATTATAAAAACAACTGACCCATTTGTTTCTTATTTGCTCTAAACAATGTAGGCCTAATGGCATGAAAACTACTCAATTCAAAAAAACTTTTTTTTGCTTCGTTTCAGGAGGCTATATGCTAATAAGCACATACGAGTTAGGAAAAGAAATCCTAGCAAAGCAGATATTAATATACGAACAAAGCTCTTATTTTAAAACGTTATCGTGCAATGCTTTTTTTCTTCCTTTTTTGACACTATAATTGTATGCATTCGCAACCAATTGTTTCCACAAAATGGAAAATAAGATCAATATGCCACTGTGTGGAAACTAGCCTAATGACGAAACTGCCCAACCCACCTGTATTAAGCTCCTCCCCCTGCCTACAGGTACATGATCAGGTGCTGTATATATGCAAGGGAATATAACGAAACTTTATTGAAAAACTGCAGGTGCCAGGCCCTGTGAGGTCATCAATACGGAATTAACTGAGAATTTTAGTATTAGTTTTAAAGGGGACACATAATAAGATACGTGAGTCGAGTGTTTTCTTCCTGCTCTGCTTTGTTGTGTTTATCAATTGTTTGCGTTGGTCTGAGTCATGTTTCACGCTTTACTGAAATGAAAGCTGTTTGACTGGAAATTACAGTGAAGCGGTTAATAATTGGCGACATGTGTCATAACTGGTAGTAGATCATGTTTCTTATATTATTTGGTTTCGTATATGTGTTGCCTGATTGTTTTTACTAACAGACACTTTTGAACATGTATTATATTAGCTATATTTTCTTTAGAAACAAAGTTTTGTTCTCAGAAAAGGACATTCAAACTTGTTGACAGCTATATAATTGTGTGGTGGATGCACTTTTGTCTCGTATTTGTCTCATTCATATGGGAACCGTTGTTAATTGTGGTTATTGTTGTACGTCTTTTAATAAACATTAGCGGTAGGCTAGTCCTCAATTCAGAAGCTTTATTTCTATATCGTGAAAATTTGTAGCGATTTTTCTCTGAAACCGTAAACGTTCGAATCGTTCTTTTGAATCTGATCTTCGGATCTTTTTATGAATTAACCCACAAAAAGCAACTCTTCGCGTAGCAAAATCGTACTAAATCAGTAAAGATTCGCGAGTCAACAACTGACTGAACCGAACAGAGAACAGTCTGTTTTGGAAATATCAGACTCTTAATTTAACCAAGAACTAGTTAGTGACCTGAGAGTGAGATTTTCGAAGTGAACGAAGGATATGACTAATGGGACGAAAACTAAGTTTAATAGCAACAAGACATCGTACTAGTGCGTTTGCAGTGAAGCTGTACTTTAATCGGTTCTTCTGCTCGAAAGAACCGATTCGCGAGACCAATTGAAACAGCACCTCATCTGGCTCAACTGGTTCTGCCACTCATTTGAGTCAATACGTGCTTTGTAGTTTCGCTGTGGTTTCGAGAAACAGCGTTCCTAATCCTATATATCCACATTTCTTTTCAATTGTTATTATATTTTCAAGTCTGTGAGTCAAGGATAGGCTACTAGTTTTGAAAATCACTTTTTGACTGTTTTTGTGTGGTTAGTAGTAGGCCTATGTAGTCCCATCAACTGTATTCCTTTATTTGTCATTGTATGAGTTTATATGCTCCGAAACTGTGAGGTGTGTTGACGTTTTAAGGTTTAGGCCAGACAACCCAGCTAACAATAATATGTTTTGAGCATGTTTTGCTAACATTCCCATTAAGTTATCTGGAGGAGTGGACATTCAAACCTTTTAAAAAAGATTTTTCTTGGTTATGCAAACAATAGAGTACATATGTCATTTTGAAAACGTTATGGGAATGTTATTAAAGACCAGGGCCCGTATTTATCAAGCCTCTGAGAATTACTCACAAGAACACTGCTAACAATTGACTTAAGAGTAAAAAAATTCTTGGCCTAAAAGTTAGTTATCAAGCATCTCAGTCGTAATTTAAGTGAAGTGTAGGACTAAACCTTTGCTGTGCCACAAACAGGATTTTGGATGACGATATAGTCATGGACCAATCACTGAATAGATTTCCTTATTTAAGAATATTCTCGGATAAATTCACATTGAATGGTGAAATTGCTAAAAGTTTACATTCAACACACATTTGACAATAACTAATTTTCAAGAGAATACATTATGATATACACATTGAAAATTAAAGATAAACAAGTTTTCCACCATGGATTCCAAAAGTAAAACCGAACTGGCGGGAGGAAGAAGCGCTGACAAAGATGATGCCTGCTCTGTCCAAGCGATACTGTTTGATTAACTGCTCGTTGTCAAACATTTCAAAACTTTCTCCCTCTCCTGAAAGATTTGCGCACGTCTCTGTCTTCTCAGTACCATCACAAGCCCCTACTGGCCACTCCTAACCACTTGAGAGACATCTCGAGCTGTCTTAAATAACTGGGAGAGTAAGAGTGATTTCTTAGCTTTAAGAAATTTGATCACTTGCTTTTATACTTAAGTTTGAAAGTAGGAGTACATTTCATGAATTCTCAGCACTTAAGACTAAAATGGCACTTTGAGAAGCTGGATAAATACGTGCCCAGATCACTTTGAATGAACGTTGTATTAATGTTACCAGAATGTTCGTTCATGACTTTGAAAGAACCTTGCCAGGATGTAAGCCAAAGTTCTAAGAATGTTCCCTTTAGTTGAAATGCTTTATGTTCTCTGTTATGAAACCGAACAACAAATGTAAACAGTTGTGAAGAACTGGGCTGGACCACCAGAAACCCATGCTCTCCTATTGTGAAAGCTGTTTGAGGGGGCACACCTTAAAACAACACCATCTGACATTCGTGCATCACTCCTACATTTCCTGTCAAGAGTGTTGTCCTGAGGGTGTGAATGATTCCAGTAAGCTGACCACACATGGGTTTTCTGGAAAAAAAGTCTGCTTGGATTTTGTCACATCCTAAATTTATAATGGTGTAACCACAGAGATGAAGCCTACCTCTTTTGTATGGCAAATCCAGCTGTATTCCTCTAAACTTTGTTCTTAATGTTGCTAAGTTGTTCAGAGTGTTTTTAGCATGTTGTGGATCTGGGTTGTTGCTCTTGTAATAGTGTAGCTTCTAGATATGGTTCAGCTCCCACCTTCAAAGCAAGTCCAGGATTTTTCGACTGTAAATTGTATGTTTAATGACTAAAGCCCAATTTATACTTCTGCGTTGAGTGTACACCATAGCATACCCTGACGTGCACCTCTCCAAAAATGTAACAATGCATCAATTCCCTCTGCATGCGTAGCTGCACGTCAACGCGGACAAGGACGCAGAAGTATAAATGTAAATCGATGCGTAGCGCAGGTCCGATGCAGAAGTATAAATCAGCCTTTAAAGGGATAGTACACCTTAAAAATTGTACCCACTCATGGTGTTCCAGACTGTGTGATTCTCTTTCTTCTGCATAACACAAAAGAAGATATTTTGAAGAACCAAAAGTTTGCGTTGCCATTGACTTCCATTAGATGGAGAGAAAAAACAGTAATTTCTCAAAATATCATCTTTTATGTTGCACAGAAGAAAGTGTTGCAGGGGAAATTACTTGTGTCTGCTCAGTTTTTGGTTGGGATCTATTAATTTTTTCTAAAATATATTTTAAAAATTCTATTCGCAATAATTCTTGTTTTTTTTGTTTTTTTTTTATATATTTGTGTTATGACATTGTTTTATATTTTTGGGGGGGATAAAAGACAAAAATCTGGTGCGACTAACATGCCTAAAACAGGAAATGATGTCATAGAGTGGACTCCTGCAGACCCTCATAACTGTGTTTCAAGGTCAAGAAGTCTCTTAAAATGTTTACTTTAATGACAAGGCAAAGTTAGTTCAGGTTGTAAAATGTCAAGTGGTGTACCCTCAAAATGATATTTAATTAATATAATATTTAAGAAAAAAAATTTTTTTACCATGATTTTTTATTAAAAAGGGAAATATGTTGTGAGAAACTTTTTAGAGTTTTTAAATTGACACTTTTTCAAAACCATATAAAACCAACATGAAGACAGAGTACATTTCTAAGAATTTGGATATATAATTTTTTTCTTTATTGTGGACTGTGTTGTTATTGTTAACTTATACTAAATCTGTTAAAAATTGTCTTTGAAAGTTGGAAAAATGTAATATTCTTTACGAGGCACTTCCAATAGGTTCAATAAAGCTTGGTCTCTAAAGCTAAAGTCTCTTTTAAGAAATATGTTAGGGATCATTATCCCAGTTTAGGCCTTTCTTTTATTTTTTTTATTTTTTTTTACAACAATTAAGATATATTAAAGCTAAATAAATCCTAATAAAATGACAAAAGTACATAACAAAATTACAAAAATGAAAACTGAAAATATAAAAATAAATATTAATAAGTACTATAATAGTATATAAATAATAATGAACAATCTTATACTGTATGCCACTGACCCACATGCTGAAGTTTAATACTTAGTCTTTATGTTCCACTTCCTCAAGGCCAATATATGCAGAAACATTCTCTGGGTCAGTGTGCATATTAAACATTAACAGACTGAGGTAATGATTGTCAGTGTAACCAAAGTGCCGTGCAAATCAACATCCTTTAGGAAAAAAAAGCTGTAGTGTTTTCTCAGACCAAAAAATGATTGGGGAAAGACATTTTTTAAAACCTAGATAAAGATTTGTATATAAACACATCTTCAATCTATCAAAATAGTCTTTATAAGGTGGCATTGCCTCAGTAAATGGATACCGCCCCAGCTAGATATCCCAGTTGCTCCTTAATTCCTTGAGGGAAAATTCATATCAGAAAGTACCTAGTAGACCTAGTGGGTGGAGCTTTCCATGGGCTCAGGTGGGGGTTTGTACACGGTTTGTTTTTGTTTTTTTCTTCATTAACCTCGTGTGTTGCCATATTTCCTGTGGGGCTACAGAAAGTGAACTGCTTTTCATGTTTATCTTTAGAAATGGAGATATTATGTTGAAACAAATATTTTGGATACCCTGCTTTATTTACGTTCCTATTCTAATGAGGTGTTTAGTTCTGTCTGAAAATGGAAGTGAGATTTAAAGGAATGGTAAGTCCATAATGTATCTAGTTTTTATGGTAGTTGTAGAATGTGCTTAACATGAGCTGTCTTAAGTTTACTAAACAGTGTAATGTGTCATCTGAGCCGTGTAATGACAGCTTTACAGAGACGGGACTGTAAATACTGACTTGCACCTGTTGAACTTGAGTGTGCTGCTTTTGTTGCTGTGGAGTAAGATAGCCTATATTACATACAGATTGTCTTCTATAAATTGGTAAATGGTGTACTTATTTGTGTAATTGCAGGAGTTGTGCTTTGCTCAAGGGCATGGATGTGTTTTCAGTCATTTTCTAGTTGATTACCTGCTGTTATTTTACTACATGTTTAACCTGTGACCCTTAAAGGGATAAATCGCACAGAAATGAAATGTCTGTGATCATTTACTTACCCTCATGTCATTTCAAACTCACACGACTATTTTTTTCCTGTGGAACACAAAAGGAGATATTTTGAGGAATGTCCTGGCTGCTCTTTTCAGCACAGTGTAAGTGAAGGGGGATTGGGGCTGTTAAGCTCCAAAATGACAAAAAAGCATCATAAAGTGGTCCATATGATTAGAGGATTGTGCTGGATTTATGCTAGTTCATGTGAATTAAAGGGATAGTTCACCGAAAAATTTAAATTATCCCATGATTTACCCTCAAGTCATCCTAGGTGTATATGACATTCTTCTTTCAGACGAATACAATCAGAGTTATATTAAACAATGTCCTGGCTCTTCCAAGCTTTATAGTGGCAGTGAATGGCTATTTCTGTTTTGAAGTCCATAAAAGTGCATCTATCCATCATAAACGTGCTCCAAACGGCTCCGGTGGGTTAATAAAGGCCTTCTGAAGCGAAGCGATGTGTTTTGTGTAAGAAAAATATCCATATTTAAAAATTTACAAACTAATCTAACTTCAGCTAACTGTTGTGCTCACGTTCACGAGAGACTAGCGTTCCAGCGGATGACGTAAGATATGCTAGTTCTCGCAAGAACCAAGTTTTGTTTTGCTCTATCCTTTGCGCTTCCGGGTTTGTCACCGGAACTTACTCTACGCCTGCATCCTACGTCATCCACTAGAACGGCAGTCTCTCGTGAACGCGCGTACAACAGTTAGCTGAAGTTTGAGATTACAGTTTGTTTTTTATTTGTCTGAAAGAAGAATGTCATATACACCTAGGATGACTTGAGGGTAAGTAAATCATGGGCTAATTTTCATTTTTGGGTGAACTAACCCTTTAAGGGAGTCTAGTGACTAGGGATGCATGATATATCGGCTACCATATCGGTATTGGCCGATATATGTTCATTTTTAATGTTATCGTTATCGGCCTGATAGGAAATTGTGGTCTATCTGTCTGTCCATCCAGCCATCTTCTATCCGTCTGTCTGTCTTGCCTTCAAAATCGTGAAATTTTAAGACTTTTTGTTTTTAAACTACTTCATAATGAAAACAAACGTCATGCTTCTAAAACTTCTTCAAACTTTCTGGTCAGGCTTTCTCAAGCCAACTTCAACTTTATCTAGTTTTTAATCATATCGTTATCGGCCTGATAAGAACATTTGGTTGATATATTAAAGCTGATAAATAATGATTTGTTTCTTTCAGCTAAGACACTGTTCACCATGATGGTTTTGAATTACTTGAAATATGATTGGAATCACAAAAAAAAAGAAAGAAAAAAAACTGTTATGTGTAACGAGCAGCGCAAGTCTGTCAAATAGCATACATAAAATTACATGCATAGCATTGTGTGCTTGGGACATGGCTTTTAATTGTGAGCATTTTGTTTTTGTAATGATTTGAATGAAATTAGGATTTAGATTTATCTGCCAATATATTGGTTATTGGCTTTCAAATATAAAGAATTATTGGTTATCGGTATTGGCCAAAATGATCAAATCCGTGCATCCCTACTGGTGACCCATTCACTTTGTGTGTGTAGGGCTTTAGAGGTGGTGTGCAGTAATGTATTCATAATCATAAACTATCAGCAGTATGTTAGAACAAGTGTAGGAACACCGGCCTGTAAGAGTCTGACATATTCCATGAAGGGAGTTCCCTAGAAAAGGGTAGTGCTGATATTTGCATCCCTGGTTTCATCAGTATGAGCCACTTCCTTTTTGACTATCATTGTTGTCATCAAGAGTAGTCATAGTTTTTCATATCAGAAATCTACGCAATTTCAAAGTATTACTATTTTGTGGAAACTCTGATACATTTGTTACGTTTTGGTAAGGTTGATCAGCTTTGTGAACACAGACTCTCTCTGACCTTTGCTTGCTGACAGCAGCCAATAAAAACATGGGAAGCATTCCAGGAATTCTCTTGTCCAATCGAAACTGCTCTCAAAGTATGTCATGATGATGGTTGCAGGTCTGTGTTAGGGCACCTGTAAAAACCGTTTGGCTTCAAATCAGATGTGAAAAAATTTGTCCTTATACACTCTAAAAAAAACACTGGGTTAAAAACAACCCAATTAGTTTTTTTTTGTTTTTGTTTTTTACTTCATACATGAATTAATGTTTACGGATTAACTTAAATCCTCTAAACTTTTTTAAAATACTCCACCCAGTCACTGGTTTGCATGATAATTCCTTTGTTTTCAATCATATTTTACAGTATAGCATATTTTATATCTTTTTAATACATACTGCCTACATTTTAACTTAACAAATATTAGAAGTAAAAATGTAACATTTAGAAGTAATTCAAGTGTAACAAAGTCCCTTTAAGACAAGTCATTTCACTCGGCGGCCATCTTTGAAACGCCTCTTGGGAATGCAAGTGTAGCTGCTGTCTCTTTGAATGGGGAAACATAAAATTCTCCAAAACTTTTTGCCGAGCTAACGATTAAATTTCATATTTGAAATCACCAATGAAATCGGATAACGGATAACTGTACCATAATTTTTTTTCCTAAACGCTTGAATCGTGACAAAAAACGGCATTTTTCAGCCTGGACAATGCAAATGCGCAATCCTAAACACGCGTCTCAGACAAGCGGCAACCTCCCGCAGTTTCTCTTGAAGCCAACACGGAAGTGACTTAAACTGCAATTCATCGACTGGCTGCTAGAGACAGGCTCCAAAAGGGAGTCAAATCTGTATCTCCCACATGTTAAAATGCCCAACTTTGCAGCAGAATTTTTTTTTTTTACAGCCTAGTACAAAGTGGTTTTGGTCTATACAGCTAATTTTGCCCTTCATGACAACTGTGAGGGGGGTGCATTTTTTTTGTAATAACTTATCCGTTTAAATTATATTAAGCCTTTAAGTTCTGCAGAATTGAGTGGCAGGTGGATTGCCATTATGGTCAAGCTAGGTGGGTGTGGTTTCAGCAACCAGTCACCTCAGCTCCACCCAAGTCCCGCCTCTTAGTCTTTGCCCATTTTCAGTTATCCGGAAGTGACACGCTGCCAAGATGGCAACTGCCGACTTTAGGCTTCAAAAATGCTCTTCAGAAACCTAATGGTGACGTCACGGACACTACGTCCATAATTTTTTACAGTCTATGGTCTCAGAACACTGCCTGTTTCTATAGCAACCGGAGCCTCTAACATCATGTCTACACTGGTCGCAACAAAGTGACCATTGCAAAGCATTTATCCTTCATGTCAGTACATCATAAATAGACAGAGGCATCAGTTTACTGTCAGGGATTTTGTCGCGTCGCTCGCGTCCAGTGTAGACAGTGTAATGGCAGCTGCAGTGACACGATGACTTTACTAATCAGCGATTGGCTCTTTCATTTAGAAGGCGGGGCTTATTCGCCATATTGGGCATTGCTCTTTCTCCCATTCATAAGTAATGGTTACATGCACCCTCTTCCTATATATAAAGTCTTTGGGCCTCATTCATGAAACTTTCGTAAAATATATGAGAAAATTATAATTTGCGCATAAAATGGACCTTTACGAAAACTCTCCTCCAGATTTACAAACGCTTTGTATTCCACAGATTCGGTAGTTAAACGTGTGTATATTAATGAATTCCAAACATTCGTAAATAGGACGCGCGTGCACGCTCATTCATAATTAGCATAATCCCCGCCCATAAGTTACAAATACAAATGATGTGGCCAGGAACGCTGTGGAATCTTCTGGAATTCTTTCTCAGGTTTGGGTCCAGTATTTTGCATAAATGCTAAAAAGACTAATTGGCCATATGCCTAGCAATAAATTATTAAATTATCGTGTGTCCACCAAAGCTTTTTTAGCCAGCTAAAAAACGCCTGGTGCTCTTCTGAAAATGGCCAGCTGGTGGCGCTTGAAAGCGCTTTGCAAGCACAGCGTTTTTCCAGCTGAGATACTTTGGTTGCTATGATACAGAATATCCATGGCAGTAATGTGTTACTAGTATCTCATTTTGAAGAATATTACTGAATATAAAATGCAGTAAAAATCAGTATTAACTTCTCCATTATTGTTGTTCAGTCAGTGTACAAGTGGGATGATTGGTCGATGTAGTTTTTGTCCCGCCCCTCCTCCACTGTAATTAGACGGCCTGGTAAAAAGTGATAGCGAGAGCTGCCTATTACCCAACGTTGAACAGTAAAAAAATATATTATTGAAATATTATTATGGTAGGCCTAAATAGTGCATCAAAATGCCGTCAGTTTGCCTAAATTAGAACATAGAACGTTCAGATGTTTTACGCACCATTTACACGTGGTAGGGAGCAGGTGTAAATTTCTTTCGTAGCCTACCAACTAACATTTTAAAAATACGAACATTTTCGTGAATCCGAAAATTTACGTCAGAGCGGCTTTACGAACGATTTACACACAAATGCGTTCTGCTCGTGTTTCATGAATGAGGCCCATCGAGTGTAATCAACCAGTCTCTGTTGTCCCGTTTCTACCGTAACGGCGCTGGATCTCGTGCGGAGCTTGTATCATGTTCAGCTGGGGAACTTCAGACCGCCGCCCTGCATTTCACTCGTAGCCGAAATATGCTTTGACTGGCTCCATAACCTGCCCAAAAACTAATAATGAACAGCTCTGAGCACTGCATCCTACAGTGTTTATATTCTGTCTCTTTTTGAATAATATCACGCGAAAAAACCGACGCGACAGTCGTGTAGGTGACTCACATCGCACCCCTTTATGTTGTTTTGCATAAAATTAAACGATATACAGAACAATGACGAATTTATAGATTTAAAGTGTGCACAAACCTGTATTTTACCGAAGATATGCACCAAATTGACGGAGCTGGGAACTGCTCTCTCCTGTAGGGGTCGCAAAATCCCGCGATAAATAACTCAACCGCTGGGTTATGTCTGACCCAGGAACTGCATGGGTACGTTACCCAAACTACCCAAACACGAAAAAAAAAATAACTCTGGATTTTGGTAGAAAAATGTTTATAGTGTTTTATAGTGTTAAAAAAAAAATTTTTGTTTAACTATAAAAAATTAAATAAAAACTTGCATCAACTGTGCTAACTATGAACTTTGGAATAGGGTATTTCTCTCAAAATCCTCTTGTACTGATAATTGCTTAACTAGTAGTCATTGGTCGGTTTCAAAATCAAATGGCATGCCAATGATTTTAGCCACTCAATGAATGTCTGTGCTGAGGGACGTGTATTGTCTTACTGTTTATTGAGCCGTTGGTGAGGAAGTGTCAGGTGTCCGTGTTGTCACGCGCTGGCTCCGCCCCCTTGTACCTGTATGGCAGGAATTCGGCAGGTGGGAGCATGTTCAGCTAGAGCCATTCCGTCTCACAAACAACAGCCGAGTGCTGGACGCACTAAAAGAAGTGAGGACTGGCGCGTTTCGACAGAAAAACTTTCGTTTGGTATTTTGTAAAACAGAACAAGTTCTGATATTGTGTTTTTGTTTGCTTGATGTTGCGCAAATGAACGTAACCACTTCTTTATCGTTTCAGAAAGCAGACATGGAGGAGATGACGATATGGGAGCAGCATACGGTCACGTTAACGAAAGTAAGTTGCGGATCGAGGGTTTAATTCGCCTTGGCCACACCTTATCTCTCTGTGTGCAGGTGTGTCAGTGAACGTGACACCAGGTTTACAGTTTCCCAAACAATTGAAAGTCGAGGCGGATTGAAAGTTTAGTGAGCAATTATGAAACCATGAGTTTTTTTCCACCTGTCACTGGAACACACCCGATATTTTGGAATGTCAAGTTTAGGGTCATGTGGTGCATTTCATCATAGAAAGAAATTGCCTTTATTTAATAGTTTTTGTTTGTTGGTTTACTCTTTTTGTTTCATTTGTTCACTTTTTGGTTGTTCATTTTCGTGTTTGTTTTTTTGTTCTGTTTTTCATTTTTCTTTCTTTCTTTCTTTCTTTTGCTCTTTCTTTCTTTTTTTCTGTCAGTCTTTTTTTTCACTCGTTCTTTGTCTTTTTTTCTTTCTGTCTGTCTTTAGCTCTTTCTTTCATTTTTTTGCTCTCTCTTTTGTTCTTTTTTTGCTCTTTCTTCGTTCTTTGCTCTCTTTCTTTTTCTTTGTCTTTCTTTCTTTTGCACTTACTTTTTTGTTTGTTCTTTATCTATTTTTTTAAATTCTTTTTTTAATTTCTTATTTTCTTACGTTCTTAGATTTAATTTTGCTCAATTGTCCATTCATTCTTTTGTTTGTTTGTTCTTTCGTTCACAGGATTCCAAGGTCGGTTTCGGTTTTGCGGTCTCAGGTGGGCGAGACAAGCCCAACCCAGTAAATGGGGACACGGCAGTGGTGGTCTCTGATGTGCTTCCCAGCGGCCCAGCCATGGGCCGACTTAAGTGAGTACACGTCCACTTCCCCTGCATTCAGACCCACACTACTTCCTCCCACACATCCTGTGTAATCCTGTCAGACCTGTCAAGTTTGTGTATAAGATGGAAAAACCAACATACTCAAAACATATCTGCTAGATGATTTTTTGTGATAGAGACTCACATGATTTATTGCCCACAGTACACGAGATCAGATAGTTATGGTGAATGGTGTTTCCATGGAGAACGTCACCTCAAACTACACTATTCAAAATCTGAGGAGCTGTGGGAAATTGGCAAACATTGTAAGTAAAAACATTCTCAAAAACAATCATGAAACATTGCCAGAACAAATATCTAGGTAAATTTTTGCAGTTTAAAACAATTCTTGTTTGTTCATTTTGTAGACTGTGAAGAGGCCACGCACAATTCAGATCCCTGCGAGCAACAGACCCACTCGTTCTGCCTCACAATCCAACATACTAGACGATGATAGACCTCAGAACAGGGGTCAGCGTGGCACTGACACCAACCGTAACCGACGAACTCGAAGTGTGACACCTGACCGCAACGGTCATGACCTCCCCATCATGTCCGGCTTCAAGAGGCTGCCCAGTCAGGATGTGCAAAACAAACCCATCAGAACAACACTGATCAAGAAAAAACCCACAGATGGTCAGAATCTCATTGCTTTGCATTGCGGTATCATTTGTGGTTCTTGCCAAGATGTCAACATGTTTCTCTCTGCAGAGTACGGAATGAAGCTTGGGAGCCAGATTTTCATCAAGCACATGACTCCCACCGGTCTGGCTGCCAAAGAGGGCACCCTTCAGGAAGGAGATCTTGTTTTAAAGGTGAGGAGCAGGTTCTTTAGGAGCCGTTCCATCGCACTTAGATGCCGTGTAACCTTTTTAAAACTTCTTGTTTAGATTAACGGCATGACGACAGAAAATCTGTCCCTGTTGGAGACCAAGCACTTGGTGGAGAAGTCTAGAGGTAAACTGACCATGTTGGTGTTGAGAGACGACAGAAAGTTCTTGGTCAGCATTCCTGAAGTGGAGGACAGTCCTCAAAACAGCGCGGACGAGAGGAGGGAAGACAGTAGCTCTGAGCTGGAGGGTGAGAGTAGATGCTTTCACAGCTGACCTGTGGCTCTATTAATGTGGTTTTTGATATTGACTTTTTGATTTTTGCTTGAAGAAATCTCAGATCTGGATTCTGACAACCCCACAAATCGAAAATCCCGTCCAAGAGAGCGACGTTCTCGCAGGTGAACACCACAACTCTGACCTGATCTCTTTTAGTTAAATGATCTTTGCACTAACACCTCATTGATCCACAGAAGTCGTGCCAATCCTGTGTCGAAACCACGCGAATCTCCTCCTTTGCGCTCTACACTCACAAGACCACCCGCCCAGTTGATGCCCCCTCGCAGAGGTGAGCCTCAGTGCATAAACTCAATGGGTCTCATTTATCAAACACAAATAAAGCAATGCAGAACATTTGTAAAAACATAATTCAATGGCCAAGAGGTTTTGACCCATACTTTGCCCATGGATGTTTATGTAATTGGCTGACTGATGCTTTGGCTCTTGTGCAGTTCCCTCAGAGTCTGAATCCGACCGAAGCAACTCGCCTCCACCGTCAAGACACGACACTCTCGATAACCGAGACCGATACAAGTAAACATGGCTTCATGTGTTTTCAGCTCTGCAAACCCTCAGTTATATATAATGTCTTGTTTTTAATTGCACTTTATTTTATAGTACATGCACTTATGTGTACTTGCAGTGTACTTACCTAAGCAAGTACTGGTTAATATAAGATAACTACATGGATAAGGTTAGGTTTAGGGGTAGGTTCAGGGTTAGGTTTAGGGTTAGTACCTAGTTATTACCTAGTTATTGTAATTACTATAATAAGTACATAGTATGTACATGGGGAACAGGACTGTAAAGTAAAGTGCTAACTTGTTTTTCTCTGTCTAGGCTTTTTTGTGTTTGTTTTGCTGTTTTGTAGTTATTTTTATGTAAAAAAAAAAAAAAAGTCAGGGTTTTGTTCTGTTTTTCTTACTTTATAGTTGTTTTTCCTGTCTGGGTTGTTTGATTTTGCTTTTAGTTTTTGTGTTTTATTTAGTTTTGCTGTTTTTATATCTTTATAAATGTTTGTATGTTTTGCTGTTTTATTTTTATTTTTTTGGTGTGTATTTCTTTTTTTTTTCTCTCTCATTCTGCTGTTTGTTTGGGCGAGATGCATGGGTCACATGTTTGTTTGTCTGTTTCAGGGTTCTCTCAGGGATCTCCACACTGCCAAACCCTCGAGCCTCACCCGTCACCCAGAACTGGAACCCCTCCACTGCCTCACGACCTCGCAGAGGTCTGCCTCAATGCGATTTTACCATATTATTTATAAACCAGATCTGGAATTAAAGGGATAGTTCACCTAAAAATGAAAATTAGCCCATGATTTACTCATCCTCAAGTCATCCTAGGTGTATATGATTGTATTCGTCTGAAAGAAGAATGTCATATACACCTAGGATGACTTGAGGGTGAGTAAATCATGGGCTAATTTTCATTTTTGGGTGAACTATCCCTTTAAATACTTAACTGAATGATTTAATTAATGATATGCACAAACCTTGTAGACAATTGAATCTCTATAGATTAACGACTGTTGGTTTTGTGTGACCAGCTGTTTCTGAGTCCGATTCAGACCGGAGCGCCTCTCCGCCCCCCAGACGTGAGAGTCCCAGACCTGAAAATCACTCCAGATACAAGTACGAGTCCACATCATCATGAGCATCAAACATCAAATGCAAATAAAATGTGACATCTTAAGCACATTTTCTGCATGGACAAGTCTTTGAATTGTCTGAAAGACAATCTTAAAGGAAAAGTTCACCCAAAAATGAAAATTATCCCATAATTTACTCACCCTTAAGCCATCCTAGGTGTATATGATTTCTTATTTCAGCCGAGCAAAATCTGAGTTATATTAAAAGATATCCTGACTCTTCCAAGCTTTAGAATAGGAGAAAATGGTGCCTTAGATTTTGAAACCCAAAAAAGTGCATCCATACGGCTCCAAGGGGGTTAATAAAGGCCTTTTGAACGAAGCAATGCGGTTTTGTAAGAAAAATACCCATATTTATTACACTATAAACTATAATCACTTCCGGTAATGGCCGTACGTGAGTCTAGGAAGAGTGACCTCTGACCCAGCGCATGATGTATTGATGAACGCAGAAGTGCAGAGGATAGAGCAAAACAAAACACCGGTCACGGATTTAGAAGTCTAAAACGAGAATATTTAAAGAGAAATGTCAGAGGATTTCGATATAAGACAAGAGGAGCTTGAGTTTTTTGCCCAGCCCTATTTGTTTGAACCGCAAGAGGCTTCTACTCTCACCTAAGCTTGCATTACTCCTATGTCCTATGTCAATCGTCGGGTCAGAGGTCACTTTTCGGCTGGAACTCGACTCGACTTGACTTTCAGTATGGTTGGAAACAGAGAAACCTTATTCCCAACCAGTTTCATTCTTAAAAAATGAAGAACAAATATCTCCATTCTCCCAGGGTGCTTCCTGAACTCCCTCCTCCAGGAATGAAGTCTTCCAGTCTTAGCATGTCTCAGGATTTCCCTCGTCGCATGGCCTCTCCTTACAGGCCTCCACCCAGAGGTGATTTTTCACCCCCTATGGCACTTCTTTTTCAGTTCTGTATGCCATTTTAACAGACTCATTTAACAGAGCTTGTTTTTTCATACAGCATCAGAGTCCGAATCGGACGATAGTACCGGACCTCAGCGCAGACAGGGGACTCCAGCCAGCCAGGAGTCCCGCAATAGATACAGGTACACATGAGGGATGCCTCACTGCCACTTTTAACGCAACTCGCATCGGACTCTTTCAGTAGGGCCAGTCATCTGCCTGCACGCGATGTGACAAACGTTTATTCTGTTGTTTTTCATTTATTTGCTGTTATTTTTTTATGTTGCATTATGTTGCTTGTATGCATTCCTGTATTTTTCTTTCATTGTGATATCTGAAAATGTGATGTGTGATCTTTTAAAATAAAAGACACCGAATCAACCTGAGTTTTCTCCTGTAGTATGTTGATTTGTGCCACTTGAAAAAGACTTAATGCTCCTAAGATCTAGATAACATCTTGTATCTAACACAAGTATACAATCAAATTATCCACATAATACAATAAACAGCATTTATAAACACATTATATAAGATTTTATTTATTCTAATCAACCAGTAGTTTAATAGAGATGGAGTTATCATAGATATGGATCTAATTTGATACATTTATTATTGATTTTTGGGGCTTATAATTGACCCTATAATCAGTTATGACAGCGGATAGCCCACCCCTTTGAATGAGAGCGAGACCCCCAGAAACCCTGAGGTGAATATCTCCCTCAATGATTTCACATTAGTTCCCACTCTCCTCATGGACAAGCATCATTTAGTATCCCCTCATCCTCCTTTTTTCTCTTACCCTCCCATCTGCCCTCTTTCTTTTGCAGGGCGACCCCAGAGGTCACAGCAGTCCCTGTAATGGAACCCCCAAAATGGGCGAAACCCTCAACGCCTGTACAGAGAGGTACGAGCGTATCGTAAAGGGAATATTCTAGGTTAAATGTTAAATATTGATGCCATGAAAAAAAATTCTTGATACTTCATATTTCAAACTATTAATGTGTAAATTAAAATTAAATACTGTGTGTGTGTGTGTGTGTGTGTGTATGTATATATGTGTATATACACTCACCTAAAGGATTATTAGGAACACCATACTAATACTGTGTTTGACCCCCTTTCGCCTTCAGAACTGCCTTAATTCTACGTGGCATTGATTCAACAAGGTGCTGAAAGCATTCTTTAGAAATGTTGGCCCATATTGATAGGATAGCATCTTGCAGTTGATGGAGATTTGTGGGATGTACATCCAGGGCACGAAGCTCCCGTTCCACCACATCCCAAAGATGCTCTATTGGGTTGAGATCTGGTGACTGTGGGGGCCATTTTAGTACAGTGAACTCATTGTCATGTTCAAGAAACCAATTTGAAATTATTCGAGCTTTGTGACATGGTGCATTATCCTGCTGGAAGTAGCCATCAGAGGATGGGTACATGGTGGTCATAAAGGGATGGACATGGTCAGAAACAATGCTCAGGTAGGCCGTGGCATTTAAACGATGCCCAATTGGCACTAAGGGGCCTAAAGTGTGCCAAGAAAACATCCCCCCACACCATTACACCACCACCAGCCTGCACAGTGGTAACAAGGCATGATGGATCCATGTTCTCATTCTGTTTACGCCAAATTCTGACTCTACCATCTGAATGTCTCAACAGAAATCGAGACTCATCAGACCAGGCAATATTTTTCCAGTCTTCAACTGTCCAATTTTGGTGAGCTTGTGCAAATTGTAGCCTCTTTTTCCTATTTGTAGTGGAGATGAGTGGTCTTCTGCTGTTGTAGCCCATCCGCCTCAAGGTTGTGCGTGTTGTGGCTTCACAAATGCTTTGCTGCATACCTCGGTTGTAACGAGTGGTTATTTCAGTCAAAGTTGCTCTTCTATCAGCTTGAATCAGTCCATTCTCCTCTGACCTCTAGCATCAACAAGGCATTTTCGCCCACAGGACTGCCGCATACTGGATGTTTTTCCCTTTTCACACCATTCTTTGTAAACTCTAGAAATGATTGTGCGTGAAAATCCCAGTAACTGAGCAGATTGTGAAATACTCAGACCGGCCCGTCTGGCACCAACAACCATGCCACGCTCAAAATTGCTTAAATCACCTTTCTTTCCCATTCTGACATTCAGTTTGGAGTTCAGGAGATTGTCTTGACCAGGACCACACCCCTAAATTCATTGAAGCAACTGCCATGTAATTGGTTGATTAGATAATTGCATTAATGAGAAATTGAACAGGTGTTCCTAATAATCCTTTAGGTGAGTGTATATATGTATGTATGTATGTATGTATGTATATATATAAATTACTGTAAGTTCTGTAATTGCACATTATTATTTACACATTAATTTTACGTGATATATAAATATTATATATTGATGGCATGAAAATAATTTTTCTGTCATTTTTGTTTTTGTACCTCAATCTTAAGTGTGAAAAAATATTTTAAAAATATTCATGTGTAAATATTTAAATATCCATGTGTACGTACATGATTATACGTTGTTTCAATATTAAAATGTAAATTACTTTACATTCTGTAATTGTTCATACACATTTCACATTAATATTTACACATTTATATTCCATAATGTATAAATAATAAATATTTATAGCATGAAAATATTTTTTTATAAGACCTCAATCTTAACTATGAAAAATATTTTTCATTTAAATATTAAATATACATATAAAGTGTATTTTAAATTGCATGATTACATATTATTTTCTAAATGTTATTGTAAATTACAGTACATTTTGTAATTACATATTAATATTGATGGCATGAAAATAATCTCTTTTTTTTTTACCTTGTACCTGAATCTTATGTTTGTTTTTGTTTGTTTTTAAATATGAATGTGTATATATTTAATATTTATTTACACATTAATATGTAAATATCCATGTGTACATGATTGTTATTGTTTAAATATTAGTGTGTAAATTACTGTAAATTATGTAATTGCTCATGCACATTTCACATTAACATTTACACTAATTTTGTAATAATATATAAATAATAAATATTGATGACATGAAAATAATTTCTTCATCCCTCAATCTTAACTATGAATTGTTTTCAAATATTAATGTAGTTAAAGTAAATATAAATATTTAAAGTGTACATTATTATACATTGTTTTCTGCATGTTAGTGTAAATTACTGTAAATTTTGTAATTACATATTAATATTTACACATACATTTTCTGGAATATATAAATATTATATATTGATGGCATGAAAATAATATTTTTTCTGACTTTTTTTTGTACCTCAGTCTTAAGTATGATTTTTTAAATATTAATGTGTATATTTAAATATTCATATGTAAATATTTAAATATCCATGTGTACATGGATATTTGTATGTTGTTTGAATATTAGTGTGTAAATTCTGTAGTTGTTCATATACATTTCACATTAATATTTGAAAAATATATTTTCTAATTTGCATATTTAATCAGCTCCTTCAGAATCTGAGTCAGATGCAAGTTACAACTCTCCTCCGAGATCACAGTCTCCAGTCAGTAAAAACTTGAGAATCAGACAAGGGTAAGATATACTAATGCTGTTATGTTTATTTCTGATTATAAGTGTGCATATAAAGGTGACAACTATTTGCATTATTGTTTTGTCTCAGGGCTGAAATGCAAGTGCCAGTCAACAACCGACTAGATCCCTCACTCAGAGCCGCTCCTGCCAGACCACCACCTGAAGGTCTGTATAATGCACTTATTACATGTCTGAGTGATCGTCGGAGAAAGATGGCATGCATGTTGCCATACTTTTCCAAAATATTTCTACATTTGTGCATCTTTCTACATTCGCCAGATTCCTCTGAATCAGAAAGGGCCCCGTCACCACTCAGGAGATCTGACAGTCCCAGCCACAACAGCGATCACAGGTTCAGAACACCTCCTATGATCTATATTAACTAATCCACATTTAAGATAGCAGATTATGTCATGGTGAAGGTCAGCAAACACTTTGGTTGCAACCAAACAATTCCTCAACACATTGTACATGATCGTTCACTTATTGTGTGAATGTGAAGATCGACCCTTTCTTTCAGTTACCCACATGCTAATGGCACTCTCCGCTCTAACATATCCATTCCCAACCACACCACGTTGAAATGTGAGTACCATTAGTCCAAAAGGACACCCATAATGCATTGCAACTTACTGAGTGACTATCAGGTACTAAATTTTAACTGTTTTATCTCAGCGAAACCTGTAGAGGAGCCACTTTATTCACTTCCACCTGATGCAGTGCCAACACCAAACATGGGGTGAGAAATGTAGTTTCTTTGTATGCAGATCAAAGACGAGATCAAATACTTTATATTTAGTTGATTTTATGTATTTTTAAATATTTTATATATAAATGTATTATATATTTTATTATATTGTGTTTTATTCATAATTCATTTAATATAAGCATAAATTAAAGATTACAACAAATATTGCCGTGGTGTAGAAATACTTTATATTTAATTTATAATATTTTAATAGTTTTATATTTAAATTAATTTAAAGACAGTAAAAAATAATACATGTATACATATACTTTATTTACATTCCTTTTATTATTTTAATAATATTCATATTTATAGTTCAGTATAATTTAAATAAGCATAAATGATTTAAATTATAAAAATAATTATTTAAAAGTATTTTTATTTATATAATTTTTTTAATTAAAATTATTTGTTTGATTTATTATATTTTGTTTTTAATATGTATAATTAATTTAAATAATCATAAATTAAAGAGTATAAAAGTATTAGCATAATGTATAAATACACTATATTTAATTTATAATGTTTCATTTTTATTTATATTCAATTAAATCCTTTTAAAACATCTCCATATCAGGTACAGCTCGGACCGGAACCACGTCAGCTTTGTGAAGGAGGGCAACGTTGGGTTGAGGCTGGTGGGAGGAAATGATGTTGGCATCTTTGTTGGTGGTGTCCAGCCTAACAGTCCAGCCCAGAGGCAAGGCATGACAGAGGGTGATCAGATACTGGAGGTAGGACCAAAGAATCATGTACATGTTATACATGATCAAACCTTTCAGCTATATTCTCCATTCTTCAAGTCTCTGTGTTATTTTGGTAGGTAAACGGCGTAGACTTTAACCACTTCACCAGAGAGGAGGCAGCTATGTACCTCATGAACATCCGCGCTGGGGAGCGTATCGATATTCGGACTCAGAACAAAATGGACAGTGAGTGCCTTCATGTCACTTGTGAACAATTCTTTGCAGTATTCTAAACAAAAAAGCCACATTAGTACACATTAGTGAAATTGGATTACGAATACCATTTCCAAATTAATTTCTGGACTTGTCCTCTTAGTCTACAAGAAGATTTTGAAGTCCAGCCTTGGTGACTCTTTCTACATCCGTACACACTTTGACCAAGTGGCTGAGAGCAGTGTCGGCTTAAGTTTCACCAGAGGTGAGGTGTTCAGAGTGGTGGACACTATGTATCATGGGAAGTTGGGAAACTGGCTAGCTGTGCGCATGGGCAATGATCTACATGAACTGGACAAAGGCACCATTCCTAACCAGATCAGGTTTGTTCAAGTAGTATTTCATGGTTAGTTTGTATGCTTGTTAAGTATGTTACATTATAGCTCCTACATGTACTCTAGGTGTCTGACTCTCTTTATTTTAGGGCTGAAACTCTGGCCAATTTGGAGCAGGCACAGAGAATTAGTGCGGCCGAGCGCCAAGCCTCTGGCCCCAGAGCCGAATTCTGGAAGCTACGGGGCCTAAGAGGGGCCAAAAAGAATACCAGAAGAACCCGTGACGACCTCCTACAGTTGACAATTCAGGGCAAATTCCCAGCATATGAGAAGGTCCTGCTGAGAGAGGGTAAGCCGGAAATCAAATTGTGGGCAAGCGGTGTCTCGTAAATTATGGAAATTTCCGTCAATGGCGGGGAAAGCATTGTCTTGTAAATTACAGACATTTCCGCCAATGGCAGGGAAGCGTTGTCTCGTAAATTACGGAAATTTCCCTCAATGGCGGGGAAGCACTGTCTTGTAAATGACAGAATTTTTTTTTCAGTGTTGGGGAAGCGTTGTCTCATAAATGACGGAAATTTCAGTCAAAGGCGGGGAAGCGGTCTCATAAATTACGGAAATTTCCATCAATGGCTGGGAAACGTTGTCTCATAAATGACAGAAATTTTCATCAGTGGTGGGGAACAGCCAGTTAACAGCGATAGTGAACTATTACTGATGGAGTCTATGGTTGTAACATGTGTTTGTTTGCTCATATGCAGCCAATTTCAAACGGCCAATTGTCATTTTGGGTCCTCTGAACGACATTGCAAATGAGAAGCTGGCCCGAGAGTTGCCTGATGAATTTGAAGTTGCAGGTATGAAAATTAGGATTTGAGATTAATTTTTCAGTTGAAATTTCTTAACTGTCAAATGTTGAATGTTTTCATTTTATTGGTTTGTAGAAATGGTAGCCAGGAGTGGAAGTGATAGTTCATCAAGTGTCATAAAGCTGGACACAGTTAGACGGATAGCAGAGCAGGTAACCTTATGATATAAATTAATGCTGTCAGTATACGCCAACATGACCTTAAACAAACACCAACTAATTTTCAGTCAACTAAGTAACTTGTTTTCACTTGCAGGAAAAGCATCCCCTGCTGGATATTACACCCACTGCAGTAGAAAGATTGAATTACATCCAGTACCATCCCATGGTGCTCTACTTGGATCCTCATAGTCGGAAGGACGTGAAGACCATGAGGCAAAAATACATGCCGGGCTCCAACAAGAGCTCTCGCCGCCTCTACGCTCAGGCCTTAAAGCTAAGGAAACACTATAGCCATCTATTTTCCGGTAAACCTTCAAAGCCTGTCTTCAGAGTTTAAATTCTCTGCTTGAATCATTTCTGTGTGCTCTTTTTATGTGCTCTGAAAGGCAATCTCTGTTATTTTGGTTTCCTTCACAGCACGCATTGATCTTGAGCCTAATACGAATATGTGGTATGACATTTTGAAAGGCAAGATTCGGCAACAGCAGTCTAAACCTGTCTGGGTTTCTGAAGTAGCGGTAAGAGCCCTAGAGTGTCATAATGGTATGCTCACGTCTTGTCGAATTAACGTAATTACGAGTTTCCAACTTTAAAATCCTTACTTGTCTTTGCTGAACTCTTTGGAAAATCAATAATTTATTAAAGCTCCAACTTGACCATTGTGACGTCATGCAAAAACAGCCAAAAACCAACAGCTCTGAAACAAATCTCTGCAATCTCTTAATTATGACGGTTCTGACAAGACATGAATGCAGGATTGGTGTAGAACCTACATGTCATACTTGAATTGGTTAACAAAGCTTTATCTCTGTCCAGTTGGAGGGAGGTGCCGACGAGGAGCTTGACGCATTGAGCCGTGCAAACAACTCTGACTACCTTAGCGGTGCCAGTGACTATGAGGACACTGACGGTGAGGCCTTCACAGATGGCGAAGCCTATACAGACAACGAGGACCTGGAAGAGCACACACAGGGCATCGCCAGACACCGCAGCAGTGCACTAGCCCGGTCCTCGGAGCCTGCCACTGGGCAGAATGCTAGTCCTGAACCTTCCTACGACCTAGAGCCATACCTGGAGGAAGAGCCAGAGTACACCCTAACTCCTGGTGAAGTACCTCCTATCCTCCACGTTCCAGAGCCCCGTTCTCCACGTGTTGCTACTGGCTTTCCCCAACAAGAAGACAATGTCCCCTCTCAGCATAGCTTTACGGATTCAGACTTCAGCACCGGTGACATGGCTGCACCACCGGCACCTTCTGATGTGCCGCCCAACTTCAGGGCACCAGATCCCAAAGAAGTCCAATCAGAAACTCCTCCACTGTCAGCCATAGAGGAGAAACTACAACAGGTATCATATAAGCCTAATACCCATGCCACTGACCATTCGACAACATGGTTTAGTCAATTAGGACATGTTTTTTAGTAGGACCAAACTTAGCCTAACCATACATTACCTGAAATAATAGGTTTCTAATGTTCTTTGCGCCACTGATTCTAGAGGTAACCCAAACCTTGACCATAAAATCTGATTGATTGATTGATCCACTGAATTACAGTTTGAGTAGCGCAACATACAATACATCCGGAAAGTATTCACAGCACTTTTTCCACACTGGTGCCAACGGTGCTTCAACAAAGTATTGAGCAAAGGCTGTGAATACTTATGTACAATTAGATTTTTATATATATATATATTTTTTTTTATACATTTGCAAAGATTTCAAACAAACTTCTTTCACATTGTCATTATGGGGTATTGTTTGTAGAATTTTGAGAAAAATAATGCATTTAATCCAATTTGGAATAAGGCTGTAACAAAACAAAATGTGGAAAAAGTGAAACGCTGTGAATACTTTCCGAATGCACTGTAATTTAGTCAAATAGGACATGTTCTTGGATCTGCATCCTTAGTAGGACCAACAAAGGCCAAACTTACCCTAACCATAACTTACCTTTTAAAAACGGAGTGAAATGATAAGTTGATCATGTTCTTCACGTCACTGTTCCCAGAGGTAACTCTGACCCTAAAACCTAATTAGTTGATGAATCCAACCTCAAGTAAAGCTTGCGTAGCGCATCATTAAGTAAAGTAGGACAGGTTCCTGGATCTACATCCTTAGTAGGACCGAAAAAGGCCAAACCCTTACACTAAACCTAACCTACATTTAAAAGCAGATATAAACAATTAGATTGATAATGTTCTTTACACCGCAAATACCAGAGTCACTGTGATTTTGCCAAGTAAGACATGTTCCTGGAACAACATTCTTGTCTGGAAATTTAGACCAAACCCTATCCCTACCCCTAAACCTAACCCTACCCATAATTTATCCCTAAAATCAGAGAGAAATTATAGGTGAATATCAATTATGTAGAAACACCTAACCCTGGTTGTAAACCTAAACTTTACATAAACTATAAACTTGTCTCTGAATAAAGATGTTGATCCAGGAACATGTTGCACTTGGTGAATCACGTTAATCTAATCCCAGAGGTAATCCTGACCATAAATTCTGGTTGATTGGTAAATCCACTGAATTCCGGTTTGAGTGGTACACCATGATTTAATTCAAGTTGGACATGTTTGTGGATCTACATCCTTAGTAGGACCATCCAGAACAAAAGCCAATCCTTTTCCCTTACTCTAACACGTAGTCTACCCTAAAATCTGATTGCAGGACTTGTTGAAACAGTCATGTTGAGGTATTTGATTGTTTAATATTAGATATCTAGAAATACTTGATGGAGCTATTCATAATTGTGTATGTTGTTGTTTCAGGCCCGTATGGCAGAACCAGAAAGGAAACCTTCCCCATCATTTATAGTGTAAGTATTTCTATTTGATGTGTCAACTTGTGCTTGAGGAGGGTGAAGTACTAAACCAAATTTATTTTTTCATTTTTAAATGCATTAATAAATATTTTCTTTTAGATTGGCACATCATGAAGCCATGCAAATGCGAAGAACACAAATCCGAGGAAGCGACAGTGACAGCGATGAAAACGACAGAGATGATGATGATGATTTTGGTATTGACGATGATGAAGCTGATGACATTGAATGGGGACCTGCCACAGAGCTGTAATATACACGGATTATACTAACATCACAAACAGGCACATGGACCACTCATGTCTTTGTCTGGACCTGTACATTTACACAAAAAAAACTTGGAAATAACTACTTTGTAGTGTTTTTTTAAAATTTTTTATTAAATGTTCTTATGGACTTGTTATAGATAACTAGTCTTGGATTGATTTTGAAGATTTGTGACGGAATTGCTACCTTTTGTGGGTTTCGTTGTTGTAAGGATGTGCTGAGGTCTTCCTCAGGATTATTTCCAAAAGAAATATTACCAGTTGTAATAACGACCATTTGGGTATGTTTTACCCTTTTCAGTAACTCGCTATAATATTATTTTAACTTGTTTTAATGTATTTTGAAATAAATGGAACAAAACATTATGCCCAAAGGATGAATAGTGATGGAGAGTGTTTTGAAATTGATCCTACAACTGCTAAGTCTTCTTCACAATTCAACCCGCTTAAAAGGTGAAGTGCTTAATTTTCAAATGGAATTGCAACAATACTGACTTTTTTTAAAGTAGTTTCCTTGAACATTGTTTGAGATCATGTTGCTATGTTATGTTGGGCGGGATGCTCAAAAGTGGTTACATTTTTGCTGCGTTTTGAAAGCGCCACAGTGACTTTTGAAAAACACCACGAGTTCCCTCCTAGGGTGTGTCTCAATCAGCTCTCTAGTTCAGTAGTCAGGGCACTGATTTAAGCACTGTCTCAAAGTGCGAAACCAACAACGACGCCCACTATGTTCCCTTAACAGAATGTCACTTTCAGAAGCGTGAAACAAAAAACGCACAAGCCTCAATACATATGTGACAGTTTTTAAAAGACAAACAGTTATTTAATTAGATTTTAGAATAAACAAACATCGCAGTAGTGAACATAATCTAGTCATTCATAATTTATTTATGGTTGAAATGTTGCAGGGATATGTAACAATCAAAATAAAAATAAAAAATATTTGTCCAATGCCTTCGACTTGCCATTCCAAATCTTACTAAGAGTAACGATATCTTGGGCAAATTCCAATCGGAAGTGAGCATCTCTGTGCGTCCTACTCACTCCGAAGGGCAGAGCCCTTGAAGTGGGGACTTTGGAGGGAGCAAGGCACTTGTGTGTATTAATAAAGCCGTCTTAGGAGCAATAAAAGACTGCGTAATTTCCTCATTAGTATCAAGTGGAATGTTACCACGACAAAGCTATAGGCAGCGACAACAGGAATATCTTATTGCTGTTAATATGATATAAATATCATATTTTAAAATATGCTTTATATGTGTGTGTTCACGATCTGCTATTAACTTTATACGTTAAGCATTAAACAAAGCATTTCTTACCAATTAAACTTTTTTTTAACTAAATATGAAATGCATGACGAAAATGTCTATATCAAACAAAAACCAATCAATTTGAACTATCCTAATATCCATAAATATATGCTGCCTTCACGTGCTGTTGTAAATTTCCTACTTCCCACTTATGAAGTCGTGATTACGAGCTCATCGCATTAAAACTTTGACGTGAGGGCGTTCATGTCCAATTTTTTTAACTAGGAAACTAGTATTTACGTTAATTCGATAGCACATGAAGGCAACATTAAAATGAATCGTGAGGATTTGCCACTCTGGGTCACATGACCATAAACGATTAAATGACCTCCTTGATGTGACCATCGCATGTTCCCTTCGCTAACGGACTTGTGGAAGGGCCCTTCGTGAAGGTTGTTCACTTTCGTTTGGAACGCCCCTACAAAATGGCGTCCTGTTCCCGAAGTGCCCTTCAAGTGTTGGGGCTAGAAGGGATACAGCCACGGCTAAATTGTGAGGTATGCGCACATCAATATTGCCTCATTTTTGTCATGCTGAACAACAATTCATTACTGTATTTGCATTATTGTAAGGGTAGGTTTAGGTTTGGGGTAGGTGTAGGTGAAGACGTTAACACAATCTGATAAGTAGCTAATTTATATATTGTTATTTTATGAGACGATTTTGCATCACTTCTGGCCGTAGCTGTATTCCTTCTAGCCACAACCCATTTCAAGGGTTCAAAAACACTGTTTGGAATTTGCCCCTTGTATTTGTGCTATTGGTCACACACAGGGTTGGGGAGTTATAAAATACATGTAACTTAGTTACGCATTTAAAATACAAAATTTGAGTAACTGTATTTCATTACAGTTACATTTTAAATGGGTGGTAATCAAATAACAATTACATCTGAAAAGTATTTTTGATTACCAAAGTGATTACTTTGAATTGTAATGTAATTTAAACATTATTATAAATTGTAACAGGCAATTAATGTAAACAGCAATTGGTGATTCTCAGACTCTAAAGCATCCTAAGATACAGTTCTGCTTATAAGTTTCATACCCCTTGCAGAATATGCAAAATTTTAAATAATTTTAACAAAATAAGAGGGATCTGGTATCATAAAAATTGCGTGTTACTTACTGTCCTGAATAAGGACTATTATTTCACATAATAGATGTTTACATACACTCACCTAAAGGATTATTAGGAGCACCATACTAATATTGTGTTTGACCCCCTTAATTCTACGTGGCATTGATTCAACAAGGTGCTGAAAGCATTCTTTAGAAATGTTGGCCCATATTGATAGGATAGCATCTTGCAGTTGATGGAGATTTGTGGGATGCACATCCAGGGCACGAAGCTCCCGTTCCACCACATCCCAAAGATGCTCTATTGGGTTGAGATCTGGTGACTGTGGGGGCCATTTTAGTACAGTGAACTCATTGTCATGTTCAAGAAACCAATTTGAAATGATTCGAGCTTTGTGACATGGTGCATTATCCTGCTGGAAGTAGCCATCAGAGGATGGGTACATGGTGGTCATAAAGGGATGGACATGGTCGGAAACAATGCTCAGGTAGGCCGTGGCATTTAAACGATGCCCAATTGGCACTAAGGGGCCTAAAGTGTGCCAAGAAAACATCCCCCACACCATTACACCACCACCACCAGCCTGCACAGTGGTATTTACGCCAAATTCTGACTCTACCATCTGAATGTCTCAACAGAAATCGAGACTCATCAGACCAGGTAACATTTTTCTAGTCTTCAACTGTCCAATTTTGGTGAGCTCGTGCAAATTGTAGCCTCTTTTTCCTATTTGTAGTGGAGATGAGTGGTACCCGGTGGGGTCTTCTGCTGTTGTAGCCCATCCGCCTCAAGTTTGTGCGTGTTGTGGCTTCACAAATGTTTTGCTGCATACCTCGGTTGTAACGAGTGGTTATTTCAGTCAAAGTTGCTCTTCTATCAGTTTGAATCAGTCGGCCCATTCTCCTCTGACCTCTAGCATCAACAAGGCATTTTCGCCCACAGGACTGCCGCATACTGGATGTTTTTCCCTTTTCACACCTTCTTTGTAAACTCTAGAAATGGTTGTGCGTGAAAATCCCAGTAACTGAGCAGATTGTGAAATACTCAGACTGGCACCAACAACCATGCCACGCTCAAAATTGCTTAAATCACCTTTCTTTCCCATTCTGACATTCAGTTTGGAGTTCAGGAGATTGTCTTGACCAGGACCACACCCCTAAATGCATTGAAGCAACTGCCATGTGATTGGTTGATTAGATAATTGCATTAATGAGAAATTGAACAGGTGTTCCTAATAATCCTTTAGGTGAGTGTATAGTCCACAAGACAAAATGACTGAATTTATACAAATTGCCACATTCAAAAATGTACATACCCTTGAATCTGAACTGTCTGTCATTACCTGGATGATCCACGACTGTTTTCATGTTTCATGTTAAGTCATTTGACTAGGTAATTGCAACTTTTTATCTCACAATTCTGACTTTTTTTCTCGCACAACAAAACATAAACATATGAAAAAATATGACCTTTAAACAAAATAAGACAAATTTACACATCATGCTCAAAAGTTTTCACCCCCTGCTCTTAATGCATTGTGTTTCATGGAAGCTTCCGCCATTAAATATAAAAATAAAAAAGGTAATTGCAACTTTTTATCTTACAATTCTGAACCCAATTGCGAGTCATAAAATCACAATTGTGTTTATGTCACGCAATTCTGTCTTTATAACTCGCAATTGTGAGTTTAAATCATGCAATTCTGAGAAAAAAAGTCAGAATTGTAAGATAAGATAAAAAGTTGCAATTACCTTTTTTATTTTTATATTTAGTGGCGGAAGCTTCCATGAAACATAGTGCATTAAGAGCAGGGGGTGAAAACTTTTGAGCAGGATGATGTGTAAATTTGTCTTATTTTGTTTAAAGGTCATTTTTTTTTCATTTAGTAAGGGAGAGTGGGGTAAGATGAGCCAGTGCGTAAGTTGACCCACCCCCTTTATCTTGGCAACTGTACACTTTTATTGTCATGTGACCATATATTTTGAAACCACTCTTCTAACAGACTGTGAAACTGAGAAGCACATGGGAGGAGTGTAAGGCACCCATTTACTTTAAAAACAGTTTTTTGGTATATCAAGGTAAAATTTTAGCATAACAGATGTAATGGCTGTTGTATCAAAGCAAATTTGTCCAAGTCTAAAATATTTATGATCCATATTGCTGATTTAGCAATGTATAAAACCATGCAAATCATTTAGCTAAATATTATCCTTGGTAAGCTAGCTAGTTAAATCCAAAATGGCAGCTATGGGCAAATTGAGCCAGCGTTTTAACTTACCCCTCCATAAGTCACTGCAGTTAAGTTAAGTATAAACTGGTATAATTTCAATGTAATGTTACACAACTGTTTAGTTTATAATTTTCTTTAAAATTTAGTTTGAGTTTATTTGATAGGAATGATGTACAAGTACAAATCTTTCTCTGTTTAGACCCAGAAGATGCTTAATCATATATATCTTTCCACCTGTAGTCCCTAATGACCTAACATGTTCAGTATTGCAGAAAAACTATACCATGCCAAGAACCTTTTGACTAAAATGTTTATTAGTTTCAATGACATTAATTCATTCCAATTAAGTTTTTATTTTATTTTACTCAACAAAATCTGTTTAGGCTGTTTTTGGGAAGGTTACAACTTTGGTGTTCAACATATTGTTTCAGAAATGCAAACAATTAAAGATATTGAAATTTCAACTTCATATGGTTGGTTTTATATTGTTTAAATTAGCTTTAAGAAAATAAATATGACTATTTGTAAAAGGAAATTTGATCATTGAATGTTTTTAATCTTTACAATTTCACATGTTTTATTCAGATTCAATTAGATGGTCCATTTACAACCAGATGGTGCAACTTAACCCACTGACTTGGATCAACTTACCCCTAACCTGGGCTAAATTGAGCCACAGGAACACTTTTTTATAAAAAGCCATATTTTTAGAACCCTTTGTCATAGATAGAAAACATCCTGAAATTACTTTAGATACTTTCATTGCCTTATTTTGTCTTATCTTGAGCACCACATAATGGCTCATCTTACCCCACTCTCCCCTACTGCCCTTCAGAAGCTAATAACTACATATTTCCCAGAAGACAAAATGAGTACCTTTTTCATGAGAATTTACCCTGTTCATATAATTCAAAAAGTTTACACACCCCAGATCTTAGTGCATCGTGTTGCCTTCTTGAGCATCAATATATATATATATATATATATTTTTTTTTTTTTCTAAGATTGTCTGCATTTTTTGGTTCAATAAATAATGTGGAGAACTGATGTTGTTTAAAATAATATGCAGAGGAAACTAAGTGTTTCATGGATCCAAGTCCCTTTGTGTTACATGCCTTATAGTATTCCAACGTATTCTAAAGTATTTAGATTAAGTTACAAAACTTGTGTAATCTAACGAAATACATTACCTACAGATTAGTTTTTAAAGTGTGTATTTTGCGATCTGTAGTGAAATACATTTTAAAAGTAAAATTCTTTTAAAACTGGCATTCCGTTGAAATGAAGATCTTTTGTCAAGCAAAAAGATATCAAGAAATGTTTTGTCATGAAAGTGGGCGGTGTTTTCATATTTAATTAAACCGCAGCAGGTGACAGACATTAAAGATGAACTCTGGAGCAGTTGGCCAAATCTTATTTTTGCGAGTTAAAATGATGAAAACCGCTGCATAAACGTTGTTTGTAAGCATGTATCATGTTATCCAGCCCACATGTTTCTACACGGCAACGCAGTTTCACTTGTCACTGGGACTGAGAGTGAAAAAACTCAAAAGCGGATGCGCCTCAGACGGTTCTGATGTGTGTCAGTAGATTCAGTCAATGTGCGATCACATTAGAGGAGCGAGACAGAAGCTCGAGCTCGGAGTGTGTAAAACTCGCATCAGCGCTTTGAAATGGGGAGCCGGGGGGTGGGCAGGGGGGTTATATCGTAAATTAAAAGACTTACGCGGCGGATCTAAACATTTAAAGCTTAAAATGTTCTCTAAAAGGACAAGGGAACTGATAAAGACGCACTCGATGTCAAAGAAGAGCCGAACAGGAAGCAGCCCAGCGCCTCTCAACTCTCCATCAGTAAGTCGCACAGCATCTCTCGCCTTTTCCTCCTGCCAATCAACTTGATTGACATTTCACTCTCGCGCTCGTGTCTTCGTGTCGTGTTCGACGTTGTTGAAATATATGTGAATTGTATTAGTGTTTTCACACAAATATAGACTTTAAGTGCATCATTTCGACTGTTATGATTCAAAGAAAAGGACGGACTAAACTTCCTCAGTGTGATATGGCGCAGCAAGGTGCAAGGAGTTCAGCTTTTGCCTTGCTTTAGACATTTATCATTTTTATTCTGGTTTCAGGATTTTCTTTAGACTTACCTTACCTTTCAAGGCATATATTGCAATAAAAGTATGATATATGATGGATAACCGTGTGGAAAGTTGATTTTTAACGCACGGTAGCTGGAAATGTTGAAGCGTGTATCGAGTAGCAAAAGCTACAGTCCTTACGCGACGAGTCAGAGAGTGAAAAATACAAACAGCAAAACTAAATTGGACATCTTGCCAAATAGACCAAACGTCTGGCTCAAACAGGTGGGTTTTATTGAAAACTACTGTAGGCTAAATGGTAAATATTTGTGTTACTGTTAAGAATATGGATGTGTCGTTGTGTAATATACATCTACTGTAAACAAAAAAACAAAAAAATCAATACGTTATGACGACATGTTTTTACATTGCTTTAACTCATCAAAAAAAGTTAAGCAATTTTCAAATGTTTTTACAAGTTATACAAGATTCACTGATTTTAAGTTGAAATGACTTAAACATCCAAGTTGATTGTACTTCATTTAAGGCAGCAACATTTTTACAGTGATGTCAACCAGAGGTAACCAGATATTGTACAATTATTATACGTTTACCTCATAATAATTGGCTATACATGACAAAATCATTTGTCACAATGTGCAAGTGAAATGTAAAAAGTTAAAATGTATATTCTTTAAAATGTCTGTGTAGTATTGTCATTTAAGTATTTTAAAATCGATGTATATCTTGCTGTTTTTGATGGGAAATTATTATAGGCAAGCTTCTATCTGTTTGATTGAAATGTCCTTTTTTGTTAATTTGATTTTGGGATAAAACAGTTTGGGGTCTTTTGACACTTATTGGTTTGTGTTGTGCATAATTTAAGGTTCATTATAGAGTTGGCCGTTAAGCTACAGAAATTGCATTTTTAGTTATTTGTATTCATGTTCACTCTTTTAGGAGTGTTCGTGGGCCTCAGCGAGGCCTGTTAGTGTGGCATCAACTCTTTTGGGTGTGACAGGAAGTAGGCCATGGTTACACAATTGCTCTTGTGAAAGAAGTTCTGTTTACTAACAGCCGTCTATTGGTCACAGATCTTGTGCTCCATCCACAAACCCACTTTCTACCTTATAGTTTGCGTGCCCTGTTTATCAGTTTTCTCACACTGTTTCCCTTTTTTTTTGGTCATAATCCAGCTCTCTGCTCTTCAAGAGCAGCCTCGGAAAGATGCAGTCGATGCCGCCACCTCTTCACCCTCCAGTCTGTCTCCCTCCATCCTGGAAGTCCCGTCTTCCTGTCCCGGGACCCCTTTGACCCAGCACACTAAGCTGGTGGGCTGCCCGTCTCCGATGGGCACCCTAAAGCGGCCGACTTCTCTGAGTCGCCATCCTAGCGCAGCGGGCTTCCCTATCCAGTCTTGGGTCTTCAGTAAGGGTGCAGGAAAATCTGTCATCTCCCAGAGTCCTTCGCCAGAGACGCCTGAGACCACAGTGGCTATTGAGGTGGAAGACATCCCGTCGCTGCTACGCATAGTGGAGCGGTTTGCCAAAGCAGTGGAGAAACTGAAAGATGTCGTGCTTGAAGGTAAGATGATTTTGTTGGAGAGAATCTATTTGACTTGGATTATTTGGGATAAAAACTTTTAATGAACACTTCTTAAATGTTTCCTGGTATTTATTCTTTTTAACTAAGATGCGCACAACAGCACTCAATACTAATCAGCCACATGACAGTTTGCACGTCATACTGCAAACATCACCTTCTGCTGTGGATCATGTGATCGCGGGGGAGAGAAAGGGGCGGGGCTGAGTTTACTCAAGAGGCCATGTTCTTCCTGTAGCTGCAGTGAGGTTGATTTCCTGTGGTGTGCCACATTGGTACAGGAAATGGTACTCTCAGAAAACACCCCCTTAAAAGCAACGTCATTTAAGCAACCTGTAGTCGAACCCATAAATACTGAAATAAGTTATTATATTCAAAGCTTTCTGACAACTCGGTTAGAGATGAATTAAAGGAACTTTTCAACAAGAGGATCCTTATAAAAGTACTGTGTTGGTAACATGATAAAATAATGGTAATACCGTGGTACTTTAAAATTCTGTTGCAGGGTTTTTTTGGGGGGGGTTTGTGGCAAATGCCCTCAAATATGATGACTAATGCAACATCTTCTTAAAATAAAAAGGCAGCTATACATTGCTATGTTTTGGGACCCATTTTGCGTTTGATAAATAGTTATTTATATTAATTGTTAATTGGTTTATTATATTTTATCATATTTTATTAATGGAGGCTACAATTATTTAAATCTTGTTTGAGAAATATTTAGTGTATTACCTTAATTTTTTTTCTATGCAGAGTATAGTAAATCTGAAAATAAAAATTGATCAATTCAATATCAATTTAAAATGTATCTGTATAGATCTTTTCACAAATTTATTCCAAACCAAGAATCAATCTCCTAAAAAGAGAACAAATTCTATTCAACAATTTTTTGAAAGTTGTTGAAAGGAAAGAGAGAAGATATGTACAGTTGTGCTCAAAAGTTTACACACCCCTTGTTTTTGTTTTGTGATGGTTGTTCATGAGTCCCTTGTTTGTCCTGAGCAGTTAAACGGCCCGATGTTCTTCAGAAAAATCCTTCATCTCCTGCAAATTTTTCAGTTTTCCAGCATCTTTTGCATATTTGAACACTTTCCAGCAGTGACCGTGTGAAAAGATTGATCTCAAAATCATACAGAGGACAACTGAGGGACTCAAACACCACTATTAAAAAAGGTTCAAACATTCACTGATGCTCCAGGAGGAGAAACAATGCATTAAGAGCTGGGGGTGAAAACTTTTTGAATTTGAAGATCAAGGTAAATTGTACTTAATTTGTCTTCCAGGAAACATGTATCTTATGTTGCTTTCGAAGGGAGTACTAAATGAGAAAAAATTATATTTAAACAAAATAAGAAAAATGTGGACATCATCCTGCTCATGCATTGTGTGGTGTGTCCTTCTGGAGCATCAGTGAATGTTTGAGTCCCTCAATTGTGTGTGTGTGTGTGTGTGTAAGCATCCCATAGTAAAAAGGTTAATCAGAACAGTAAGTTAAAATAGAGCCATAATGCCAACCATTCTCTTAGATTAGTTAGAAAAATAGTGAACATCCTTGTTTCAGTCACTTTCATGAAAGATCCAAAGTACTGCTTTTGGCATGGATGGGTTTAGTGGTTGACCTATGGCACATTTTCCACCAAGCTTTAATGCCTTCACCAGAAGCTTATTTTTGATTTGGTGCACGTGGCCTACTTTCCTTGTTTAAAAAAAAAAAACTGTTGTTTATGCTTCCCATTGCTGTTAAAGAGCATAAGTCAGGTTAAAGAGAAACTCTACAATACAATAACAGTTGTAGTCTAGGTGTTTTTGCTAAGAGTTACAGTTAGGAGTCATGACTGGAGGAAGTGGCTTGTTGATGCGCCGCTGCAGACGAAAAAGCAGTGCAACACAGTGTTAACAAACGGTCCGTCTTGCATCATTTTGACTGTTTTAGGATCAGTGAAAATGTCTTCTGCTTCCTGTCAGCATGACAACTCTACCCACTGACCGAGGTTCACAAAGAAATGTCCAGGTTATATAAGGAAAATGAATTATTTATTATTATTTGTATTTCTTAATAGTTTGTTTTTCTTCAGTTTTGTTCATTTATTTTAAGTAAATGAATACAAAAAAAATATCGCAATCTCAATTCAAAGAGCCACACGATCTCATTCCTAAATGACAATGATTTGCCTCTCTATTAAACCTTTGACAAAATCACAGCGAAACATTCAGATCTGAGTTTGCGCTTCTGCTGATCCAGAGAGGGCAGTGGTATAGGTTTGAAACGGCTTCACAAACAGTCTTTTCAACATTTACAGTATCGTTATTTTTGTGTTATAAATACTCATATTATCACAGAAGAACTGGGGGAAAAGTTTATGGAGCAAATCACCTTTTGTAACTTGAGTAACTTGGCGCCAGTGTTGGGCTACTTTAACACTGTGGCTGAGGGCTGTTTTTCATGTCCGTGGGTTGAAGCGACTCCAATAATGTGATATTTAACCCCGGAAATGCGAATTTTAGCAGGGGAACCCAAAAAACTCACAGATTTTACCCTCCGGAACGGGGGACTCTCCCTAAAACGCGATTGGGCTTGTTTTGGGCTAGTTTCGTGTAGCAAATTGGTGGGTTTTGTTGTGACAACCTGGCAACCCTGTTTGGTGCTTTAAATAATGATTGTTACACCAGTAGGTGGCGACAAGTGACTCTTAAATTTATTTGTCATTGAATCATTCTAGGGCTGCAACTAACGATTATTTTGATAATCGATTAGTTAGCCGATTTATTTTTCCGATTAATTGAATAAAAAGCCCTTTTAAAAAAAAAAAATCCACATCCTTCCTAATGCTGTCCTTCAAACAAATGTGTCAGCTGAGTGCCATGAAAACATACATGATGAATGTATCAAAAATTACAAAAATTAACCATGGTTTTACAACGAATAATGAAAATAAAAAAGAAGTAATAATAATAATAATAATAATAATAATAAAAAAAAATGAATAAAACAGGGTTATTTTAGTTATTCCATGGTAACCACAAATTATCCATAGTTTTGCTTCAAATCCATAGTTTAACTCTGGTATTTGTGTGGTTATACAAATGGTAATCAATACACCAAAAAACATGGTTTTACTATAATAAAACCATGGTTAATTTTCATAAGGGTTTGTCTGTGCTATATATTATGTGCAAAACGTACATTAAAATGATATTAAAGAAAACAAAAACACAAACTCAGTGTTACCAGATAAGAGGAATGTTCTGCAGGAACACACACACATACGCTATGGACACAGTTACCTGTTACTGTCATTTCTTTATCCTGAAAATGGGCTATAAGAAACATATTACATTGTTCAATTACACTCCGTTATCCCTTTACAGTTACCACTCTCATAAAATGTGAATTGCATGACTTTTCAACCTAAATTTTAGCGTCCAACAGGAGATATTTCAGCTAAATGAATGTTTTTGCACTGAATATTAATTGTCTCCCTCTTTACTGCATTCTGTCTGTGATGCGCGTGCGCACGCTCGCCGCACCAGCGCTTGTTCAGTGAAGTTTGAAGACTGACAGGATGCACTTTCATGCAAAATGGAAATACTTGTGTGAATTAGTATCATTTACAGATAAGGATAAAACCTGTAAAATGAACGTTTTGTGCTGAGGATGCACACACATTTGTCAAAGCTCATGACAGGGTATGTTAAACGCTAATGCATTTGCTTGAAGCTTAAAAATAAAGTATTCTCATGATTTGGACAGCTTGGATCATGTACTTTTCCTGCAGCAGCTCACTCTGTTTCCACTCCACTATTTTTAGATGCATTTTGTCCATGTCGTTATTAAGTGCTGTAAATTGGCATGACTGGTGGAAGTTTTCCGTGCACAGTGGGCAGACCCAACTAATCGATGTGAATCGTTGTCGATGATTTTCATTATTGATTAATTGTTGCAGCCCTAAATCATTCAAAAGATTAATTAAAAAAACCTGATTCATCCTAAATCAAGTATGGAGTGAGTCGTTTTTTTTTTTTCTTTTTTTTTTTTTTATAATTCATTCAGATTAATTAAACATTTGAAATAGACTGCAGCAAATAACATTTAGTCAAATAAATATTTTTTTAATTGTCTGTTCAGAATAGTGGGAGAATCATGATCTCCGTTTGAATAAAAAAAAAATTGTGATTCTCAGCTTATCCAGAATCATGGAGCTTTAATGTTGTGGATGGTTTTTCACAGATAAACAGGAGAACCGGCGTCCGTTGGCACATGAGTGTTTGGGGGAAGTTCTGCGCATCCTGCGGCAGGTCATCAGCATGTACCCCCTCCTCAACACGGTGGAGACGCTCACCGCTGCTGGCAAACTCATCTCACAGGTCAAAGGTTAGAGAAAAAAGGAATGTGGTGTTTGATCTTAAAGGATGGATTTGATTTTTCTTTATATCAGTAGTGCATCCGGTTTGTAGACTGAGGGTACAACAATGTACTAAAAACAGAAAAGTTTTCCTTTGCATTTTTTGCGTACAGATGACAACATTGTCAAAACGATCCCCGTTCACATGGATCAATGAAAACGATTAAAAATGCTGTATTCATGCCAGGCCAGTAGGTGGCGATGTCACTTAAAGAAACACTACGCACATATAGACTGAACACGTGACGTGCATGCGCATGATGACACATTCATGTTTTTGTAGTTTACACTGAGACAATAAGGTATAATTTTCAAAAACTTACACTTTTGTTTTCAAAAGTTTGCATTGTCAGGCCCCCAAAACAATGTTGTCATGTAAATGAACTGCCGAAACACGTAAAGTTTTTAGTTGAGAATGGTGTCATGTCAGTGACATTTGTTATTTTAAATGGTTTACCAACATATTTTGTTTTTTTCATTCAGGATACCACTATGAAGTGTGCAATGAAGCAGACAAGAAAGATTTTGAGAAGGCCATTGAGACCATTGCTGTAGCTTTTAGCAGCAAGTGAGTATGGAGAGCTCAGTGAACTGATTACATGCCATCAACGCGTTTCCGACTCGGATATAAAGTCAAAACTACTTTATACATCTTTTTTTATCAATCACATCATTGCAATTGCAAACTTTACCTCAAAATTACCTTTATTTTTTACTCTGAGGATGAAACAGGCTTACATATTTTTCAGTATGCATACTGGGCACTAATTTGTCGAATGAATAGAATACCTGGATTGGCATATTACATTTACCTAAATGTGCAGTACACAACCAGAGAAGTGCTTGGGATACTGTATCCCACAATGCAATGTGTGCAACTTGATTTTCTATTTTGGATGCGATTAAATGAATGCGATGAAAAGACATTTCAGCCATTATTTTTAACATGTCTCCTTTAAAAATGATGCCAAGAGTGTCATTTTAACAAAAATTGTAAAAATAAAACATTTTTTAAATAAGTGAGGTTGTGATGATCATGCATACTTTAGCTTATTTTTTTATTTTCAATTAATTCAGGGGAATATTATGCATTGTTTCATTTGAAAATAAATAAATAAATAAATAAATAAATAAATACCAAAGGGACCATGCATAATTTTCCCCTGAATTAATTGAAAATAAATAAATAAAACAAATAAATAAATACCAAAGGAAAAACATGTAATTTCCCCCTGAATTAATTGGTATTTATTTATTTATTTTCAATTAATTCAGGGGGAAATTACTCACTGGTCCTTTTATTTATTTATTTTTTATTTTATGTATTTAATTAATTCAGGGGGAAATTACTCACTGGTCCTTTTATTTATTTATTTTTTATTTTATGTATTTAATTAATTCAGGGGGAAATTACACATTGTTACTTTGGTATTTATTTAATTTATGATTCATTCTAGGGAAAATGGCATGGTTCCTTTTTGGATTTTTTTTTTATTTAATCAATGAATAAATGTACACAGTTATGTAGTGCCATGTGGCATTCTTTGCATGCATTATGAAATCCTTTCTCTCAAAATGCTCTGTTGGATCACTGACATTAGTAGCTCTACAGAAAATAACAGGAAGTTGATTTGTGGCTTCTGCTCTCTTACACTAACAGCCCCAAACCCTCAAGGATCTGTTTTTGAGTTATAGCTGATCATTATCTTCACCTGTAGTATTTCTGTTTTCACTTCTAGTGTTTTAAAACTGATGTTCTGCTGTCATATTCATTGTGATGTATGTCAGCGCAAAATGTTGCTCAAATGTTCATGAGAATATCTTGCATTAATTTCCTGTGGCCGAAACAACATTAAATCATGCACCAGTGCAGCGTGATGCTGTTTTTGTGGCAATAACAAAGTAAAGAGGAAGTTGTGAACCAAAAACTGGCATCTGATCATTCGCCCTGGTTATTATAGGCATTTTATTTTATAATTCAATTGCAAGTTGACTCAGTTTGCCCTTTAACATTACATTCTGATACTGCATGTTACGTTTCAGAGAAAGCTGAGATGTTGTTTCTTTTGTCAGTGTCTCTGAACTGCTGATGGGAGAGGTGGACAGTAGCACATTGTTGTCCGTGATGCCCACTGAGAAAAGCAGGGTAAGTGTGTGTCAGTTTCACTGCCTGTAAAGAGCGGATGTTGCCAGCAGGTTTTGACTTCCTGAAAATGCAGTTCTGTGATTAGTGCTGCTGCTCTGTGACGCAGTTGACCACTGAAATATGAATCACATGGAACACAGTATGAAGGTGTTTTATATATTTGTGTTTTTTCTTCAGTCTATGGAGAACCTCTCAGGTCACGAGCTTTCACACTCACGGAGTGATTCATCCGAGCTGGGTAATTTTTGACAAATTCAGACATACAGAAAAACAAGTGGGAATTCAGTATAGAAATGTATTTGTAAAAGAAATGATTCTAATAAGTCTCCTGCAGGACATTTAAAATGTGTATATATATATATTTTTTTTTATTATAGAACTCATAATGTCAATGTTATAACTTTATTTATAAAAGAGAGATTTAAAGTCGGAACATGTATTTCAAATAATTATTATTATTATCATTAGAGTATATAGAATATACAAATCATAGAATATTATATTGTTATTATAAAATAACTATTTATTTATTCATCTGTTTATAAGATGGTACATATTAGTATGTATAATATTTATTTATTTAGAGATCTTTAGAAGTCTCCTGCAGAACATATATTTATGATGATGATGATATTGAATTATTATTATTATTTTATTATAATGAAAGACATAAGGCATAGTATTATTAATGATAATTGTTGGTGGTGTTTCAAATATTACATATTTACACCCCCCACCCCTCCCCCTAATTTAAAACATTTGCTCACATAACTGTGTTCCTGTGCATGTGTGCTGCAGCGATGAGCGCTGAAGAGGTGGACATTATCCTGCAGCGCAGTGAAGGTGGTGTGGACTCGGCTCTGACTTACGCTAAAACCATCTCCAAGTACATGAAGGATCTCATCAGCTATGTTGAGAGGAAGCTTGCACTGGGTAAGATCATGTGTGCTTTCAATTTAATGATCGCTTGATTTACCCATGTTTAAAATTGTTATGTGAGTTCTGATTGGTTGAGACACATTACGTAGTTATTTAGGATTTATTTATTTATTCATTTATTTTTCTCTAATTTTTTACTTAATATTTTACATCTTTAATTGCAACTGATATTTATCTAGAGCTGGAGTTCTCCAAGGGCTTACAAAGGATCTATCAGGCATGTAAACAGACCATCACGCAGGTGAGATTTAGTCATTGTCTGCTGTTCTCAGGGTGTCTGCTGTTTGTTTGTTTGCCTCCTCATCCATCTCTTTTTGTGTCCATCAGCCACACATGCCCTTCTTCTCCATCTACTCTCTGGCTCTGGAGCAGGACCTGGAGCAGAGCTCTGGGATGCATCAGGCAGCCTCCACCCTGCACAACCAGACCTTCATCATGGTAAAACAGCACTGGGGCTTTTGTCATCCTTTCAACAACAATAATAGCCTATTATTATTATTATTATTATTATTATTATTATTATTATTATTATTATTATTATTATTATTATATACAGTTATGTGAAAATGTTAGGACACCTTGTTAAATTCCATGGCTTTGTGTATCAGGGCATAATAAATAATCTGGTCCTTGCCAGGTCTTAATTTGGAAAATAAAACTTCAGATAAACAACAACAAATGACATATCACACTGTGTCATTATTTATTTAGCAAAAATAAAGCCAAAATGGAAAAGCCATGGGTGACAAAGTTAGGACACCCTTACTGTTAACATAGGAATTAAAAGAGTAAGTAACGGTCAGGCACTGCTAATCACATGCCTTTGGTTAACTGATCACCAGCAAGTGTGATCACCTCTATAAAAGCAGAAGTTCTGGCAGCTTGCTGGTCTGGAGCATTCAGGTGTGTGTTAACACAATGCCATGTAGGAAAGACATCAGCAATGATCTTAAAGCAGTTGTTGCTGCCATCAATCTGAGAAGGGTTACAAGGCCATTTCCAAAACAATTTGAAGTCCATCATTCTACAGTGGGGAAGATTATTCACAAGTGGAAGACATTCAAAACAGACACCAATCTTCCCATGAGTGGACGTCCCAGCCAATTTGCCCCAAGAGCAGACTGTGTAATGCTCAGAGAAATAACGAAACACCCAAGAACTACACCTCAGACTCTACAGGCCTCAGTAAAGTCCATGACAGTACAATTAGAACAAGATGGGTCAAGTATGGCATGTTTGGAAGGGTTGCCAGGAGAAAGCCTCTTCTCTCTAAAAAAAAACATGGCAGCACGGCTTAGGTTTGCAAAGTTGCATCTGAACAAACCATAAGACTTCTAGAACAATTTCCTTTGGACAGACGAGACCAAAGTGGAGATGTTTGGCCATAATGCACAGTGCCAAGTTTGGTGAAAACCAAAAGAGCATGTCAGCACAAACACCTCGTACCAAAAGTCAAGCATGCTGGTGGAGGGGTGATGATTTTGGGCTTGTTTTGTAGCCACAGGAATTGGGCACCTTACAGTCATTGAGTCGACCATGAACTCCTCTGTATACCAAAGTATTCTTGAGTTAAATGTGAGACCATCTGTCCGATAGCTAAAGCTTGGCCAAAATTAGGTCATGCAGCCAGACAATGATCCGAAGATCACCAGCAAATCTACAACAGAACGGCTGAAAAAGAAAAGAATGAAGGTGTTGCAATGGCTCAGCATTTCAGTCAGGATGAGGTCTGGACTTCGACTGTGACAAGAGCTGTGCATTAACAAATGCCCTCAAACCTCAACAAACTGAAGCCATGTTGTAAAGAGTGGACCAAAATTTAGAATGATGTGAGAGACTGATAAATCCTGCAGAAAATGATTAATTCAAGTTATTGCTGCTAAAAGTGGATCTACAGGCAATTGAAAGATAGGGTGTCCTAATTTTGTCACCCATTTATTTTAGCTAAATAATGACAGTGTAATGTGTCATGTTGTTTTATTTTCCAAATTAAGACCTGCCAAACACTAGAAGATGTTTCTATTATGTCCTGATACAGAAAACCATGGAATTCAATAGGGTGTCCTAACATTTTCACATGACTGTATATTAACTGATTAGAGAATATTATATTGTTATAAAAATAAGAGTATTTATTTATTTATATATATATATATATATATATGAAAAAAATACAAAAAACTACAAAAGTACTGCATAATGTACTAATAATGACAGAATATTATTAATAATAATATTTTGTTATTCATACATGTATTGTATGTAATTGTTGTTGATAAATATATGTAATTTATTATTATTAATAAAATGTATTAAAAATAATAGTAGTTGAATATTATAATATTCATGTTAAGAACATCTATTATAATCCTTTATAATGTACTATATATTAAATAATAGTAGTAGTAGATTAATAATAATAATAATAATAAACATTGTTAAATATATTATATAAGATAAAAATAATTTATTTATTATATATATAATTTAGTATTATTTGTATTAGTATTATTAATATATTAATTGTATTGATTTTATTAATTGTTAAATATTTTGGTAACACTTTACAATTTATGTTTGCTTTCATTAATGTATTAACTAACATTAACTAACCATTAGCAATACATGTGTTACTGTATTAATCAATCTTTGTTAATGTTAGTTAATACAAATCCATCTGTTCATTGTTTCATATTACTTCATAGTGCATTAATGTTAACAAATGCAACTTTTGATTTTAATAACATATTAGTAAATGTTGAAATTAACATTAACTAAGATTAATAAATGCTGTAGAAGTGCAGTTCATTATTAATGTTAACTAATGAAACTTTATTGTAAAGTGTTACCAATATTTTATATAATAATTGTTAAATTACATAATAATAATTATTGATATTAAATAGATGTTGAAAATAATAGGAGTTAAGTGTTATGTTTTAAGTGTTGTTGTCGTCGTCCTCCTCCTCTTCCTCTTTAATATATGTAATAACAATAATATTCATGATAATATGAAATTTGTTCTAATTGTTCTCTGATGGTGTTAATATCTTAACCTGGAGCATGAATTATTTATATTTTTGAAGAATTATGTGCTTTTGTTCATCCACAGCCTCTGCTGCTCCGCAAACAAGAGCATGAGAAGAAACGCAAGGAGATCAAGGAGCAGTGGCTGAAGGCCAAGAGAAAACTGGTAACATTTACATTCATTCATCTTTTTAGCTACCAAAACATATTAAGCTCAAGCCAGGATGTGTCTACAAACAGATAACAGCACAAGATGTTAGCAGTACAGATCTATAAACACTGTGTGTGTTTTAACACAGATGGAGTGTGAAGTGAACTTGCGTAGGGCTAAGCAGGTCTACATGGCGCGCTGTGAAGAGTACGACAAGGCGAGGACGGCGGCTAACCGGGCTGAAGAGGAGGGCGGCAGCTCTACCACTAAAGCGCTAGACAAGAAGAAACGACTGGAGGAAGAGGCCCGCAACAAGGTCAGCACTCCCTGTCGGTTATGCCACTTAAGACACCGTAGGAAAAGGTTTGCAAATTCTGTGTTTGAGCAGGTTGTGTTTTTTAAAACGGTGTGTGTTTGCCTCAGGCTGAGGAGGCGGAGGCCACATACCGGACCTGCATAGCAGATGCCACCACACAACACCAGGAGCTGGAGCACATGAAGGTCACGGTTCTGCGGCAGATCCAAGAGGTCATCAAGCAGACTGACCAGACCATTCGCTCGGTATGTACCTACATAGAGCTCATGAACACTCGCTATTGAAATCAAATGTTAACAATTGCAACATAATACAAAGTTTAAATCACATCATAATAATCTCTCCATGCTAAGCCTTAGATGCTGACATGGCATTAAATAAAACAATCTGTAATGTATCTCTCAATGCTAAGTGACATTAGCGAATCAAGAAATATTCAAATGCCCTACTAAATAAAAGATCAGTTACTGTCTTAAATCCAGAAGTATAAAGTGTGATGGTAAATTCCACAAGATAAATGTTGTTTTATTCCTTTAAGTCCTATAACATAAGATCTCCCTTTGAATAAACATTTCACAAAAAGTATGAAGAACAAAATCACAGTAGGTCTTGATGCCTTTTATTACAAGAGGTATTTCACACAAGACCTTATTAATCCTTTTTTTGCTAAATAATTCATCCGTTCAAACTAATTTAATTAAATAAAGTAAACAAAGCAAATATATAGGATATATAGAGGTGGTATTTTAAAATACTGCAAATATATTAAGGAAATATTGTAATACACAGCAAATATGTTTAAATATTTAAAAAAACAATACAGCAAATGTATTACGGAAATGTGTTGAGTTTGCTGTATTGTTTTTTTTAAATATATTTGCATTATTTTAACACATTTCCTTAATACATATACTGTATCGTTTTTAAATATGTAATTATTTGCTGTATTTTACAATATTTCTTTAATATATTTGCATATTTAACACATTTCCTTTAAATATTTAAAAACAAAACAGCAAATGTATTACAGAAATGTTATATATGCAAATGTATTAAAGAAAGAAACAGCAAATAATTAAAAACGATACAGTATATGTATTAAGGAAATGTGTTAAAATACTGCAAATATATTAAGAAAATATTGTAAAATACAGCAAATATATTTAAATATATTTGCTGTATTTTACAATATTTCCTTAATATATTTGCTGTATTTTACAATATTTCCTTAATATATTTGCAGTATTTTAACACATTTCCTTAATACATTTGAATAAAATATTGTAAAATACATGTAATTAAAAATAAATATAATTAAATATTTAAAAACGATACAGTATATGTATTAAGGAAATGTGTTAAAATATGCAAATATATTAAGGAAATATTGTAAAATCTAGCAGCTAATCTAGGAAATATTTTCAGATATATAATAAATATTCCTTACCAGTGATTAAACTGTATTTTATAATATTTATGCCCAGTAAAATTGCTCGAATAAGGCATAAAGTTGTTTTGAACTGTAATCAGGACATTTGTAGAGCTTGTTTACTTGGCCAATGACTTAGTCATGCATTGCTTGCTGAAAAACAGCCAAAAAAAAAATCTAAATCCAGCTTGAGTGGTTTTAACTGTATGAAAAAACTCTTTCCAGGCCACCATCTCCTACTACCAGATCATGCACATGCAGACGGTAGCGCTGCCGGTGCACTATCAGACGCTGTGTGAGAGCAGTAAACTGTACGACCCCGGACAGCAGTACGGCACGCACGTCAAAGACCTTCAGATGACGGAAGAGCCTGAGACGCATTATGAGTTTGAGGCCTATTCTGCCTCCTCCAACCAGTATGGAACACTCATTTTGCTTTCACACACACACTTATACAAAGCATCATGGAACTGGAGGTAAATATTACCATAACACGTTTTTTTTTTATTTAGGCCGTCAGCCAGAGCGCGTACCGACAGCGCTAACGCTGATGCTCAGATCAGTGCTGAAGTGCCGCAGACCCCAGGAGAGATGGGAGATACAAGCTCCTCTCAGAAAGATGAACAGAAGAGGGGTATGTGCATATTATATCTGTTTGTATTTTAATTATATATTTTGGTGTATAAAGATGGGGGGAGGGGTGTAAGTACCTAAAATAGATATTCAAAGGGGTTTTAATTAGTTTTTCTATTATGTCAGCTCGAGGTCTCATGTCCCACAAGTCCTGGGGCTCCACAGTGAGTGACACAGACAGTGTGGGAGGAGGAAGTGGCCTGGGATCACCGACTACCAGCACGGGTACAACTTCTTGGCATGACTACTCTATATTAAACTTAAACATTTACTATATTAAGGACATATTTATTATTTAATGATTATTTTATGCTTGTGTTTGAAATAAAACAGGCTTAGGCCCTGATCAGACAGAACACGTTATTCAGGTTTGAGAACGCGAGGCGCACCGCACTGCCTTTTTTTGTTTGACACTTTTTTTTTTTTAATGTAGAAAATAGCAGTGTGCTGCTTTTTTTTTTTTTTTTTTTTATATATGTTGCTAGGCAACCCCGAATCAGCTGTGCTGTCAGTCTAATCAAGGTAACAGTCATCACAATGGAAGGCCCACCTCTCCATACAATCTAATACAAGCTAATGACGTTGGGCGCTTTTCTGCTCAAAGTTGATTTGTTTTTTGTTTTTTCAATTTCAGGCACTCAGAGCGCTCCCACAAAAACGTGAGGCACAGCAGGCGGTTAAAACACGAGCCGTTTAGGGCGCATAAACACCATGCAAAACGCTCACTGCCAATAGAAAACTATTTAAAAAAGGCACCTCACTGCAAAAAACACATTCTGTCTGATCGGGGCCTTATTCATTTATTATAATATCTTTTATAATTTTTAGTAATATTTGTTTGTTTTTAGTTGTAAACCTGCCATTCTTTGGAGGTCACTTTTTTCCTTTTTCTTTTTTTGGTAGGTGACATAAGTAAAATGGCCCGGACATCATCTACAGGAACTATGTCATCAAACGAAGACATCGATGAGAAAGACTCAAATGTTTCTTCCTTTGAACCTCCAAGTGAGATAAAACCATGCACACATTTTCTTTGCTAATCTGAGCCTATCCTCTAGTTTCTCACTGTCCGCTCAACATTTTGCAGATATAAACGGCATCGAGCCTGAGATTGTGGTGCCCACTGGGCCATTTCGGAACGTCGGGCTGTCGAAAGCCGCTCAGACGCACAAACTTCGTAAACTGCGCTCCCCGTCCAAATGCAGAGAATGTGACAGTTACGTTTATTTCCAGGGAGCGGAGTGCGAGGAGGTGAGGTCAACTTATCTGCGTCTAATAAAGTTTGTCCTTTTTGTTTAAAGTAAGCTTAAGTCTGATTTTCCTCTTTGCAGTGTTTCCTGGCTTGTCACAAACGCTGCTTGGAGACTTTGGCCATTCAGTGTGGCCACAAGAAACTCCAGGGTCGCCTTCAGCTGTTTGGGCAGGATTTCTCGCAGGTTTCCGGCAACAGTCCAGATGGCATTCCCTTCATCATCAAGAAGTGCATCGCTGAGATTGAGAGAAGAGCTTTGAGAATGAAGGTACGTAAGCGACAAGTCAGATCCAGCAGATGTTGGCCAATAGAAATGCAAGATCATAGTGTGTGTGTGTGTGTGTCCGTCCTCCCCTCTCTCTCTCAGGGCATTTATCGAGTGAATGGGGTGAAGACGCGGGTGGAGAAGCTGTGCCAGGCGTTTGAGAATGGGAAAGAGCTGGTGGAACTGTCACAGTCCTCACCACATGATATCAGTAATGTACTGAAGCTTTACCTGCGGCAGGTGAGCCGCCATTATGTAAACCATTTAGCAAAATCATTCCATATAATGTTATGGAAATGGCATTTGGGGGTTTTGTATATTATATTCTATCATTTGAAAATTTAAACGGTTTGCTTTTTATTTAATTTTTTTACCCAAATGTAACTAATTTATTAATCTTTTCATTTTTATATATTGTATTTTATTATATTTAAATTATATTACTAATAAAATATAACTTAGTATTTTGGGGTTCCTCAATCAACAAATGTATTATTAATATAATAATAATATAATATAATATAATATAATATAATATAATATAATATAATATAAAATTTAAATGAATCAATTGTTTATATTCAAAGTATTATTTAAATTAGTTATTTGGTGAACCCAACAAATGCAAATTCGTATACATACTTTTATTTTGGATGCAATTAATCGCATCCAAAATAAAAGTTTGTATTTGCATAATATCTGTTCTATTATTTAAATTATATTATTAATGAAAATATAACAGAATATGAATTTGTAGGTTCACCCAAATTTAACGAAGTACATTTTAATATAATAGAATGCAATATATACAAATTAAATAAAATATAATATGACAGATTTTGCATTTTTGGGTTCCCCAAATTTTACTAATAAAACCATGTAATGTTTATATATTTTATTGTATTATATTAAGTAATAACAAATTAGAATTTATCTTCATTTTTATTAATTAAATAATATTCTTGTATAATGTATTTGTATATTAAATTTATTATAAATGCATATAATAAATTATTATTATATTAAAATATATAATTACAGAGTTCACCCATATACCCATTACTATAACTATTAATATTGTAATTTAAGTTTTGTATGTTATATTAAAATTAAATTAAATTGTTATTATAACATAAATAACATTTTTGGGTTCCCCAAGCATTACTAATTTATTAATCGTATAATTTACTTTTTATAATATATTATACATATAATTATTTATTAAAAATATAATAACAAAATACATTCACCCAAATTGTATTAATCAAATATAATATTATAAAAGTTGCCTACATTGTATGTTAATATCCTCAATTGTATTATACATTAACCCACATTTCGTTAGATTTTACTGTTTGTTTGTTTTTGTTTTGTTTTTTTTTGCTCAGCTTCCGGAGCCCATCATGCCCTTCCGCCTGTACAACAGTCTGATGGGCCTGGCAAAGGAAAGCCTGGCTGTAGTGGGTCCAGAGGGAGCCGAGACTGGTAAAGGGCCCGACCTGGTGGACCTCGGCTCTGAAACGGACCCTGAACTCTTGGCCCTTGTCGAAAGACTTAAAAATCTGCTTCAAGAGCTGCCCAAACCAAACACCAGCACTCTCCGCTACATAGCGCGCCATCTGAGAAGGTTAAAAGCAAACAAATGACTTCCTCTCACATTTAAGGGCCTATAAACTTACCTTGGCAGACTCAATTAGCAGCCATTTATTAAACTTTTTAAATGTTTATTGTCGCTCTTTTTTTTCAGGATTGCAGAACTGGAAGATGACAATAAGATGAGCCCGAGTAATCTGGGCATCGTGTTTGGGCCCTCACTGATGCGGCCCCGGCCCTCAGGGGCCACAGTGTCCCTGTCCTCTCTGGTGGATTACCCATATCAGGCCCGCATTGTGGAGACCCTCATTGTGTTTTATCCCTCAATTTTCCACTCCGACTCCAGTCGGTCCACATGCAGCAGCACGACCAGCGCCCAATCCCTACAGCAGGTTTGTGATTCTTATGCAGTGTTGGCTGCTGGGTAAAACCTCTCATGTCATCTTATTAATTGCTCCATTTTAATAAGAGGTCAACTGTTTAAAACCAGTTTTTAGAAAGTATTATTGCAGGACAAATGTAATGTTTTGGTCTGTGCAGCAAAGCAGCATTGAAGAAGAACACTGTTTGAATGATGAACAAAGGATCACAGATGAATCCGGTGCTGCAGAATCAGACAAGTTGGAGGGCCATGGTATTACATTTCATTTCATTATTTTGAATTTTATCTTAATTAATTTTTATATGTGTGTGTCGATTAATCGCATCCAAAATAAAAGTTTGTTTACATAATGTATGTGTGTGTAATTTATGTATATTTGAAGAAAAATTATACCTTAAATATACTGTGTATAATTATGTAAACGCAAACTTTTATTTTGGATGCGATTAATCACGTGACATTACTTATATATTTATGTGTATAATATATGTTTGTATTAATATATTATTTTAATACTTTGGTTTTTAACTTTATTTTGTTTAAATATTTTATCTTTTTTTATCTTAAATATTACCATTGATACTAGTTTGTTGGTTTTTAATTGTATTTATTTGACTTTTATTCATATTAATTTATTTTAATGTTTTGCATTTTATTTGTTTTAGTTAGTTTAGTTTAAAATAAGTGACATTTTAAAATGTTAATTTACTAATTTAAGTTGTTTTTAATTGCATTTGACTTTGCTTTATTACTTTTTAAATGTATTCATAACTTGTCGGTCTGTCTATAAACCACTATTTTTAGACTTTGAAAAATATATGTTTATACTTTATAAATGTGTATATGAAATGTACTAAGTATTAAAAACAATCAACTGTAATATGATTTGATTATGATGTATAAAAATCTAAACTTTGAGCATGCATGCATTTTTTTTTATATACCTTTATTTTGCCATGACTGAGTTAGTGTGCATTTATGAGAAATGCTTAATGTTGTATCATGTCTCAACAGACAGTTCTACAGGAACCCCTGGTTCTCTGGAACAAAGTCTGGACTCTGATTCAGATCCAGACGAGGAACAGGGCAGAAGTGAACTACAGCCCCCCAGCCCTACAGATCAGGCACTTGATGGGACCACCGAAGACCAAATGAGTTCGCCCGTCCTTCTGGTGAACCTTCAGTGCCCGTCCGGCTCAAACAATGAGCCCCCTGCCCTCCCTGAGACCGGGCCACCAGAGTTAGACGAAACAGGGGAAGTACCAACAAGCCCGCTGGCAGCGTTAAATATCAATCAGAGTAACAATACCAAAACACTCGCCCTCTGAGTTTAGATCGCTGGGGTCTGATTGTGATGTTCCCATGTATTTTTAATGATGCGTTTTAATATTTAAAATACTTCGCCTTAAAATCCTGCTAAATTTACGGGGGTGTTTTTTTTTTTTTTTTTTTGTGGTTTTCAGCTTTATTTTACAAAACAGTGGTATGCTTACGCTGTCATAAGGCAACAATCTATCATGCATTGTATCCCATGAGATCACCTTATACTCAGTGTTGAATGTCTCTGTTGTTAAATTTTATATGTTTGTGCTTGTCTTTTTAATAATAAAAAAAAACATTTCAAAATAATCAGTAACCATTTACAAGCAATGCAAACTAACTTGACGTCATAGTTACATGCAAATTACATACCATGGTGGCCAGTGAAGAGGTTAACTGTTAAATATATCCGTGTTGCAGTAAACAATGCTTGGTTGATTTAGTGAACAACCTTGTGCACACTGCTTCCTTTTTTTCATTAAACTTGTGGACATTTGCTTTGAGACAATGGCTTTCAGAAAGAAGGTGGTGAGTACTTGCTTTTCTCCACTTCCCACAGCTCAGAGGTAATTATATGGTAAGCTGTCAAACAAAATGACAAGAGACTGACTAACAGAACCATATTTATTAAAGGAAAAAAAAAATGAGACAACGTTCACTTTCAGCAGTTTGTTCAGGAGAACATATTTAACCTGTCAAAGAAAAAATGATGCAGCATTATTAACTAAAAAACATTTAATTGAAATGTACATAAATGGAAAAAAAAGATTTTATTCAGTTAGTGAAAGCATTAAAGTTTGTGCTAAAATGAATAAAACTTAAACGTCAAACAATTTACTAAAACTTAATGTACATAACATTAATGACAGGATTATTAGGCTGCTGTCACTAAGACTAAATGCACAGATCCCATGTACTGTTACACTTGCGTTTTCTTTTTTTCAACCGTTTGTCCACTTAAGACAAAACCCAATGAGTTTACAAGGATATTTTGACATGATTTGTGTAATTGTCCATTCAAGCACAAGATGCGTAAAGAACTCAATTCAGTATTCGTGCATGGTATTTACATCATCTTGCGCTTGAATAATTTAAAACCACATTAAAATGTGAAGAATCGAACTTTTAATTTTATGAGTGTCCAATTCCAGAATCGGAATCTATTTGATTCCCAACCCTACACTCTAATGAACTACAACAGAAATACTGACTTCACAAGCATTACTGGACCAATCTGTATGTGATGTACCGTCCAGCAGTTTCACTCGGTCGGATGATCTTAACAACCTGAAAAACACGGCACAAGTTACTTACACCTAATATTTTTCAGAGATGTCAAAATAAGAAAACTGCACATCAGATTGATTTCCTACCTGTCCTCTTTTCAAGCCAAAGTAACGGGCAACAGGATCCCCAGCTTGAATTCTGGGAAGCTGGCTTTCCTTTAGTTTACTGGAGAGGAGCTGGTTAAGGCTAACCAGAAATATCCAATCTGAAGCTACAACTAGAGATACTTCTAAAGTAAACCATTCAAGTGTGTGTGCAGAGAAACATGACTATACACATACAAAAGGATACTACCGCGCCAGCAACTCGGTTACTTCCTCTTTAGTCATCACTATGTGCTCTGGAACAAGCTGAAAAGAATAAAATCATTGTTATTGCATAAAAACCAGCTAAAAATCTAAAACGTGCTTAAAGTCTATGTTAAAATGCAGGTTTGTTCTCACCTCGTGTTCAGTAATGTTAATTAGAAGCTCCTGCTGGAGAAACTGCTCAAGTATGTACTTTGGTGCCATGTCTACCAGAGACTAATGTGAAAGACAAAACATGTTAAATGTCTAATAGTTAAGAGTGCTGCAGAGGTGATGCATTTTTGTAGGCCAAAACCTAGAAATGAGTTTTAGCACTTCGGGATCCATCGTTCTAAAGTCGATGGGTTTTTGGTTAAATGCTTGAAATAATAAGGTCTGTGGTAATTTGTGAAGATTATTATTTTGAGTAAAACATGCAAGAATCATTAACGTTTTCTTGTCACAGAGCTAATTTTCTGCAATAATCCAAAACCCAGTGCATTAGTGCCCGCCCACTTTTTCATCACACTGGTTCCAGTAGAATGTTTTCCACTCAGATTTCCCATAGGGACTTTTAAAAAAAAAAGTCTTTGTTGAAGTGTTATGAGCCATCAACCAAGCGGAGGTGAATCGCAACATTACAAACTTATCTGAAGCAAAAACATATTGGAAAATCGGACAAGACTTTAATGAAGAGAACTACAATCCCATGATGCATTACAAATAACAACTAAATTAAGACAGTAGGTCTGCATCTAAAAATCGCACACTTCCCTATTATGTAGTAGGCGACGAGTAGTATGTCCGAATTCACAGTACTCAGAGTAGCCAAAAAGTACCTACTACTTCTGGTAAGATTATAAAGTGTGCATATGATGGACACTTTACTATCCCATGAGGCCACGGGAGAGGATTTGTGAATTGCAGTGAAGCAACGTAACTGACGCTGGTAGGTCACATGATATGGGCAACATTGTAGACAAATGTAGTATGTCCGGATTACATTCATACTATATAGAACATACTGTTTTAGCGGTCATTAAGTAGTTACTTATTCAAAATAAAAGAGTATGCGATTTTAGACACAGCCTCTGATTCCACTTTCTAATTGGTGGGATGTTCCGTATAGCATCATGGGTAATGTAGTTTTTCAGCATGAAAAACGAGCATGGCACCGTTCGTCTTTGTGTCATTACGTTACGTCTGTATGCATAAAGAAGGAGTCCCAGCTAGTAGGCTATCGCATGTGAGGATGCTGCAGGTGGTGGATCATTTAAAGCCTTTTCTCACAGCAGCTGTAATAATTAAACTTGTAATCCAGAAGATTGTAATCCAGAAAAGTCCAAACGACAATCAGTGACAACTGGAGATTCACCCATAGTCAAAAGCAAAAGAATAGACTGTACAGAAATTGAAATTACAGGTAACGCTAATACACACTGAAAACATGTAGTCACACAATGCTGATGTTGTTACCATTAACAATTTGAGAACAAAGTATTACAATAATAATAATTTGCACAGCTTGATGTGATAGAAGTTAGCGATCGTTAGATTCAATCACTGTTGGTAGCCAGATTTATTGTAATGATTTTTCTCAGTCAGTCAGAACAAAAGTGGCAGACATGTTACTTGTTCAGATGACATTTTCCAGTGAAACGTATTATTTTGGTCATACTTCCAAGACGTAGAATCTGTGATTCGGAAGTACAGTATCCACACCGGTGCGGTGACAGCCTACACATACTCCTCGAAACATTACATTCATCTGCACTGATGAGCCGTACCGATGCACAACTTGCGTAAAGATAATAATTCCGTAACTAGCTGCAATTCCAGGTTTCAAACAGAGATGGCGACAAAGAGGCAAAACTTACAGACTGCAGCTTTAAGGGAGTTTTTAATTTATGGAACCCGATTGCTGCCCTCTATAGCCTACATTTACTTCTGGCGACTGTAATTAGCCTTCAAAATTCATAAAAAATTGCTCATTTGTGAAGATAATTATAATGAACAAAACGTATAACAATTATAAACTTCTGTTGGTCACAGAGCTTCTTTTCTGCAATAATCCAAAAGCTAATGGAAAACGGGTTTTTGTCGAGGGAACCAGGTTGGCCTACAAAATTGCATCATCCATACTGAAGTGAATATGCTTGGCTGGCACACCTGTTTGGCGGAGGGCGTCATGCCCATCTGAACTACAATGATGGCCCGAGTGATGTTTTCCTCCTGCATACGCTGGCAATACATCTTTATGGTTTTGATCCCAACCTTTGGTTCCTCTGAAAGCAAGATCACAAATATGATACATAACCAGTCATTACCATCCCAACTATATCAAACATCCATCAATAGTTCGTAATGGAAAAGTTAAACAGGGCTGTTGTTGAAAATACAACATACCAGGGAAGAACACAAACATCTGGTCGGTTGGATCGTCGTTGTGGGCGACCAGGACAGTGAGGTCGGTTCGCCGTGGTCGACCCTCACTGGGTTTGTCTCCAAACTGGCTTCTGAACTCATCAAGAGTCTGATCCAACTCATCTTGAGTCACCAAATAACCACGATCGTGGCAAAGCTACACCGAAAAGATATACACAATAATAACATTACATATTTTTGTTGTTTGAATGTGTACTGTATTTTAAGATCAGAATAAGCGTTATAATAAACTGTCTACGCAGCATGGCTTATGTTACACTATAAACAAGTTATATTTCTTTTAATTTACCTGCATTATAGTTTTCCTAATTTTCCATAGTCTGTAAGTTTCTTCTTCGTCATCCATATCGCGCTAAAAAGACAATTAATACAAAAATATTACGATCAAAACAGAAGGCTGATTCGATCCTTATACTGCACGTTTGCGTCCCGCTGATGGCGCGTGTGTATGACGTCGGACGTTACGCCACATCCTAAATACAACGCGCACTTTGATTACATGCACAAAACAATACGCACTTAATTGTTTTTGTAAATATATACACTTTTACTGATCGATTTCAGGTAATACAAATTTATAATATCATGTTTATAATAGCTAATAAATGAAATATTTAATTAGATATGTGTGTGTTTTTTTTTTTTTACACATTACAGCTAATCTTTATTCATTTATCGTTATCGATTTATTCTGAAAACAAAATACGAAAAAGAAGGAGGTTTTGTAACAATCCAGAAACAGTTCTGGTTATCTGGAATTTCATGTGGGAGCTGCGTGTGATTTCAGCAAATAGGTTCTTTCGAACAGTTCTTTTTAAAGAACCGGTTCACAAAATGATTCATTGATTATTTTGTATTCCCTGAGCATTAGAGCATCATAAATAAATACATTCACTAAAACGTTCAAACAAAGGATTTGGGTACATATTGCTGTTAATGCGGGGTTTTAATTTAATACGTTTTATTGTAATTCATGTGTCCTCTTTAGTTTGTCATAACGAATCAGACATCGAGAACCACTTCATGAACAAATCATTCTGTGAACCGATACAACCAATTCACGGAAAAGAACCGACTTAAGAGAACGATTCATTTCAAAGTTAGGTATCACTACTGGACTTTACAAACCGTAAAGAACAAAAAATGGGTTTTATCCATCGTGTTTTGCTGTTCGGGGCTTTATCGAGCAGTGGGATCATTGGTGCAACGGTATCGTATAGTTAAATACTTCTGTAACTGCTAATCTAAATCATATTACGTAATCTGGTAAATAGGTTATGTGCTGCATAATTACGGGGGTTTTGTAAATGTTTTATCAGTACACAAACAATCAGTCCTATTGTGCAAGATGAGAGTCTAGTTTCACTGTATTTATGTCTTTAGTCTTTGTGCCAGTCACCCTTGTCTGTTATTTAAATAATGCGCAATAACAACAATAATAATCTAATCTAATAATAATTTTTGTTCCTATTTTTCTTTTCTTTTTTTGGCATACATCACTAGTAACGTAGTTCCTTAAGATCTGCTGTGTAATAGGCTGTTTCTATTTCAAATAGATCATTTTATATTTTTGTGTCCATTACAAAAGCATCATGTCAAATTGTAATATTCATGATATATTGATATATAAAATAAATAGGCTACTACTTAACAGAACATCATGTCCAAAGATATTACACAACCTTGGTGCATGTCCAAAAATGCCATGAACTAATGCCAAAGTACCTTTTAGTTAGTGTTAATATATTCATGACTATTTTATTGCAATTAATGTGAGTCAAAACATTATTTTATTTATATTTGATCCTATTATTATATCCTTGCAGCATGAATCCATCCCTGGAAGTCAATATCCATATGAAATATCATATGTTTACTATTATACTACTTTTGAGAAATAGTATAATTTATGTAATGCATACATCAGCGAGTTATCTGGTATGTGGACCAAGTGCCTACATGCGGATCAAGCTATCAGCTTTCTCAGGTTGTGTAAGATCGTCACCCAATGACCTTTGACCTCAAATGTATCTACCATCAAATTCCCCGCATGTAGATGAGCTACAAGCATAGTCAGCAAAAATTCAACCTATAAGGAAGAAACAGCCTCCGTATCAAGTTAATATTTATTTGGAGCCCTATATATGAGGAGTTTTCAGTGCTCAGGGTGTTTCTCGAACATAAGGTACTTAGCAAAAGGATTTGAGCGAACGCTGCCTGCCGTTTCAGTAGTTAGTACTGGAAGGCAGCCATGCGTTTCTTCGGCTCTGCTGTCGTTTTCTCCCTAGTGTTGCAGACAATGGTAAGAATGGTTTTAAAATGTATGAATGTGAACATGGATGTCAGTTGGAATTTAAATACTCAGTTTTGTAGGTATTTATTTATATGGGTATATGGTACATGGCTCATATTTATTTATTTAAATTTCATTTACATGTGTATGTATTCAAATATATCCCACTGTTTACTTGTTTTTTTATCTCAGTCTGGACAGCTAGAGGACTGGCAAACTGCCAAATCCATTTATGACTTCACAGTCACGGATATAGACGGCAATGAAGTTTCCCTGGAAAAATACAGGTGAGAGATGGAACTGAGCATGTCAGAAGTACAATTGCTTTTGATTTCATCTTAAGGTATAAAGCCTGTTTGTTCAAGGCTGAAATAAAATACAGTGTACTTGCAGTCTGGAGGAGTCGACACTAACCAATGAAAGTCAGTCTGCAGCTTTTGGGCAATTGGAGTTGACAGATTTCTATTGAAGCCCATTTCCACCACATAAAAAACAACTCATGTTTTGGTAAATCATAAAAATGAGATGAGAAATGAGAATGAGAAAAAGTTGAAATTATGAGATGAAAAATTGAAATTATATATAAAGTTAAAATTATGATATAAAACAATTGAAATTATGAGATGAATTGAGTCGAAAATTGACAAAAGTCACCAGTATGACGTCATAAATATGACAAAAATTCACAGTTATGACAAAAAAGTCACAATTACGATATACAAAGTTTAAATTATGATACAAAAAGTCAAAATTATGATATAAAAAGGTTGAAATTATGAGATGGAAATTTACAATTATAAGATGAATTGAATCAAAATTGACAAAAGTCACATGTCTGGCGTTAAATCATAAATATGACATAAAAAGTCAGTTAAGACAAAAGGTCAAAATTAAGAGATGAAAAGTTGAAATATTGATACAAAAAGTCAGAATTATAATATAAACATTTGAAATTATGAAATGAAAAGTCGAAATTATAAGATGAATTGAATAAAAATTGACAAAAGTCACATGTATGACATAAATATGACAAAAAGCCAGTTATGACAAAAAGCCCAAATTACAAGATGAAAATGTGAAATTATGATACAAAAAGTCAAAATTATGACAGAAAAAGTTTAAATGATGAGATGAAAAGTCAAAATTATGAGATAAATTAGTTTGAAATTGACAAAAATCATAAATATGATATAAAAAGTCACAATTATGACATACTAAGTCATAATCATGAAAAAAAGTCAGAATTATAAGATGAAGTCAAAACTATGATATAAAAAGTCTAAATCCTGAAATAAAAGTCACAATTATGAGATAAAAGTCTAAGTTATAATATAAAAAGTTTAAATGAAAAGTCGAATCTCTCATAATTATGGCTTTTTATCTTGTAATTGACTTAGTATGACTTTTTATGTCATAATTATGACAGTATTTTTTTAATTTCTACTTTTTACATCATAATGATAACTTTTATGTCATAATTATGATTTACAAAAGCATGATTTTTTAAGTGGTGGAAATGGGCTTCTATAGATTTCACAGAAAACCGCATGTATGATGGGCACAGACTGATTTTTTTAGTTTAACCCTACAATTGTATCCACTTGGAGGATATCAAACATGTTTCATATTTTGAGCCCATTTTAAAACACATTGTTTTCATTCATCATGCATCTCCTAGCAATAAGGCATATGTTTCTCTGCCTTCGAAACGACTTGAAAATGTTACAGTATCCTCAATCGTTTAGTGTATGATACATCGCTCCTTAAGAGTAACTGATTTTGTAACACTAACAAAATCCCATTTACTTTATATTTTAGGGGAAAAGTTGTCATCATCACTAACGTTGCCTCAAAGTGAGGCAAAACCCCGGTAAACTACTCTCAGTTTGCAGAAATGCACGCCAAGTACGCTGAGAGAGGTTTACGTATCCTGGCCTTCCCATCCAACCAGTTTGGACATCAGGTACGGGAAGCAAAAACGTTTTTAATGCTCTTAAATCGAATTAATATACCATGGTCCAATAATATGTTTTTGTTCAGGAACCAGGAACCAATTCCCAAATAAAGGAATTCGCCAAGTCTTACAATGCAGAGTTTGATATGTTCAGTAAGATTGACGTGAACGGCGACACCGCGCATCCTCTGTGGAAGTGGCTGAAGGAACAACCCAATGGAAAAGGATTCTTTGGAAAGTGAGTTGCCAGATAGCTGACTTGTAAATGATATTTAAATAAATGATTATTTGATATCGTTCATCAGAGATAGTCTAGCCAAAAATTTAAATTATGCCATATTTACTCATCCTCATGTCCTTCCAAACCATAGACTGTAAAATAATATGGACGTAGTGTCCGTGACGTCACCCATAGGATTCTGAAGAGCAGTTTTGAAGCGTAAAGTAGGGACGAGCTGGCCGTTGCCATCTTGGCAGCGCGTCATCACGCATCACTGCCGGATAACAGAAAATGGGCAAAGAGGCGGCACGTGGGCGGAGCTGAGGTGACGTGATGACTAACAGACAGCAGATAAATGGCTGTTCACCTGTCACTCAAAGTGGCCACGCCCTTAATTATGCAGATTAATTAAGGCTTTATATAATGTAAACGAATGAGTTATAAAAAAATTCACCCCCGTTTGAGCTTCTGCAAGAACCAATGAGGTTCATTCTTCTGTTACGCAGCACGTTTGAGTTTCAGCAAGAACCAATGAGGTTCATTCTTGTGTTACGCAGCACGTTTGAGTTTCAGCAAGAACCAAGCAGGATCGATTGAGCTTCTGTTTGTGTTCACTGATCAATGTTTATATGTGAATAAAAGCCTAAATTCAGTCTGTTTATCATATAATGCAATCGTGTCTCTTCAGAAAATTTGGACTGAACTGCTCAATTTGCGTAGCTGTCAATGGAGGGAAAGAAATCTCTCAGATTTCATAAAAAAGATCTTAATTTGTGTTCCGAAGATGAACGAAAGTCTTACGGGTTTGAAATTACATGAGGGTAAATGATGACCAATTTTCATTTTTTGGTGAACTATCCCTTTAAAGACCCATCAGCCTGCGCCATCTAGAGTGTCATGACAAAACTTGGTATTTAAATTTTTGGGTGAACTATCCCTTTAAAAGAGCTGATGCACTCTATAAATTACATTTAAATGTATATTGACTGCTGTTTTTACTCCATTATAGTGGTATCAAATGGAATTTCACAAAGGTATGTGCATTTTTCCTTTGAATTGTGCTAATTGAAAGTCTTTTATTAGTTAAATCTTGTATGTTAAATAGTTTTTGTTTTATTTTCAGTTCCTCATTAACCGTGAAGGCCAGGTTGTGAAGAGATATTCTCCACTGCAGGATCCAAGCGTATGTTATTCAGTTTCTACTAATCTTTGTTTTCTGGATTGAGTCAACTATCATGGGGTCATGTTTGCAATTACCTACAGAGTGTAATTGTCACAGCGATATTGGCTCATATTTGTCATTTTTATCAGATATTTCTCTTTCAGGTGGTGGAGAAGGATCTTTCCAAATATCTCTAAGGAGCATCATTAGCTGACTGTCAAATGACCCCACGCCACCCTTCCGCCCCTCTTCATTCTCCCTGACTGACAGCTGGTTATCAGTGATGTCGTCTCACGGACTAATGATGGTTTGTTTCTAAACCCGTTGAGGAAAAAACAGACCTGATGCATTTGGCGTGCAACCCCTCCTGAGAGCATCATCAGTGGCCAGCCGTCAGTCTGGAGAGAGACCCCTTTCCTTCTACTGCCCTTGTGCTTTTACATGAAAATATGTACATTTCTTCAGCACTAAACATGTTGTCATAATCTAACATTTATTAATAAATGCAAAGAAATTTATTTTAAAAATTGTGGATGTGTTTTGTTGGTATCAATGAGCCAGTTTTAGTACATCAGCTTTGGCAACTAGCAAAAATGTTATATTTAGGTTTGGTTTACTATAATAACCCTGCAGTGAGCTTGAAATGTTTTATATATGGGTGCCTAGGAAAACTGAAAAGTCATCAATGAGATAATAATTCTCTAATATGGTTTTAAATATTATAATACTGAAGAACATTTAAGAGAATTAGATTTACAATAATATTTGTACTATATACGCTAACTGCCTTATTTAATATAAATGGAGATTTCACTGAACACTATTATTGCTGTTTGTTCATCAATTATTATTTTGTAGGAACAGCCGTAACAGTGAAAACAACGCTGTTGGAATATTATATTGATTCACCAACAGAGAGCAGCAGCAGCCTCATCAAAACACTCAGCAGCTCCTGTGGGGAAGTGCGATTCATTCTTACGAATCGATTCATTCGGTTCGCGTCAATTAACCAGTGTCGAGTAATCGTTTTTTCAAAAGGTCCGCTGTTTATCACTAAGATTTAGTTTAATTAGATATTATGTCAAAAGTTGTTTTCTAATTTCTGGCAAAATATAGTAGTTCCCTTTCGACCTCGGTCACTTCAACATTGCGTGGAAACGCTTTTGGGGAAACTCTTTTACAGAGAAATACTGAAACCTGTAAAACTCGTGTAAAAAGCTTTCAGAATATCTGTCGTAATTTCTTTCTCAATTTCTTTATTTATAGTACCAAGTTACCACATCAGCTGACAGACAAGCAATTATTTGTTCGTGGTTTTCCGAATCGGTTCAATTGAACCATTCAGTCTGTTCAAACGAACGATTCGTTCGCGAATCGAACATCCCAATCCTGTGCATGACAGCTCAGAGAGGAGAGGAGGACCACGACGCGCAGGAACAGTCCTCAATCTCCCACATTATTTTTTGTCAGTTAGTCATATACACATAAAGTAGAAGGCAAAGCTGTGTATATTTTGAAATATTCGCTATCATCGGTTGGCAGCGCTCTCGCTCGGAGGATTCATCCCGGGATTTTGAATGGAAGTGGAGGCTGAAGGGGCGGCCAGCCTGTGTGAGGCCGGGGATGGGAGTCCGTTATCCGGGGCAGCAGCATCAGAGGACGCGGGGACGACGGACAGCGGGGACACGGGTAACTAACCACTCGGGGTTTGATTCGATAGACGGGTTAACAAAGACTTCGGTTCATACAATCTCATCTGATTAATTCATAGGTGGCTGGGATGCACTTGGATAGAGCTAGCAAGACTAGCATTCATGCATGGATAAGGGACACTGGTGCATGTGATCTATCATTCCTCCATCAGATTGTTAGGATTCACATGCAGCCATAGAGAGAGAGTCAGAGTGTGTGCAATTATAATAGGCTATATAGTTTTATGGGCATGTTGTTGTCAGTTGGACGGATTGATATGACAGGTTAAAACCAGAATCAGCTCGCTAGCCATCAGCATAGCAGGGACACTGGGTGGATGGCAGATGGGATGATGGGGGTTTCAGGTGGGAAATGGGGTAAAGGGTTGTATTGCCTCTGTTTAGAATAAATGTCATCAAATGTTTATTGCATATGCCAATTTGAATGCACAAAAGGTGTTTTTGTAGACTAGATGGCAATTTAAAACAACGTTTTGTTTTCTGAATGATTTATTAATCCTTAATTTAGTGTGAGTGTGTACAATTGCTTAGTATTTCTTTGAAAAAAAAGAAGAAAAAAGTACTGTGGTGTTACCATGGTGTAATGATGGTAAATTTATATTTTGCAGTTCTTTTTCACTTCTATTTTGCATTTTTGTTATTTTATTAATTTTTTATAATTTTGATTTTTTTTCCCAATTGAATATAACTAGACGTGCACACACACATATAATTGATATATAAATATAATAATATATACTCACATATAAAAATAAAAACTTTAATGTTAGATGCAATTCATCGTGATTAATCGATTTGACAGCATTAATATATATATATAGAGAGAGAGAGAGATTTTCTTTTTTGATTAATGACCTAGAAATAGTGCAGAATCTTAAATATTATTATCAATTTATGGCACAACTTTTTTGTTTTAAATTTTTTCTTTTTTTTTCTTTCATAGTTTAAATTTGATTTTAAAACCCCACTGTATACCATGGTATATTAACACACTTGGTTCAATCTGATAATTTCACTTTCAGAGTAATTTTATCTATCAAATACACTTTTGTTTCTGCCTCTAAGAGAATGTGGTATTTTCTTCTCGGTTCCCCATTTGTCTTTTTTTCTGCTGTTAATAAGTCACGTATCTGTGTGTGAAATGTCAATGAGTGTGTTCACATGCACAATACACGGATAAACATCCAAAATCACATCATTCTGTAAACCCAGAACACTGTAAAACAATTATATGATCAATAAGTTGACAACATATGTTTTTACAAAAGTCAGTTTAATGCAAAGTTGAAATGACTTAAACATTCAAGTTGACTGTACTTATTTTTTTACAGTGAAAGGAAAGAAAGATAGATTTAAAATGATCAGTTCCTCTGCTTTTAACATCAATATGTAAACAGATATACACACAAAACAAAAGTATTTTCTTGTGTTATTAAACATAACAGTGTAAGATTGTATTTGTAAACACACACAATGAGTCTTATTGAAGAACACAAAATGTGATCCAATGTTCAGTAGTATGCACTTAAGATTTACCTTTCTCCAGCTTGTTGACAAGATTTGTTCTTTTGTGTATGTGTTGAAGCTTTGCAAACTGCATTGTGGTTTCTGTTTTTCAAAGACATAAATATCAACGCAATTGGCTCATAGTAAATGTCACATACCCAATTGTAGTCTCATCATCTACTCTTTAATTGCTAAAACTGCATCCAAACACTCCCAAACACGGCATCCTCCTTTTTTCATTGGTTTGCTCCCCGGCGTCTCTCCTGTGTACATATGTGTCTGTGGGAAAACATGCTGACTGTTAAGCACGCAATCACATGACATGTGTTTATGGGGTCTCACGGTGGCCCGTGAGTCATTTTCTCACCTGAAGTGACATGGACGCTGGGTTTTTACCCTGGTTTCACAGACAAGGCTTAGGCCTAACTGAATGCAACTTGCATCTAAAAATATGTCAGTGTGATGGTTTTGTCTCAAGATGCACACCAGTAATGTTTTTTCTAAGGCATGTTTATAAAAGCTGCTTAAACTGAACTAAGGCCTAATCCTGGCTTATTCTAAGCCCCGTCTGTGAAACCGGACCTTTATGTTTTGTTCCTAAAATCAGATAAAATTTTGGTCAGTCACAGGTTTAGTAAAGTTCTTTAGCAGTGTTTATGTCCAAAAAGGTCACTAAGGGCCAGATTTACTAACAGCTTGTGCTAGCGCAAGCCCTCTTTTGGTGTTAAAAAAACTACTGTCAGGATTTACTAAAGACACGCAGTGAAAAATTTGCGCTGAAAAGGTGTGGACAGTTATTTTTGCGACTGAACTTATTGCATATGCATTTGTAGGAGTTTCCCTTTCAGGCGCAACATTTATGGGAGGAGAGTATTTAAATGAATCATGCAAGGTGATTTAAGGTTTGTGCTCATCAATTTACTGGTGTTCGTGCCATTATTTACCGCCCAAAAAAAGCATGTCTTAAACCAGACGCTAACGGGTAGATTGCGTTGGTCATGGAAATGATCCGGCTGCTTCTGTGTTCATTAATTTGCGCGTCATCAGTAGATCACGTACAGAATTTTCCACTCCCATCTGTGTTTTTTTGGACTTTAAAGGTGCAGTGTGTAGTATTTATGAGGATCTATTGACAGAAATGCAATATAATATACATAACTATGTTTTCAGTGGTGTATAAAGACTTTACATAATGAGCCGTTTTGTTTTTGTTACCTTAGAATGAGTCGTTTCTCTCTACATACACCGCGGTTCTCCTTACAGTGAAGTCACCATTTTGCACCGTCACGTTTCTAGTCACAGCGCTAGCTACTCTCTGCTGTCTCAGACGATGACATCTTTGTCCTGTGTCAGCCACCATAGCTTCTCTATGTGCTTCGAAAGGGAGGGGTGAGCGGTGGACGGTTTCAATTCGCAACCTCACCGCTAGATGCCGTTAAAATTTACACAGTGCACCTTTAAGTGAGTGTTAGATGATGGCAAAAGTAATCTAAATGTCAAAATAATGCACAGCTGAATATTCAATTTTGACGGATACAATAAATAAAAAAGGCGATTATCAGCCAATAACCGCCTGTGCAAAACTCACAGCCACAACGCTAGGATGCGGTTGTGAGGTTTGCTAGCCACCATAGACCGTAGGACCGTAGTGTCCGTGACATCGCCCGTAGGTTTCTGAAGAGCATTTTTGAATCCCAAAAGTGTGTGGAGCCGGCCTTCGCCATCTTGGCAGCGCGTCATTCCCGGATAACAGAAAATGGGCAAAGAGGCAGGACGTGGGTGGACTAACAGACAACAGACAAACGGCTAGTAGTGACAGCAGCAGCAATCCACCTGTCAAGTAGCCACGCCCTTAATTATGCAGAACTTTAAGGCTTAATATTATTTAAACGGATGAGTTATAAAAAAAATTCACCCCCTCACAGTTGTCATGAAGGGCAAAATTAGCTATATAGACCAAAACCAATTTTTGTACCAGGCTGTAAACATATTTTTTCTATGCTGTAAAGTTGGGTATTTTAACATGGGCGGCTTCTCTAGCGGCCAGTCGATGAATTGCAATTCTTTGTTCTTCTGTGCTTAAAGAGAGAGATCTGAAGGTTGCTGCTCACTAGCCACATATATTTTTTTGCAAGTTGCAAATTAAATTTATGTGAAAATGTTAACATTGCAACCAATTCGCAAATAAACCAGTGTTATGCGATGTGGCATAGCAAATTAGTTTCTGACGTAGTTTATGTTCATGTCTTCTGAGGTAGAATATCTACCTCCAGCAAGAATAGTTTTTTTATGCACATTTTGTTGGTTATTAATTTGCATGGCTCAGGTTCTTCCTTCATTGTGAAGAAATGTGTAATTTAGTTGTTTATTTTATTTATGTTTTATTGCTGCAAAAAAGTTAAATAAATCAACCTTATTTATCAATGCGGAAGTAAACTATGAATGTTCTGATTCATTAACTCTTTCCCCGGCAGCATTTTTTATAATTTTCCCAAAAAAAGTTTCATGGCCCCCAGAATAATTTGTTGTATGAATATTTGGATATGTAATATATCAAAAGAAAGAACGTTCTGTTTTATTCTAGCTTAATGCATTCCTTTTTTATCGACACTTGAATGTGGGAGAGTTTCATAAAAAACACATTTTGAGCAAAAAGCTGAGAAAATCGCATTTTTGTCTAAGACTATATCCAGATCGGATTCAGAACGATGATCAAACACAGATGGAGTAGATCGAGTCCATCAACACCCCTAATGCTTGCACAGTCCTATAGCTCGCACTGGGTCGACATTTCATTCAGTCACATTAGGCAGTTTTGATTTATATGCTATTTAATATTGATAAACGCATTATTTAACATATGCATCTGCTTACATATGATATTATTTGTTTCTGCATCTTCTTTTCATGTGTTTTGATCAGGAGATTCTGTACTCTTTCAGAAGATGTGTCATAGCGCCCCCTACCATATAACAGTGAAAAGATGAAAAGACGGAAATTTCTGTCAATGGTGGGGAAAGAGTTAAGCGCTGTAGATAATTAATTAGAAGAATAACAAAGTGCAGTAAACTGTAAACCTTTTTGCGCTACCAACTGGTGTGTTTATGATTATGATAATAAATTAAAAATAATTATAGAAAAAGCAGCATAACAGACAGTTTTTTTTACAGCTAAAATAACTGGAAGCGGATGACACTGGAAGCCTCACACAATGAAGTTAAAAATGGCCGCATCTGCTTTTACGTAAAAATGTAATAAAGTTCAAAGCTTTAAGTATGAGCAATAATAATACTCTTTGCACGTGGTAATACAATTATTGTTCCTCTTTCGACCCATCTGAATGATAAATATCTGCGTTGCTGTTCAGTTCAGTGGCCGTCTCACTCGGCTCATTAAGAACAGAATTAAACCGATGAAAGCCGAGATAGGAAAAGATCTTTATTGTAAATGAATTATAAAACAATTGTGTTACTGCCAAATGGACCATCTCAAGCACCACTTCATTATCATCGTGTGGTGGTGGTGGTAAATGTACACAATTAAAGCATCTGTGAAATGCAGACATGGCTTTCTCGGTTTATACAAATAACATCCCATGAGATACATATATAATCAAACCCTAGGCAATACTCAAAGCTGTAATAGTGTTGTGCTCGCTGATATATCGCTTTGCAAAACAGGGCAGGTCTGTCTACACACTCCATCTATTTCCTCAACTTGTGTTATTCTAATAGCTCAGACTGCTGGGAGTTTTCAAGCTCCGGTGGGAAATGGAAAACAAGCAAGAATTGCATAATGGTGTCTCTCTGTATTCCTTGCCCCCCTCGCTCATGCCCTGAAGAGGATGGAGCTTTTTATAGGCCAGCCTGCAGAGCAGACCAGGGTTCTGGAAGACACTCAATCCCATAGGGTGTCTTTTATGAGAGGACGCAAAGTCCTCCATTGACATATTTTTGGCATTGTAACCAACCATTGTTTTAGAATGAGTTATCGTATGTATGTATGGTCAGATAGAGTTGACGGAACATTTGCATGAACAGCTATTGTAAATGGTTGCCAGAACGTTTTTTAGCACATTGTTGCTACACTCTTAAAAATAAGGGTTCCAAAAGTTTTTTTTTGCAATGATGCCATAGAAGAACCTTTAGATTTTTGGTTCCTCAGAGAAACTTTCAGTGAACAGTTCTTAAAATAACCGTTTTTTCTTACTGTGATGAACATTTTAAGAACCTTTTGTTGAATGGAAAGGTTACATGGATGTTAAAGGTTCTTCATGGAACCATCGATGCCCATAAACAGTGCTGGGTAGTAACTGGAGTAACCTGGAGTACGTAATCAGATTCCTAAAATATAATACTTGTATTTAGGTTATATTTCATTTTAAAATACTTGTAATCAGACTACAGTTACTTTTTTATTGATTACATTCACTGTTTCTCCTTAATTCTTCTCAATTTTAAATTTCTTCCTAATTTTATCTATTACATTTTCCTTTCTAAACAAGCATACTACTTATGAGTGATTCTATAACTGGAGATACATTATGCATTTCAAAAAACTGTTCACTAACAGAAATTCTTTCCAGTATTCTTATTGAAAACATACTCAATTTTAATAATTCAGTGCTTGCCAAAGATGTTACTTCCTTTTTTTAACTTTTAACAAAAAATAAGAAAGTGACATCATTTCCTGTATCTTACAGAGTTATTTCACCAATTCAAAAAAGCTTTGTACTATAACAGAATTGACACAAGATTTATGGACACATTTTTATAAGATAAAAGTAATTCTTAATTTCATTAAGAAAATGACTATTTAGGGCTTTTATAAATCAAATAAGTGAAATATTACCAAAAGAAAAGTAAAATAAAATTTTGATAAATGATACATGATGGAATAAATACACTGACTAATTCGGACAACAAGAAAGACACTTGTTATGGCCTGTAACATCTTGTGATCCATGATAATGAGTAACAAATGAATCAAATAATTAAAAATATTAAAATAACAATGGTTTTAGACCATTGATTTTATTATAAAATTATTATAAAATCACCCTTTTATATATATATATTTATATATAACCCCATTTAACCCCTCACACAAGTGCGTTGTTGTGTCTTTAATTTGTAAGATCAATTTCTGAACCCCTTGCAGTTCCTACACAAACGCTAGTTTGAGAAAGCCTGATGTATGTTTAATACACTTCACGTTGTTGATAACAAAGAGAGGAATACATTATATTTCTCTTTGTATTTTTATGTCAACATGCTACAAAATTATTCAAATCATTGTGATGAATGAGTTTGGTCAGAAGTAATCAAAAAGTAATCTGATTACATTACCTAAAATCTGTAATGTAATTGATTACATTACTAGCTACAATTTTCATCATGTAATTTGTATTCAGTAATGGACTACAGTTTGTAAGTAATCATCCCAGCACTGCCAGTAAAGGACCTTTATTTTTAAAAGTGTGTCGTATATTCCGTTTTCTTTTCTGGCCTAAAATCTTTTAGAATTTCTGGTCCATATATATGGCTTATGTTCCTTCTTCTTCAAAAAAAGCAAACACCATTTGATAGAGTGCGTGAACACATGCGTGCTAGAAAGTTTCATCCTTGTCCAGTGTTTGTGCTATTTTTTCCAGAAGTTATGAGTAATAAAAAATCATCGTACTCATTTAACCCCTCACACAAGTGCGTTGTTGTGTCTATTTTTGTTGCATCTCCAGTAGTTTGTTGTTGTTCTGTCTCATTGTACTCATAAAAAAGAAGCATTCTTTGGAGATTAGTCTGTTTACTTAGAAGAACTATGGACTTTGAATAAAAGCATCTGTTGAATGGCTTGTTAACTGAATGAAATTTGCAAGAGGAACTTGTTTTTATTTTCGTCTCAGATCAGAAGTGAGCAATTGGTTTTGTGGCCTTGCTGGTGGGTTTGTAATCTCTTTGGTTTGCTTTATACCCTTCTGTTTTACTAGTTTATGAGCAGTTGTTAATATGTTGTCATGGTTTTAATTCCAGTATTTAGATTGAACAATATCATGTGATATGATAGCAACAGCCAAAGTAGCATATCTATATGTTAAGTCTTTGATAAATTTAGTCTCATATAATGAATGTTAGCTTGAGGTGTCAGGTGACACCTCAAAGTTTCTGTCGTCAAGTTCTTCATTTCAAGTCCATTTTGAGCTGGCTGTGATCACACCTACCCAAAGCATGTGGAATTTTAGGAGGTGTTTTGCTAATGCATTAGCGCTGGAGATGTTATGAGCTCTATCCCGTGTTTGAGAAGTTTGTCAAGTTCATTATGGCTTGACATAGTGTCTGAACATCATCTCATAATAGAATATATAAAAGTTTAGTCTTGAGTAACTTAAGGCTAGGCTAACTTTTGGCTAGTTTAAGATTCTTATAATGCTTTAGCTAAAAAAAAATAATATTCCTCTCAGCTCTGCTTAACACAATTTACCTTGTTTCACCTGATTATAAACATTTCCTCCACAAAATAAGTTTCTGAACCCTGAGGTTTCTAACCTCCATTAACAGTTTATACATAGTGTGTCAAATATGTAGCTTAGCATTAGCATATATGCTCAGACACTGTTTCAAGTGGGCAGTTTAAATCTCAGTCATTTTCTGTCTTTTCTTCTGTGCCTATACATAAAATTTTTTTGCTGGTCTAATGGTCTTTATTAGACGTGTGGTCAACCCTGGCTAGCGATCCTACAGCATATTTGCACTTCAGCTTGAACTGAGGCCAAACCTAACATCAGCGAACAAGGTCTAGGAAAAAAGCTCTTTTATGGAGAACCATAATGTTGCCTAAACAGTCCATAACAGTTTCAGGAGCCCACACTGACAGCTGGATCCAGAAATAACAGGAACTAACTTGGTCATGAGGCGTGTTGGTGTGTATGTGCTATTTCAGAGGTGAAATGGGACATTGCAGCCTTTATGTTTTATCTAACTTTGAGCTTCCAACTTCCTTCCATGGATGCCACAACACCGAATTTACTAAATACAGGGAGCTTGCTGGTGGAAAATAATGAATTTCTAGCTGGTCCAAACTAGCCATTAGCGCTGGTAAATGGTAGAACATCTTGGGCTAGCAACAAACCAGCTTCCACTTTTCATCTTACCTAGTCTACCAACCCAGCCATCTGCACCACATGGTGGTCCAGATGCTTGACCAGCTGGAAACCTGCTACCATGTCTCAAAACAGCTTAAAAGTATAGTAGTTCACCAAAAGATTGTTATTTACTAATCTTCCATTCAAGTCAGTTGGTAATCGTTGCAACTGTATCAATGAGTCAATATGTCAAGAACTGATTCAGTTCAATTCCGAGTGGTTTCAAAGATTCATTGAAGATCAGACTGAAAAGAATGATTCGTTAACAATCTCAAGCTAACATATTTAGGGCAGATGTTAAGATTTTCCTCTCCAGTTTGCGACTAATCATTTTTGACTTAACCGAAATTCAAGAACTAATTCATTCTGATTTGTGAACAAATTGTTCTAATTTTGTCCACCATATTGTTATCTGCCCAATAAGAAAATTTGATATATTAAAGCCTTCAGCTGAGACACTGTTTAACATGATGCTTTTGAATTGCTTAAAATATGATTGGAATCACTTCAAAAAAGGAAAACACAGTTAAATGCAACATGTGCAGTGCAAGTCTGTCATATAGGCTACATAAAATTATATTGAGAACATTATAATTGTGTGCTTGGGACATGGCTTTTAATGTTTTTTTTGTAATCAGAAATGATATATTATATAAAATTATATAAAACATTCTAAATTTATTGGCCAATATCAGTTATCGGCTTTCAAATATAAAGAGTTATCAGTTCCCTTTCGTTCAGTCACTCCGAGTTACGTCAGTGACTGACGAAATGGGGGTTTCGCTTAGAAGCCTATCATCTTCGAGATCTTAGAAAACGCCCAATGGCGATGCAATGCCATGGGCCTGCGGAATTTGCTCAGGCAACGTTTGTAGATGTGTCATGTTCCCACTGCGGGGACATGACCATCTCGGTCTGAAACCCCGGCTCCTGCCGCTCCGCGTGTTTCGTTCGCCACTTCAGAGGACGACGAGATGTCGATCGCTGCATCTCAAGGTGGGCTAGAGTCCTCTGAGGATGATGATTCGGCTATGCTGCCGCTTTCAGGGGTTCCAGCATTGTCCGAGTTGGACCCAGAGCTGACAGCCATGCTCTCTCGGGCAGCCGCAAGTCTCAGATTAGAGTGGAACCCTCCACCCTGTCCTGAGCACTTGCGGCTGGATGATTGGTTTTTGGGGGTGCTGCGCCCTGACACCCGTCAGGCCCGCCCCCAATTCCTTTCTTCCCCAAGGTGCATGAGGAGGTCACGCGGTTCTGGAAGTCCCCGTTGTCTTCCCGTGTTCGGGGAGTCCGCTATACCATGGTGGGGCCCAATGCCCCTGTCATGCGTGTGGAGGTTGCTACCTTACTGGCGAAGGGTGCGATCGAGACTGTCCCTCCAGCCGAAATGAAGTCCGGCTTCTACAGCCCCTACTTCATTGTACCCAAGAAAACCGGTGGGTTATGACCAATCCTGGATCTGCGTGTCTTGAACCGATCCCTTCACAGGCTTCCGTTCAGGATGTTGACAGCTAAACTTTTCGAATGCATTCGTACAGCAGATTGGTTTGCAGCTATTGACCAGAAGGACGCATACTTCCATGTCTCCATCCTTCCTCGACACAGACCGTTCCTACGGTTTGCTTTCAAGGGACGGGCATATCAGTACACGGTTCTCCCATTCGAGCTAGCTCTGTCCCCGCGCGTCTTCACAAAGATTGTCAAGGCAGCCCTTGTGCCACTCAGGCAACACGGGGTTCGCATCCTGAACTATCTCGACGACTGGCTGATTCTGAGTCACTCTCGAGAGCAGGTGTGCGAACACAGAGATCTGGTGCTTCAGTACTGGCTTCACGACCGAGTCCCGAGATGGGCATGGCAGACAGGCACGCTCTGGGTCCCAGTGACTCGGGCCTGCTTACAGACCTTCACCCCGTGGTCGAACCTCAGTTTTCTATGGGCCAGAGTTCCCTTAGAACGAGTTTCCAGGCATATTGTTGTATCAACAGATGCCTCTGCCACGGGCTGGGGTGCAATGTGCAATGGACATGCCGCCGCGGGCTCCTGGACAGGACCCCAGCGCTGCCTGCATGTCAATTGCCTCGAGTTGCTGGCAGTACGGTTCGCCCTGCACCGCTTCCGAGCGTTGCTCAGGGGTCAACACGTACTAGTCCGGACAGACAACATGGCCACAGTAGCGTACATCAACCGACAGGGTGGTCTACGCTCCCGCTGTATGTCTCAACTCGCCCGCCACCTCCTCCTATGGAGTCAGAAGCATCTGAGGTCGCTTCGTGCCATTCACGTCCCAGGAGACCTGAACCATGCAGCCGACGAGCTCTCATGGCTTCAGCCACTTCCTGGAGAATGGAGACTCCATCCCCAGACGGTTCAGCTGATTTGGGAACAGTTCGGCGACGCACAGGTAGATCTGTTTGCCTCCCACGACTCTTCCCACTGCCGCCTATTTTATTCCCTGACCGAGGGAACCCTCGGCACGGATGCACTGGCGCACAGCTGGCTGCGGGGCCTCTGCAAATATGCGTTCCCCCCAGTGAGCCTTCTTGCACAGACACTGTGCAAGATCAGGGAGGACAAGGAGCAGGTCCTTTTGGTCGCCCCATATTGGCCCGGCCGGACCTGGCACCCTCAGGTGGTGGCTATCATCACTTCCGCTAGGGCCTTGTCTACCAGACACGCCTATGCGTTGAAGTGGAACCTTGCCAGGAAGACCCCTGGAAATGCCCGATCGGTTCTGTGCTCTTGTTTCTCCAAGAAGGGTTGAAACGAAGGCTCTCTCCTTCCACCCTGAAGGTCTATGTGGCCGCTATCTCAGCCTAGCATGACCTCGTGGAGACGAAAAATGTAAGTCAGCATGACCTGGTCATCAGGTTCCTGAGGGGGGCGAGGAGACTGAATCCTCCTCGCTCGCCCCTTATACCCTCTTGGGACCTCGCAGTGGTCTTACCTGCCCTGCAGAGAGCTCCCTTTGAGCCTTTGCGATCAGTTGAGCTTAAGTTCCTGTCGATGAAGACAGCGCTTCTGATCGCTTTGGCCTCCATCAAGAGGGTAGGAGACCTGCAGGCATTTTCGGTTGACGAAGTGTGCCTAGAATTCGGGCCGGCTAATTCTCACGTGATCCTGAGACCCCGGCCTGGATATGTGCCCAAGGTTCCCACCACTTCGTTCAGGGACCAGGTGGTGAACCTGCAAGCACTGCCTTTGGAGGAGGCAGACCCAGCCTTGGCACTGCTCTGTCCAGTACGCGCCCTCCGTGCTTACGTAGACAGAACGCAGTGTTTCAGGACCTCAGACCAGCTCTTTGTCTGTCAGTGTGGCCTCCTCTTGGGCTCTAGCGCATGACGCCTCGCTGACAGACATCTGCAGAGCTGCAGGCTGGGCGACACCCAACACATTCGCCAGGTTTTATAACCTCGTGGAGCCAATATCCTCTCTTGTACTCGCCTCAAGTAGTGGCCGGTAACTGGACTGGCTCAGGTGTCTTTGCTTGCTCGCCATTCCACTCCACGGACTGGATACGTGCGATATTTCCTCAGGTGAGCTTCCCAGAAGCCCTGAGTTCCTCCAGCACTGTTGATGCCGACACCAGAGTGCATGCCCGGATGGTCAGCCCTTGTGTTAGGCTAGGTGCCGCCATGTGCATGGTTCCCCCGTTGGGCGACCCCCACATGTGTATTTCCACTGTAAGCTTCTCTGAGCATGTGTATTTCCCTTGGCAAGCCTTGCCTCTCCTAGGGTTTAAAAATCCACCTTCTTCCATATGCAGCCCCTCTACGGGTCATATGTGTGTCTTAAGTCCTCCCTGCGGGGCGGGCACTTGGTGCATGTTTCCACGTGGAATATGCTTCCCAGTGTACCTTGGTATTCCTGTGTTAAGTGGGAGTCCATCGTCCGTATTAGTCTATGACAGGGAACTCACACTGGACTACAGCCGAGTGGAGTGATTAGATTGGACCCCCATTTCGTCAGTCACTGACGTAACTCGGAGTGACTGAACGAAAGGGAACGTCTCGGTTACGTTTGTAATACTCGTTCCCTTAGGAGGGAACGGAGACGTTACGTCCCTCTGCCACTTCCGCTGTACCGCTGGAACGGCCGGGAGTTCAGATCTCGGCTCCTCAGCAGGTAACATAATGCGACATTGCCAGCGTACTTCCTTAGAGTAATAGAGTAACCAGCACATTTCTCAGAATGTCACCTGTTCTGTTCTACAAACAAAATAAACTCATACAGGTTTGGAACAACATAAGGCTGAGCAAACGGGGACAGAATTTAAATTTTTGGAGCTGTTTTTAGCTAGATTTTCCAGCATGCCCGTCATCTTCGTTTTGCTGTTGCTTTCTCACTGCATGGCTATGAGCTGCACTGTCTAGCGGCCAATGCCCTATTTAGAGCAGCATGTGTCTGTTGATGCCACATGCATATGCAAACTCTGAGAAAGCTTGTTGACCTTGATTGGGATGCCATGGAAACCGAGGAACTGAATAGGAGCATGTGCAGATGCATCTGGGATGACCGTGGGGTGAGAAGCACCGCTCAAGGAATCCAGCCGTCATCTTCACATGGTGTTTTTTCATCAAACCATTTTTGTCAACAAACATCCCAGTCGCCGTTGACATCTGCTGCTGATGCTCGAGGGCCGGCGATGGAATATTAATGGAGGGCTGAATAATGAAGTTGGTTGATGCTGTCTGCGCTTTAGCGGGTGACCTGTTGACTCTTGAAGTCTAGTTCAGTCTGGTTTCAGATGAATATGTCTCAAGTAATCATAGGCACACAAATCTGGTTTCAAATCACGAGCTTTAGGACTGACTGTCTGCATTTTCATTTTGCAATCAATGAAATGTGATTGTTTTATTCAGATAGTGTCGTCAATACCCAGTTAATGACTATTCTTTTTCTTTCCTAGACACGGCATCGAAAAAGGCTTTCATCACAGAGGTACATTCCTTTACCACATATCAAGAATATCTACTGTTAGACAGCAGGAAAACCTGTTCATGTAGGGATTACAGGTTGGTGACATCTCATATTTTTACTCTTTTTTTTTTTTACCAGATGCCTTCATCGTCAGGCCAGCCGGCTCATGGGAAGAAGATCGGACACAGAGGAGTGGATGCTTCAGGAGAAACCACATATAAGAAGGTGCATTGCTCCGAATTTTTTCTAGATTCGATATTGATTCCATTTAGATTATTTTAGTTACTTCTAGGGGTGCACAATATATTGGTACCATATCAGCTGATATTATTTTTTTAAAGGTTTAATTAGGGCCAGAGCACCGATGGTGTGAGGACCCTATTGTAATTGCTCAGTGTATTATTTTTCTTTTTCGAAATGAATCGCATTTTTGAGGGCCTAAACATGCTCGAAAACTCATGAAACTTTGCACACGCGTCAGAAGTGGTGAAAATTTACGTCTGTTATGGGTTTCAGAATTAAGTGTGGCAAAATGGCTTGATAGCGCCACCTACAAAATTTAAATTAAGCGCCATTCGCACTACATTTCACGTATGAGTATGAACTTCGGTAGACACATGTAGCAGCCCAATACCTACAAAAAAGTCCCTGAGTGCAAAATCTGAAAACCCAACAGGAAGTGAGATATTTTGAAAAAAAAATCTGCAAATTTTTGGCAGCTTTTGCCATTTCCAGACGTTGTACTTTAACCAACTCCTCCTAGAGATTTAATCAGATAAACATCATATTTGCACAGTCTAATTTAAAGGCCTTTGCGAAGTTACATTGCAAAGATCTTCAGTTTTCGCTGAAGGGCGTGTCTGTGGCGGCCTGACAAATTTCGATGTTTCACCATGAAACAGGAAGTTGTTGTAACTTGGGCATACATTGTCCGATTTGCCCCAAACGTCACGTTTTATTATGAGTCCTGGCCTGAAGACATTTACATGCCAATATTAGTTAGTCATAGCGCCACCTTCTGGCAACAGGAAATGGCATGCTTTACACTGTAATTCACTCCCAGAAACACATTTAAATATGCCATGAAGTTCCAAACATGCTAGAAACACATTAAATCATTCAACACTTGGCTGAGTGCTAATGTATGCGATTTACGCCACGAAACAGGAAGTTGTTGTAACTCAAGCATACAATGTCCAATCTGCCCCAAACTTCACATGTTTGATAATAGTCCTGGCCTGAAGACATATAAATGGCAATATTCAGTTATAGTCAAAGTGCCACCTGCTGGCATCGAAATGACTTTGCCATATTTCTCCTATATTTACCCGCTTAAATGCATCTCGCTCACTATTCACTGTTTTCCTGAGGCCACCGGGTGGCAGTGGTCCTGGGTGCGAGGGCCCTTTCATCGCTGCTTGCAGCTTTAATTATATATTTTTTAAATTTTTCTATTTAATTTTTTAATGTTTTATATTGGTCAATTTTGTTTTTAATTGTACATGCTCATTTCCTCTTTTTACATATCATCAAGTAACGGTAATCTAAAATGAATTAGTTTTAACAACATTTTCTATAATCAATATTATTCCATTCAGATTATTGTAGTTCTTTTATTTTATTTTTTCAAAGTTTTATATCGGTTGATATTGTATATTTAATTGTCCATGCTTATTTTCTCTCTTTTTGCATTTAGATAACCTTCCAATTTATTTAGACAAAATAGTGACCATTTTATAATTGACCATTTACCATTTAATATATAAAAAATAATTGCATATTAGGGATGGGACGGTATGAAAATTTAATATCACGATTATAGTGACCCAAATTATCATGATTATCAATATTATCATGGTTTTGTTAAAATTAGGTGAAAGTGTTCAAAAAGAAATAATGCACACACTGAAAATATTTCAACAAGTTTTATATTTGAAAATCAACAAATAAAACAAACAGCTCTATGTACTTTTTTAATCTATTCTGTGGCATTTCCTTCCTTATAATGACCGTCGTCAATATCAACGCATTATAACAGCGCACATCCACATATCACAACAGACGCTCTCTCGTTTCATTCAAATGCAACTTGCGTCTTTGCGTTTTTGATTTTATTGAAAATTAAATCAGAGGACTTTACTATTAATACTACTATAATTATTACTATAACTTCTTTTGATCATCTTGTCTGGACGATTGTTTTGTACGCTGTACAAAATAGATTTATAAACAGGTAAGATTTAAAACATTAATCTCAATTCAATATGTTTCCATAATTATTTATGTGGTAAAGAAAATCTGTGTAATAAGTGTACAATGAATATACATTATTATCCCTTAAATGTCACCCTTAATAATCTTATTTGAACTTGTTCATTCATCTTTGGCTCAAAGCCACTTGTCCAATTATTTCCCAGACGTAGTTTTGGTATTGAGGTCAAAGTCCACTTGCCTTGCGTTCGCGATACACTAAAGATGACTCAGCAGATTTGAAGCGTTTCCCCCTATTGCAGCGACTTTCTTTTTGCATGTTCTGCAGACAGGGTGACCATCTTCGATTACATTTCCCTCAGGACTTTTGTAAAAGCCAAAATATATCAGATTTGGTCCTTTTAGAAGACTGAACAATCCCCCGAGCGCTGTCACTGCCTTCCGCCATTTCTTTTCGTTCAAAAAACAACGTTGCGCGCTGTGTCTGCATCAGACTGATGCTGGCTGGACAGAATTTACCGCAAGTTTTCAAAATTGTGAAAATCAAACACGGTTTTAATGATAATTACATTTTAAACTATATTACTAACCGTCAGTACATTTTATCATGGTTTATCATGAAACCGGTATTCGTCCCATCCCTATTGCATATATAATAAAAATAATATACAGACCCATTTTCAGTTTATCTTTATCGACCAGAATTGTAGTATTGCTAATAAGCTAGATGTGCAGAAATATGGCACTAGGTGACATCAGAACAAAAAACGTAGATTAAAAGATCAAATTCTGGGTTAATATTTAAGAAAATGTGTCATTGTATGTCATATCTGTTTTTTTTTTCCAGACTACATCTTCAGCACTCAAGGGGGCCATTCAGCTTGGGATTGGCTACACGGTTGGCAACTTGAGTTCCAAGCCTGAGCGGGACGTCCTGATGCAGGATTTCTATGTGGTGGAGAGCATCTTCTTCCCCAGGTGAGCTATCCGTCTGAGACTGAGGGTGGATGTAGAATTTCACATGCAATCAATTATTTTCCTTGTTCTTCCAGTGAAGGGAGCAACCTGACACCAGCCCATCATTTCCCAGACTTCCGCTTCAAAACCTACGCTCCTGTGGCCTTCCGTTACTTCAGAGAGCTCTTCGGGATACGGCCAGATGACTATTTGGTAAGAAATATAAGCTAAAGGCTAGTTTTTATAATAAATGCTTGTATTTATTCAGGACCACTGAAGAATCGCTTAACCAGAATTTATCTGTATCTATATTTGTGTTCTCCTTTAGTATTCGCTCTGTAACGAACCTCTGATTGAGCTGTCCAATCCGGGAGCCAGTGGCTCAGTCTTCTATGTCACCAAGGACGATGAGTTCATAATCAAGACAGTTATGCACAAGGAGGCGGAGTTTTTGCAGAAGCTTCTTCCTGGATATTACATGGTGAGTTGTACTTTGACTGATGCATTTTAAATTGGGTATTTAATGACTGATCTCGATATCTAGAGAACAGGGTGTATATATTATGCAATACATTAATACTGCATTATACAATGTAGCCTACATAAAATTTGTCAAATACTTATTTTACACAATACTTACTTTATTTTAGAACTGACAAAGTGGTCAATTAATGTTTATGTCCAAATATTAACCGATTATCTGCCTGGCAAATATTTATTGGCGTATCACAAATGCAGCCCTCTACTTTTGATGTTTTTCAGCTACAATAATTTCATAGTAAATACACAGTTTGTGATGTTATTTTGTTACTTTTTAAGAAAAAAGTACTGCCGTTAAAAGGTTTTTGAATGTTTTTAGAAGAAGTATCTTATGCCCACCAAGGCTGCATTTATTTTATTAAAAATACAAAAAAATAGTAATATTGTGAAATATTATTAAAATGTAAAATAACTGTTTTCTATTTGAATATATTTTAAAATGTAATTTATTTCTGTGATGCAATGCTGAATTTTGAGCATCATTACTCCAGTCTTCAGTGTCACATGATCCATCACAAATCATTCTAATATGCTGATTTGATGCTCAAGAAACATTTATGATTATTATCAATGTTGAAAACAGTTGCGTAAATAATTTTTTTCAGGATTCTTTGATGATGTCACTTTTTATCAATTTAATGCATCCTTGCTGATTAATTTTTTTAAGTTCTTTCCCCCAAAAAATAAATGAATAAATTCTTACTGACCCAAAACTTTTGAACGGTAGTACAATGTTGCAAAAGCTTTCTATTTCAGATAAATACTGTTCTTTTGAACATACTATTCATCAAATAATCCTAGATTCTTGGATACTCTATATAGCCTAGACAAAATGACTGAAGTAATTATTTTACACAATTTTTAATACATTTTAGAACTGACACTATTGTGGGCTAATATTTTTTGCCAAATATCAGCCGATTAACTGTATTTTTTGGAGACATCTACTATTTACATTTTTGAGCTACAATAATTTCACAGTAAATACAGAGGTTATGTTGTTATTTGTTGGTATGTTGGTACTTTTTGAGAAACAATACATCGGTACCATATTGGCTTATCCGTATCAGACAGAATTGTAATATCATTACATGCTTTTTTTTAATTTTTATTAATGGTTGACCAATATTGGTTTTCAATGTCCGATAAAATATCTAGAGTGGCTGGTGGTTAATATAATGCTGATAATTATGATACATAATTATATATAGGTTTATGAATGTAATATATAGGTGTATGAATGATGCAGATCTAGCTTTTCAGCTACAATAAGGTTTAAGCAAGGCTAAAATACACAGTTTATGTTGTTATTCTGTACTTTTTTGAGAAACATGCTTTCCAGCCTATTATCACATGCTGTCACAAATCAACCACCTGGTTAAACAACAACAGTGCTGATTACCCAACAAGCTATTTCGAACTAATTTCTTCCCTGAGGCGATTTGTCTGCTGTTTACCAGAATAATAAAATAAATGACACAATTAGCATTTAAACCGTGCTTGTTCCAGATTTCTGTCTCCATTGGACCAATTCAGTCCACAATATAAGTACAAAAGGGTTTGGTTTCCAAGAGAACATGAGTTTTTCCTTTCAGTAGATGATGCCTAAATGGGTTCTCAGTGTCAGCAGAGTCTGACCAGCGACTGGCTTGGCTTGTTCCATCCATTCAGCTGGAGCTAATGAGCCCATGAATAGTGACGGATCAGTTGTTGTTCAGCAACAATGCTGACCTTGGCCAGTTCGCCTACAGAAACCAGTCTTTAACACTGTCTGGCTCTTTTCCTCTTTCTGTTTCTCCTCTTTGATCATATCTTGTAGGACATGTCACCTTTGGGAAGGTGATGGTCGTTGCACAAATCTCCTCTAGGTTGGAAATCTGCTTCATTGCTTTGCCTTTGTTTGTGCTTTTTAAGAGGATATAAACTCCAATCTAATTGAAATCAGGTGGTTTTACTATGCTTTGGAACATTAGCTGGCAAACTGAATGCCATTGACTTGAGGAAGTGGTGTGTTTTGAGTCTGGAATGTGGGAAAACAAATAATCTTTACTTCAACCTAATGCGTAAATGCTGTTATTTACCTAGTATTAACATTTAGAAGTGGCCATCAGCAAAAGTGTGGTTTGCATGTGATATATTAAACAGATGTGTGTTGTTGTAACATTGACATCATTTTAAGGACTAGTTCTCCAAAACAACGAAAGTTAAAAAAGGGTTTAGCACATCAAAATGTTTTCCGATATAGCTGATGGAAATGCCAATTATATATATATATATATATATTTTTTTTTTTTTTTTGCAAATGTCGACACAATCTTTTTCCGTTTAACTTTAGCGCATAAATTCTAGGTTGATACTTCAAATGTTGCAAAAAACTAATTTGGAAACACTTTTTGTCGAGAAAAAGGGCTTCACGCAAATAAATATGGTCTCACATGACAGAATTAGCCTAAAAGTGAAATCATAATCAACCACCCCTTTGAGTTGTGAATGCAACAATATTTTTTTTACAGTGTATAAATTCGGAATAGGCAGTTGTTGCTCTCATTTTTAAAAATATTAAGCCTATTGCCAGGCTTTTTTTTTAAATCTAAAATCTAATAAAAGTTAAATAATAAAAAAATTATACCTAGTCATGGGTGTGTTTTGGGCATAACGTGCAATAAACCAATCAGAGTCTCATCCATTCCCTTTAACAGCCAGTTGCGCTTGCACCATGGCGGATTTTCTATTTACATGGCCGAATTTGTTAGCGAAAAGACTAAACACTTCTCCAGAGAGGAATCCTTTTTTTTTTTTATATATTTAATAATGTTTGTGTGCTGCTGCGTGTCCCTGTGTGTGTAATAAGCAGAGTGTACGCGCATTGTGCACCCGCCTATAGGCTCATATTACTAATGCGCCCTTAAATAACACAAAAAATACTGCGCTATTGACTTTAGACTAGGTTTTTGTTGGTCAATGGCGCAGTTGTTTTCATTTGCCTCAAAATAGCAACGCGCCAACAATGCGCCTGAACACACCTCGTTTTCAGACCAGCATGCCATGGGTGAACAGATGGGAGCGAGTGCATTTGCTATTTAAACAACGTGGCACTGGACGTGAAAATGATAACTGTGTCGGGCTGAAACTAGCAAAAAACACTTGCGTCGCGCCTGGCGTTTTATCTGTAAAAATCCAATTGGATGGAAACAGGCTGGAGATAGCAATTTTCGCAATCTTTTTTTAACACATATTCACTTTTTCGCTAACAAAACAGCGCAAAAAGTGGATGGAAGCATGGCTATTTATTAATTGTGCCGTTCTGAATCCGTGTGACTTTCTTTCTTCCGTGGAACAAAAAAAGAAGCTGCTCTTTTCCATACGGTGACTCTGAACTTGGAAAAATAACAAAAAAAAGCTCAATTAAAGTACTTTTTGTCCAAGGAAAAGGCAGAAAAGTGGTTATTTGCTGAATATCTCATTTGTGTTTTCTCGTATTTAAACTTGCAAGCTCGTCAAACATGATGCCGCAATGCATTTTGGCGCTCAATTTCAGTATCGGGTGACTAAATGATGACAGAATTTAATTTTTCAAATGTTTGTTTTCTGCAGAACTTGAATCAGAATCCTCGCACCTTATTGCCCAAGTTCTTCGGGCTGTACTGTGTACAATCGGGCGGGAAGAACATTCGAATGGTGGTGATGAATAACGTTTTGCCCAGGGCGGTGCGCATGCACCTCAAATACGACCTGAAGGGATCCACTTACAAGCGACGGGCCTCTAAGAAAGAGCGGGAAAAGGCGAGGCCCACTTTCAAAGACCTCGATTTCATGCAGGACATATCAGACGGTCTCATGCTTGATACAGACACATACAGCGCCCTGGTCAAGACATTACAGAGGGACTGTTTGGTAAGTTCTGTACAGTGTGCTGGTGTCTAGAGAGGATGTGTGAATGGGAGCAAAATTGATGTGTTTTTGGTGTTTAGGTCTTGGAAAGCTTTAAGATTATGGATTACAGTTTGCTGCTGGGAGTTCACAACATGGATCAGGCAGAGAAAGAGCAGCAGATGGAGGGATCTCAGGGCAACAGTGATGAAAAGAGGCCGCTGGCACAGAAGGCACTCTACTCCACTGCCATGGAGTCCATACAGGGAGCATCGGCCTGTGGAGAGGAAATCGAAACTGACGACACGTGAGTGGCCCAAATTAGTCCATGTTTTGACACATATTAAGGATATTTAAAAAGATATGTGACATTTTCAGATGCATCAAAAAATGTATGAAGTCATAGGGATGACAAAATTCTAGCTGAAGCCAATAACCTGGTAATTATTTTCATGTTATTGCCTATAATCAATCAATTGAATTCTATACTATGTTGATGCTATTTTTTTCTTATTATAATCTTTTTAAAGATTCATTTTAAAATTTGTTTTAAAACATTTTTGGCTAAAATCAAGTCCTGTCCTGTGAGATATCCTGTTTCATCTGGAATTGCATTTATTTTGGAAGGTAATGGATTGCAAACAACAAATTCATGTTAACTAACCAAATTACAACTTTTTAAAAGCGAATAAATTACATTCTTTTTGTTTTGTTTTGTCTTGTGTTTTTAGTTTTGTTTTGTGTGTTTTTGGTGTGTTGTTTACATCCTATTTATTTTTCATATTTTATTTGTTTTTATTTAGTCTTTATCAGCCATTTTTTCCTTTTTTGTTTCCAAATGTATAGGTAATCGTCTCTATTTTTAGTTTGCCAAAATAAATAAAAAAATGTGGGGGGGGGTTTCCCTTCATACATTTTTTATAAAATCTGGCTAAAATCAAGCCCTGTCCTGTTAGATATCCTGTTTCATCTGGAATTGTGTTTAGTATGGAAGGTAATTGATTGCAAACAACAAATTCATATTAACTAACCAAAATACATCTTTTTAAAAGTGAACAAAGACATTGTTTTTGTTTTGTCTTTTGTTTGGTTTTGTGGGTTTTTTTTTGTCTTTTGTTGTCTAATTTTGTTTTGTCTTTTGTTTTTTATTTTGTGTTTTTTGTGTATTGTTTACATCCTATTTATTTTCTGTTACTTATTTGTTTTTATTTTGTCTTTATCAGCCGTTTTTTCCCCTTTTTTTGTTCCCAAAAGTATAGCTACTCATCTATTTTTATTTTGCCAAAATAAATGAAAAAAAAAATTCCTTCATAAATTTTTTTTTATAAAATCTGGCTAAAATCAAGTCCTGTCTGTTAGATATCCTGTTTCACCTGGAATTGCATTTATTATGGAAGGTAATGGATTGCAACCAACAAATTCATGTTAAGTAACCAAAAAATACAACTTTTTTAAAAGCGAATAAAGACATTTTTTTTTTTTTTTTTTTTTTTTTTTTTTTTTTTTTGTCTTTTGATTTGTGTTTTTTGTGTCATTTACATCCTATTTATTTTTATTTTTTTTTTGGTTTTTATTTGTCTTTATCAGCCATTTTTTCCTTTTTTTGTTCCCAAAAGTATAGCTACTCATCTATTTTTATTTTGCCAAAATAAATTAAAAAAAAAAAAATTTTACTTCATACATCAAGTCCTGTCTGTTAGATATCCTGTTTTATCTGGAAATGTGTCACATTATAAAAAGTAAATGGATTGCAAACAACACATTCATGTTGACTGAAGGGGTGGTCACAGTACACATTTCGTTCCATTGACTTTGCATTTCGCTGCATTTTAAGTTTGGTGAACTCTGACCTACGAATTCGCATCACGTCAAGACTTGTGACCAATAGAAGATCGATAAGCCACGCCTTGACCTCTTAGCTAATTTAAAAGAGCACACATTTTTTTGCAGTAAAGTGGAGTCGATTGTATATTTTAACTTATTTTTTTTATTATTTGTTATATGTTGAATTTATGCTTATAAAAAAGATGCCGCAGAGCGAGACTTCATATCATGACCAGTGTGCGTAGAAATTTTGCGCACTTAAATCTAGTGTAACCGTGGCTTTTTAGAAGTGAACAGAGACATTTTCTTGTGATGTTTTTTGTGTTTTGCTTTATGTTTTGTGTTTTTATCTTATTCATTTAGTCTTTTAATTTCTTTTATTTAGTTTTTGTTTAGTCCTTCCTAGGCATTTGTCTTTTTAAATTATTTTTTAAGATTTTAACAACTTCGGGAAACACTTTTTAGCTCTATTGCAATTTCGTTCCCAAAGGTATAGCTAAGCTTTTCATTTCAGTGTTTAGCATGGTTTAGACTTTTGAGTATTTTAGGCCTATAAAAATGTTCAAAGTCATTTATTTTCTCATCCCTGTCAGGATGGGTGGCATTCCTGCAGTCAATGGAAGAGGAGAGCGGCTGTTACTGTACATCGGAATAATCGACATCTTGCAATCTTACAGGTGCTTGCGTCAACCTTTCCGACTCATATCACTTATGATTTACATCATGAGGCATGTGATTCATTGCTGCCAGTATGATTTCAAAGAACCATGCGGTGACTTTTTTCTTTTTTCTGTTTAGGTTAATAAAGAAATTGGAGCATACATGGAAGGCCCTAGTCCACGATGGGGTGAGAATTTCGTTGAATTTCAATAGCTCCTTCATTTTCATATTAATAAAGCAAGGTCTGCTGCGGTATATTAGCATGAATGGAGTTTAGTGACAATTACAGGGTTTTGGAGGAAATGCTCATAAAATGTGCACTAATTTGGGGCCATTTTTCTTAGAGGATGTGCCAATTGGGCTATTGCTGGCTATGAGACACATACCACACATGCACACACTTATTTTCTCCTCAGCTCAGCTGTGAATAAAGGAGATTTCTCCAACCCTGCCTGTGACGCATCAGTCTATGCCATAGTGTGAATGGCTCAAGATTCATTTACATGCTAATTAAGTTATTTATAGACATAGAGCTGGTATATCTTGATCATGTCAGCTGGAAAGTGTTGATTTGTGTCCATGAATAATAAAATAATGTATGTTGAGCTAGAAACCTTAAAACCTGCATGAAAATTATTATGAGTATTGAACTGTAAATATAATAATAATGAACTGTAGCTATTCAGATTGATTCAAATGGTTCACTTATTCGTTCTCTCTTTCACTCTTCAGGACACCGTGTCTGTTCACAGACCGTCTTTCTACGCAGACAGGTTCTTCAGGTTCATGAGCACTACTGTATTCAGAAAGACTTCATGTGAGTTGAATTTATATTACTGAATCACATAGATTTCATGTTCTGCATGAACAATTAAGGATAAAGTAATAGGGATGCACCAATTTGAAAATTCTGACTGATACAGATAAGCCGATAAATATTTCTTGTAATGACTTCTAACCGATAAATGACCACAAAGAAAAGTCTACCATATTTGGGCTATATAAAAGAAAAAAGAAAACACTAAAAACTAAAATTAATTAGAAGCTAAAAATTAATTTAGACATCACAGCATTGTAATGTGTAGTATGAAAATTGATATTTATTTTAAGATTTCCTAAAGATTACATATAACAGTGGTATTATTTTCTTAAATAATTAGTGATTTTACAATATTAACTTAAAATGAGTGTTAGATAAGAGCAAAGGTAATCTAAATGTAAAAATAGAGAAAATTAGCATGCAAAATTAAATATTCTGTACCAATACATGTAAAAAAAAATCTGTAATATCGGCCGATAACCGATAAGCTACAGAGGGCACCCTGACGGATGCAGCCCCATACACAACAAACTGCGATGCACTGTGTATTCAGACACCTTTCTATCAGAACCAGCATTAACTTCTTGAGCAATTTGAGCTACAGTAGCTCGTCTGTTTGATCGAAGCACACGGGCCAGCCTTCTCCACATGCATCAATGAGCCTTGGCCGCACATGACCTTTTGGAGATGCTCTGACCCATCTAGCCATCACAATTTGGCCCTTGTCAAACTTGCTCAAATCCTTACACTTGCCCATTTTTCCTGCTTCTAACACATCAACTTTGAGGACAAAATGTTCACTTGTTGCCTAATATATCACACCCACTAACAGGTGACTTCATCTGTCAGTGGTCATAATGTTATGCTTAATCGGTGTATGTTGCATCCCTATAAAAATTTAAAAGGTACTTTAAAATTTACATCTAAAATATATGTACTAAATTAAATGTAATAAAAATCCAAGATATTTATTATCTATATAATGTACAAGATTTTTATTTTTAGATGATAATGAAATTTGCAGTGTTAACAGTTTTTAGTAATATCCTAACCTTATCCCTGCTAATGAAAGAAATTACAAATTTCACTTTTATGATGCTAATCAAAGATATTGAACCTATTTTTAATATTTAAGTGCATTTTCTGTTTCTTTCAGCGTTAAAATCCTCTCCGTCAAAAAGGGGTCGTGGGGGTCTAGTCGTGGGCAAATACGGCGGGCCCGGAGCGGCCTGGTCGGCCAGCCAGCTGCCCTTCGTGAGAGACGAAAACATCTACGACTTGAGAGGAGCCCGTAGCTTCCCCACACTGGATGATGATGGTAAACAATATACAAAAATTATAAATAATTCATTCCTAACCATGAGGACTTAATGGTTTTAGTTGCATGTTTAAACTCTGCCTGGTTTCAGGTCGGACGGATGTGCTTCCCTGCACCCCTCCCTCATTCGAGGAGGCCACCACAGCCTCCATTGCCACCACGCTCTCCTCCACCACCTCTCTGTCCATCCCAGAACGCTCCCCCTCGGACACCTCCGAACACCCGCGTTACAGGTAAGACCCTGTCTGTCGCTCTGTAATATTCCAGAGTCACGGCCGTAGCAGGTACAATAAACTCTCTGTTCTCTTCCACACAGGAGACACACCCAGTCCAGTCATGAAGAAACGTAAGCAAAACAGAGACTGCTCTGCAATATGGTGTAGTTTATGTTGACTGACCCAAAAATACTACTGTGAAAAGAAGACTTTTTTGTTTTGTTTGTTTTTTTGCTTGCTTTGAATTTATATTATTTCTGTTTTGATTTTGTTTTGTTTGCCTTGTTTTGTTTGTTTGTTTTTTGCTTGCTTTGAATTTCTTATTTATGTTATTTGTTTTTCTTTAGTACTTATCAGCCATTTTTCTTCTGCAAAGAGTTTTCCAACTTTGGGAGAGAAAAAAATGTGCAGCAATTTTTTATCCAAAGGTAAAGGTACACATTTAATTTCAGTACTTGGACCTTTGACTGTTTTTTTTATTTTATTATTTATTTGTTTCATTTGGTTTTGCTTGCTCTGTCCTTTTTGTTTTGTTTGGTCTTGTTTTGTTTTTTTTGCTTGCTTTGAATTTCTTATTTATGTTTTTTTTTCTTTAGTATTTATCAGCCATTTTTCTTCTGAAAGGAGTTAGCCAACTTTGGGAAACACTTTTTTACAGCAGTTTTATTCCCAAAGGTATAGGTACACATTTTATTTCTGTACTTAGACGTTTGACTTTTTTGTTTTGTCTGTGTCAGCCTTTTTTTCCCTGCTATATACAATCGCTTTGTGCAATGAACAGACCAAAATTATGTTTTGAACGTGTTTATGTTTCATAACACTTTACAATGTTTATTCCCCTTTTGGGCTTGATCTTAAAGGAAGGAGAATGATTTGCTCATAGTGATGTTGTTGTGTGGTTTGACTGAGCCCTCTGCTGGTGTTGTTGTAGAATGCAGGATGAGGACCAGCAGACCATCACAGTGGAGGTGGATGTGGAGGGGCGATACGACAGCGAGCCCACCCTCGTGGCTCCCCAGGTCTCGCCGGAGAACAGGTACGCACTTAAAAAATGGGAAACTACCTGCACAGTCATGAGAACTTATTATATATTTACTTTTAATATTGTTGAACATATTGAAAAAAAAAATCTCAGTGAAGTGTAATGGAATTAAGAGCGATGATTGAAATGCAAATGCACTTTTGTTGAATCAAGAGCAGTGTGGATGTAAGATCAGGGGTATCATGGGAATGAGGAATTAGACATGCTCCATTCAGCTGAGCTCACCTGCTGAAGCTCCTCATAGTGATGGCAAAACTACACCATGGAAACTGCCACAGAGGAACATAACCAAACAGGAAGTGCTTAATCACATTGACACTAAGTAGTACCCAAACGTTTTTGTGCTTGCCAGGACCAGTGGCAATATAAGACATAGTGCTCCCAATAATAATATAAAATAATATAATTGAATATTATTGTTTATTATCTAAATATTAAGTATTATTTCTTAATTTAGATATAATGTATTTTTCTATATATTTATTTTTATTCATCTTGCAAATCAGTATGACTTTGAAAAGAACAAAAAAGCATCATAAAACTACCAAAAAAGTGCCCCATAAAATGTAGGCTCTATATTCCAGCTCTTCTGAAATCATTCGATAGTTTTGTGAGAAGAACAGACCAAATTGTGTTTTATTCACTAAAAATCTCTAAATAATTATTCATTTTTATTTCCTTTTCCACATGTAGTGAAGCTCCAGAGACGTTTCCAGAAGCCTCGTCCTCCGTCCCAGCGAGCCCCAGGATAGTCGTAGAATCTGACTGCGCCAGTCAGGCCTCAGGCTGTACAAGCCGTGCCTCTGTGGACGAGGATGATGATGTGCCAATAACAGACATTTATTTTGTAAGCCCTTCACTTATCTGAACTAAAACTATTTATTCCATCAATGAAAACTTTAGGATGACCACTCTTTTAAATTAAAAAGCCTTTATTGTCAGATGGCTACATACAAAAAATCTAAAAACAAAAATCTAAATCTAAAATCTAAAAATCTGTATTGCTTTTATATAGAAAAAAAATACATCAGAGCAGAGTTAGAACCACCTGATGTCCTAATGTCAAAGCATAAAAGAACATAATCAAATGTGTCTGCACTGCAAAAAATCATTCTTTTTGTCTTAGTATCTAAACATCCTTAAAACATGATCAATTTATTTAAAAAGCAAAACAGCTAGTGTATTAAGATATTAAGACTTAAGACAATAAATCTTGAATTAAGTTATTAAGTTAATATTTTTCTATTATTTTAAGCATAAATCTAACAATATTTAGTGAGGTTTATAGTTAAAAAATAAGAAAAATTACCAGTGATGTAGCTTTAAAATTCATGATATATTCTATGATGTTTTATTATTATTATTTTTTTTATTGATTGAAGGATGTTTATATATTTTTACTCGAATACAAGAAAAAAAGATGATTGCCTAGGTTATATTAAATTTTTAAAATAAAAAATAAGAAACTATATGTTCCAAAAAGTAAAATGAAGCATATTTTAGAACCAGTAATCTTTTTGCATTATTTTTATGACAATTAAGAACATTTCCCCCCTAATCTTTACTATATGTCAGGCAAAATACTAGAATGTATTTCAATTGTATGTATGTATAAATTATAATACTATGTGATATACTTTTTTTTTTTTTATTTAATAAGAAAAATCGTGTTCAGAATATCTCAGAAAACATCTACAGTTACATGCATTATGATATGGAGACTGAGGTTTGTTTTTTAAATGAGAATTTAATTGTAATGGAAATAATGTTACAATGATACTAAAAAAAGACTTCTAATATTTTCTTCATGTAAAAATAGATACATTTTTGGGTTATACATGACCGCGACGTGTTCTTGATAGACATTGTGAGGTTCTCCCAAGTAGTGCTAATGTGACCATTGTTGAATTAATGGTGACTAAAGGAAATGTCTCCAATACGGGACAGAAGACAGAATCTCAGAGGGAAGACAGAGGGTCTCTGTTGGCACGTGGGTGGGTGTTTGTGTGCGGAGGTGTTAGGAGCTCATTTGGCTCTTTATTTTTATCTTCAGTTTCTGTATGACTGTATAAGACCCATTTAAATGAAGTTTGAGCCCTTTTGTTTATTTCTAAATGCTGACGATATCATTCTACTGTATGTGTGGTAACTTTGAATAACACCAATACAATAGACACATTCTGGCCTATGAACGACAAAACAAATGGGACTGTGCAATGCATCCACAGGGATGTTTCTAAGTACAGCCAAGAAAACTGAGAAATGGCGATCACTATCATTTGTTAGACACATTGAGGCCCTTCGGATGCCTCTTAAAATCGGTTGTATGCTGAAAAGAGGCCTAGAGACACGCAAGCACCATCTCTTGAATTATTCATCCATTAACACCAGCTGCTCCTTCGCACTTTCCTCTTATTAATGAAGCTGTCAATTCTTTCATTTATAGACTGATAAACTGCACTCCATCTCCTTGACTTTTTCATTACCATTCTGCCATCTTTCATTATTTGTCTGCCGTCTCTGTCCATCTCTCTTTCTCTGCCTCTTGTAAGTTCTCTGATGGCAGCATCTGTGTTTGTCAGCCCATCACACACAGAAGAAGGCACAATGTAAGTTTTAGTGGAAACTAGTTTTAGAGGTAGTTTTAGAATTAATTGGCTCAAGATAGCCTTTGATGATCATAGTTTTTTAGACTATTGTAACTTTTTTCTACCCTTTGACTACTAGAATTAAACAGGCTGTTTTGTTACTGTACCTTTAAGACATTTATATGCAAATGAGCCCACAATAATAACTTTGAAATTGTTTTGTGGTAAACAGTTGCAATGGCTCAATTTATACAACTATACACCGATCAGGCATAACATTATGACCCTAATATTATCCTAATATTGTGTTGGTCCCCCTTTTGCTGCCAAAACAGCCCTGACCCGTCGTGGCATGGACTCCACTAGACCCCTGAAGGTGTGCTGTGGTATCAGGCACCAAGATGTTAGCAGCAGATCCTTTAAGTCCTGTAAGTTGAGAGGTGGGACTTGTTTGTTCAGCACATCCCACTAATGCTCGATTGGATTGAGATCTGGGGAATTTGGAGGCCAAGTCAACACCTCAAACTCGTTGTTGTGCTCCTCAAACCATTCATGAACCATTTTTGCTTTGTGGCGGGGCGCATTATCCTGCTGAAAGAGGTCACAGCCACCAGGGAGTACCGTTTCTATGAAAGGGTGTACATGGTCTGCAACAATGCTTAGGTAGGTGGTACGTGTCAAAGTAACATCCACATGGATGGCAGGACCCAAGGTTTCCCAGCAGAACATTGCCCAAAGCATCACACTGCCTCCGTCAGCTTGCCTTCTTCCCATAGTGCATCCTGGTGCCATGTGTTCCCCAGGTAAGCACCAGTTCTGATACTCACGTGCCCACTGTTGGCGCTTTCGGCGGTGGACAGGGGTTAGCATGGGCACCCTGACTGGTCTGTGGCTATGCAGCCCCATACGCAACAACTGCGATGCACTGTGTATTCTGACACCTTTCTATCAGAACCAGCATTAACTTCTTGAGCAATTTGAGCTACAGTAGCTCGTCTGTTTGATCGCACCACACGGGCCAGCCTTCTCCACGTGCATCAATGAGCCTTGGCCACACATCGCCAGTTCACCACTGTTCCTTTCTTGGACCACTTTTGATAGATACTGACCACTGCAGACCGGGAAAACCCCACAAGAGCTGCAATTTTGGAGATGCTCTGACCCAGTCGTCTAGCCATCACAATTTGGTCCTTGTCAAACTTGCTCAAATCCTTACGCTTGCCCATTTTTCCTGCTTTTAACTCATCAACTTTGACAAAATGTTCACTTGCTGCATAATATATCCCACCCACTAATAGGTGCCGTAATGAAGAGATAATAAGTATTATTCACTTCACTTGTCAGTGGTCATAATGTTATGCCTGATCAGTGTATATGTCAAGTCATAGTTTCAAAGATTGCAGTACAATGTTCCAACATTGTGAAAATGTTTACATAGTATTTTTAGTAGAATTTTCCATTATTGTCCCCTTTAAAAAACTAGTTTTGGAGCCAGCTTAGTTTGGAGCTAAGACAAAGGAAACACAATCAGGTGACATAAAATGACCAAAATCACTCCTTTATTAGTTTAACAATGTTTAGAAAGATTTGAATAATGTTATATACACTGAATGGTGTAAAAACATTTTATTATGCAAAATGAATTGTGTGAACTTAACAATTAATTAAAAAGAAGCCTCAAGTAACAGAATTAAACATGACATTTTGAAGTAGAAAGACTGAAATAGAACTTTGAAGAATATTTTTTTAAATCAAAATATAACTTCTCTACAACTGAATTACTTTTCGTGTTTGCTGATGTAATTAAAGCCATGTGTATGCAGGGAAAAAATAATAGTAGCCAATAATATCAGTGTTAGTTTTTCCAATCAATTCCTTATAGATAAAGTCCTGACCTTACGTATTTCGCATTGATTATTCTGAAAACACTTGCGTTATATAGTAAAATGTGTTGCGAATGACGTATTTACATTGTCTTTACAAAGTCTATTACCGTTTGTGATTGTTTTTCTTTCACTTCACTTCCTTCTCATTTAAAGTTTCCTTCTTTTTTGACTCACCAGATTACAGCTTTTGTTAATTCATAGTCTAGATTTTCATCTTCACGCAGTGGCTACAAAAATATACATTACGATAAATTTACATCATATATCACACATTGTAGAAGATAACTTTTCCAGCCTTATTAACGTTCACAAATCTTTTACTGTCTATCTGCGGGGCTGCACAGGACATGCGGAAAAAATATATAAATATCGTGGCCATGAATTATTAAGAATTTGTTACCACAAACTAAGGGCCCTATTTTAACGATCTGAGCACATGGTCTGAAACGTATTCGCTATTTACATTGCGGAATTTGCGAGCGGAAAGACTGAGCGCTTCTCCAGAGAAGAATCCTTTTATTTTTAATATTTAAACATTTTTGTGTGCTCTGTGCTGTGTGTGTAATAAGCAGAGTGTACGCGCGTTGTGCACCTGTCTATAGGCTCATATTACTAACACGTCCTTTAAATAACACAAAAAATACTGCGCTATTGACTTTAGACCAGGTTTTTGTTGGTCAATGGCGCAGTCATTTTCAGTTGCCTCAAAATAGCAACGCGCCAACAAATGCGCTGAACACACCTCGTTTTCAGACCAGCATGCCATGGGTGAACAGATGGGGCGAGTACATTTGCTATTTAAACAATGTGGCGCTGGACGTGAAAATTATACTGCATCGGGCTGAAACTAGCAAAAAACACTTGCGTCGCGCCTGACGTCGCATTGTGCCGGGTGTAGGATAGCACTCTAAGAATTCTCATTTTAATATTGTGGCCATGAATTAATAATTTGTTCCCATGACTTACTTTAACATAAGCATGTTTTACTGATTTCGTTCCCTTGTTTTACTAAATCTTTGCCACATTGTAATCATTTGTTCCCTTGATTTAGTTAAATCAAAACGAGGAAACACATTTGTTAAATGTGGCCAACATTTACTAAAAAGAGGGAACAAATTTATAAGTCGTGGCCATGATTTACTAATTCATTCAGTCGTTATAGTTCAATTATAGCCACTAATTAAGAATTTGTTCCCACGACTTACTGGTTTTTCCCCTCATTTTGATTTAACTAAATCAAGAGAACGAATTATTACAACATTGCCACGATTAAGTAAAACAAGGCAACTAATTATTATATTGTATGCACAATTTACTTAAAGCGAGGGAACAAATTAGTAAAACGTACTTGCGTTAAAGTATTTATAAATTCAGTAAAGGAACTAATTATTAATTCATGGCCACAATATAATAGTTTTTTTTTCACGGCAGAATTAGGCTACTTTTAAGGTGTTACCTCGGGTAAAGAAATGTTTTCCGCAGGTTGATTTCCACCCCCGAAAGTACGATTTCGTCGCTACAATGCCCCCAAAACACCCCCCAGACGTACAGTTTCAGTGGAGAATTTGGCCGCCCGAATCCTGGCAATCTTGCCGCATGTCATGTGCGGGGTTCCGTATCTATCTCTACCCACTGCATTTCTAATATTCCTCTCTGGCACTCTCCACTTGTCTTCCTGTCTTTCTCTCTGCATATTTCTACTGGCTGCCTGTGTGTGTCTCCACCCCTTCTGGCTCCCTCTGCTGTCTTGGTTGTGAACCAACAGCCTCCAGAAGACAAAAGCTGGGTGTATTCTCCTCTGCACTTCGGCACAGGGTCTAAGACCCTTCCAGAGGACGAAGAGGAGAGTGAAACAGTAAGTGTGGATTGTGTCACGGTCGTCCTGGGTTTATAATTCTTGAGAGTTGACGATTATACCTTGCGTATTAATGAATTAATAGCCACAGTATTCAAACACTGTTAATGTGTCCCAACAGTAATCAGACCTCAGGAGAGAGGAGCAGCTACAAGGTTTGGACTCCTCAGACTCGTCACGTCCGGAAGCTCTACTGGTGGGAATTTTCGCAACTTAAGCTTCATTTTCATCGTTCGTTCACCCACTCCACAAACAACAAGCGAGTAGTAATACCAATGTCCAGATGTATTTATGAGTAAAAATTTATATATTTGTTTAATTATTTTATTTTATTTTAATTATTTTGTTTATCATTTATTGTCTAATTTATGTACTTTTAATGTGTTCTCCGATTTGAGCTCTGGGATGCAAGACTCCTCCTAAAAGTGGTCTGTATGCTCTTTTTTAATTATTATTTTTTAAATTTGTATTTATTCTTTTGGGCTTCATTAAAAAAGAAAGATGTTTTATAGTTAATCTGCTACTCTGGTTGTTAATGCACATTGGTTATGAGGTAGCTTCATTCCTTAACTATTGAAAAAAAAAAACATTAATTTGTTATATTTCTATTTAATCTGCATTATTGCAATTGACCCCAAATGAGAGTTCATGTTGTTCAATAACCCCCCCTCCTCCCCTCCTTATCAGGGCTAAGATATGTTAAGCCAGAAGATGGGACCAAACTTATTGTGTGGGAGGCCAAATATGTAAAACTTGTTACCATATCACAATCATTTCACTATCAGAAATATTTAAGTTAAAAAATTTTAAACTGTAAATCCACATGTATAGAATTTGTGTGCGTGCCTATGCATTGAGCGTGTTTGTGGTTTTGAGTAAGCGAGTGTATCATTTTACAATGGAAGTGTGTGACACTGATTCTTATAATGTGCAGTGGCCAGTTGCTATTGATATTGCTGTTGTGTCTAAAATAGAAAGACTACTGCAGCAATATATTTGTAAAGTGTAGCACACACATATTTTGGTTGCCTTAATTTTTTTTGCCAACCTAAATCCTACTGTAGTTATAAAACATTCACTGATTCAGTCTTTTTTTTCTGGTTCACGAATGATAGCGTCTTAGAGAATTTGTATATAGATCTTTAAATACATATGAAATATATTTTAAATGTTATTTGAACTTTTATTTTGTATTTTATTTTGCAAAAGATGTCCAAGCCTAGGTCCACATAAACCCACCCATTCTTCCAGCGTTGAGGCCATTTCTTGTTTTCTTTGTATCATATGTGTTAACTTTACAGTTCGGATTGTAAAGTCTATACGGTCTCAGACATACAACTGTATCAATTGCTTACTCTTCCAACAGTTGAGCCGTGTTTGTGTGTGTGTGTGGTCAAAAAGATGTGTGCCCCAGCCCTCAATATCAAGAGCATGACAAAATGTGAGTCTACTTACATCGATGTACAGCATAGACATTTATCCTTCTTAAAGACCACAACCAATGGACCGGTGTGTGTACATTTGTTCAGACCCTTCAAATAAATACAACTCTTGATTCACAGGTTTCTTGTTGATTTTTTTTTAAATTAGGCCTAGTTGTTTCTTGTACCATTTATAATTTCCTAACAATGTTCAACAGAAAAATATAACTATGTTTAAAAAAAAAAAACTTAATGTAAACATTCATTTTTGGTTTTGATTTGATACAATTTGAAAGGTCAACAGTTTATTTAACATAACGTACCTTGAATTTGATAGGACGGCAACAGCTATTCCAACAGCACTGGGACTTTTTGCTGTACATGGATCACGCCACTTCTTTGCAGTTGTCTTCTGCCACTTTAAATGCTCTGAAAGCAGTGCAGTCATAAAAAGAACACTAGGGGCCTCATTTATAAAACATGCATATGCACAGATTTGATCTTAGAGTGTGTGTACTCTACAATCCACACCAACATTAGTCTTTAAGAACAGTTTTTGATGTGAAAAAGTGATTAGCCACATTAGGCTCTAACCAATAAATAAACACTTCTCCCAAAAGCATAAATGCAAGTACAGGTTTGCGTAACAAAACCAGACCAATTGCGGGGGTAAAAATTGAGTGGCTAAGGGACACTTCAACCCGTGGACTTAAAACACAGCAACGGTGTAAAAGTAGCCCAAACTTGGCAACACTGCCTCAGAGGGTAGTTTAAAAAAAAATTATTGGCTGAGACCAGTGGGTCACATTCCCCTTTGCTAGCTCTTGGTCAAGATCTATCATAGGCTAACGTGATGGGAACATGTTTGTTGAGCTGCCGGTAATTAAACACCACTTTCCACTTGGCTTTAAGACAGGCCAAACTGGTGAATTTAGTTGGGGTAAGGTTAGGGCTAATTGTCAAAAGCAGTGAGGGGTATTTGTGTTGCTGCACAAAGGTAGGCAGAGCATATGGTTCTGTGGGAATACACTGTGGACGTCTGTTACTCCACAATCAGGAATCCTCAGAAGAAATTTCCTTGAGAATGCCAAACGTGACTAAAAAGGACCACACAACATCACTGTAGGTTCTCAATGTTGAGATTTATTAGCAAACCTTTAACAAAGGCAATTTCTTGGAAAGCATCACAATAAAAAGTAGGGGAAAAAAAAAAACATTTGGTCTCTAAAAGTCATAAGCAAAACTAAAAGCGTACCATTCGGCACAAATACAAATATGTAACTTGACAAATCAATTGGAAAGCATAGTGAGTAGGGTGGAGGGAATCAGATGTGGAAGGCAAAATATAACGATTATGCATTTCTGTCAATCCTGACGTCAATCTCTCGTCCATTGAGCCGGTAGCCATTCATAGTACGACAGGCTCGCTCAGCAGTATCAGGACTATCAAAACGCACCACACCACAGCCCTTGGATTTGCCATTTTCCATCTTTATGTCCGCATACTGCACAATGCCTGTTAGAAGAAAAAAATAAAAAATGCATGTCACAATTAATGAAATGTCAATGCAGAAAATGTATGGGTTTGCTAGACATGGAGAGAAGAAAAAAAAGCCACCACACAACAAACAACTTACCACATGAATTGAAAGTGTCCTTCAACATCTTCCAGGTGAAGTCAAATGGCAGCTGTAAAACAAAAAAAACAATTACATTACAAATGGGGGGGGGGAGAGAAGATAGTATATACACAGTGGAAGTTTGTCTTTAAATCAAATTAGAACTCTGAAACAACTTTTCTTGTCTGCTGACGTAACAAAAGCTGTGGGTAGGAACAAATAATATAGCCAATAATAACAGTGTGATCATACATGCATATTTTTTTAAAGAAAGGCAGGAAAGCAAAATCAAATGCTTACATTTCTGACAAAAATCTGGCAGCCCTTCCTGGCATTGGCTCCACCAGCCCCTGGCCCTCCTTGTCCAGAGCCACTGAAAGGAGTGCCAAAGTTGCCACGGTCCATATCAGCAGGTCTATCAAACTGACCACCAACGCCACCAGAGCCCATACGATCCATGCTGGTACCCATGCGGTCAAGACCTGAAGAGGGGAAGCGGTCCATGCCACCGGAGCCCATGCGGTCGAAGTTTGAACCCATTCGGTCGAGGCCTGTGTTCATCCTGTCCATGCCCATAGGAGAGGCAAAGTCCATTCCTCCACTCATACGATCCATGCTGGAAGGGCCCAAGCGGTCGAACCCACCAGGGCCCATGCGGTCCACACTGGAGCTCATGCGGTCGAGGCCTGATCCCAGCCGATCCATACTGGGCCCTAGCCGGTCAAGCCCTGAACCCATTCTGTCAAAGCCAGTTCCCAACCTGTCCAGATCAGACATGCGGTCCATGCGATCCATTCCCATTCGGTCTAGTCCTCCCATGCGGTCCATGCCACCACCAAGCCGGTCCATGCCAGAATTCATGCGATCCATTCCCATGGTGTTTCCTGGCAATCAATTAAAAAGCAAAATTGAATGTAAAAATAATTTTAATATAAAAATTGCTTAATAAAATGTAAATGAGGAAAGATTAAGTCACTAACCCATTCCTCGGTCAAAAGAGTCTCCAAAGTTGCTACGGGACATTCCCATGTCATTACGGCCACCAAATTCTCTATCAAAACCACCGCCAATTCCACGATCCATATCTGCAATAAAAAAAAAGATTTCAATCTTAAAACGAAGCAGTAAATCGAGATTTATAAAAATATATAAAAATAATAGCGCATTTACCATTCATTCTTCCCATTCCAGAGGGTCCAAAACGATCCATGTTGTTCATGCCTCCTCCAAAATTATCCATGCCTGAAATATAATTAAATTTTCATACTATATACACTACGCAATGGAGGAAAGGGAAAAAAAAAAAAAAAAAAAAAAAACACTACATTACAGAATTCACAATTCTTAGTACATAAAAGCATCAACTTAACTTCTTGAAGATAAAAATGCAGTGACTATATAAATGAAAACACTGACGATAATTCAATTTCAATACTCTTCTACAGTTAGTATGTAGATGCAGTTTGGATACCACCAATCCAAATGGAACGACCCAACCAACTTTAAACTACAAATCATACCCCGGCATGTTCTTTCTAGCTCAATAAAAATGTCCAAAACAGACCCTAAAAAAAGTTTTTTTTTTTTTTTAAATGGCTGATGAGATGTCCTGAGAAACACATACCTCCCACTCTACCCATGCCACCAAAGCCCATTCCATCCATTCCTATAAAGAAAATTATTCATGGAAAGGGGTGGGGAATGATGGTCAGTGTGTACATGCAGAAAAAAAAAAAAAATTCCAAAAAGTTCAACAGGCAACATGCTTTACCTCCTGGTCCCATATTGCCCATTCCACCCCGGTTGAGCTGCGTAGCGTCAATGGGTTGACCGCCGGGTCCCAAACCGAGACCGATACCGCTCAGACCACCTGCATGATATTGTGGGAATTGGTTTAGAGAGAGAGAGAGAGAAAAAGAAAAAAAAACCTAGCCAATTGTAAGATGAATGTTCACATGAAATCATCACTTACGAGGAAGTGCTGGAGGACGATCTGGGGGTGCAAAGTCACCTTTGGGAAGGGATTTCTCATCCTGAAAAGACCGTCGTGAAGAGGAATATTTTGATGAGCTTATTGCCAATCAAATGGCCAATGTATCGCTAAACCTACATGATTACTTACCAGTTTGACGTGCATGACCCGGTTAAAGAGGAGCTGTCCATTGAACATAGCTAACATCCATTAAGGAAAACTTTAAGCATTCCACATTTTATATTCCACATGAAATATCTTTATTCCAACCAATACCACATATCAAAAGCTATTGTGAAGGATACAGACTGCTTGAACGGCCTCAATGGGCATCTCAAATGTGACCGTTCCCATGCCTCTGCTTTTCCCATCCTTATCCTCCAGGATATCAGCACGCACAACTGCTCCAGCCATTCCGAACACCTCTTTGAGCTTCTTCCAACCAACTTTGTAGTCCAGCTGTGCAGACAGATGCCATACGAATAATCAGGGGTCACGTTTCAAAACTCGACGTTTGGTTACACAGTGAATTAAGTCTTACATTGGCCACAAAAATGGTGCTTCCGATTTTTCCAGACTGGAGTCCATGGATGATCTCATTGGGAATGTTGGGGTTGTTCATGAGACTGGGAGGGATGTTGACCAGTGGAGGAGCGCCAGGCCCGGGGCCCATCCCCATACCTCCACCCATGCCACCTCCCATGCCTCCTCCCATTCCTCCACCCATTCCTCCACCCATGCCTGGAGGTCCACCGCCGCCACCACCCCCGTGAGCCCGATTAGCTTCACGCTGGGCAATCACTCCATCTGGATCCTGAGAAAGAAACACAGGGGGATTGTTTAGAATTGGGCTGAACATTAGGCAAAAATAAAAACGCACACAGAAATTGACTGTCACCAAAAGACTGGAAATAAGATACTTTTAGCTATATTCACCCAGTTTTATTCATCTAGAAGATGCACTCACCTCCTTGACCTTGAGAGGACGGCCATTCATGACATGTTTGTTGACTTTCTCTACAGCCTTTTTCATAAGTTCTTCAGTTCTGAACTCAACCACACTTCAAGAAAAAAAAAAAGTGTTAGCAAGAGAAAAAAAAAAGCAGAACCGACAATTATGAGAAATGATCGATGAGCTGAATGATACTTACGCACAACCCTTTGTTCAGTCAGCACACAGCCAGGATGAATGAACAAATAAAACAGTAATGAGAGAAACAATTAGAAAAAAAAGCCACAAGACATCATTGACAACTGACTCTGGAAACCTTTAAAAATTACTTCAGACACACTAAATTAATACAAAATATGTATAATCATAATACTTCGCTGTGGTGTTCACTTAGTGCAAAACAGTTACATTTAATGCATAATTACATCCAAACTCAATATGGCTGACAGGATTAATTGACGACCAGAATACACAACCGGCCTTCAGTTCCAATTACACATTCAAGCTCCATTTCTGTTGTTATCCCACTAGACTCTCTCAACAAATCATTGACGCCATGTTATCCTTGTTTAGTTACTGAACACCACCTGAAGTCCGAAATGACTCGCAGTGCAATAAATCTACCTCTTAATCAAAACAAAAACCAGAATTACTATATAACTGGTTCCACTCAGAACCGCAGTCGGCGTCCTTTTTTGTTCGAATGCCACCCAAGACAACACATTTTGAACTCTCAACCCAGTCCTGAACATCCCACATTAAAATCTAAGAGTACATGTAAGAACTCAAGCGGACAAAGGGAGGTTCGTCTCTTGCACTTACCCTTGATTTGCCTTCTCCGTCCATTAAGTGTTCCACGTACGTTACCTCACCCACTACAAATCAGATTCCAGACGACACACACCAAGGGGAGAGAAGCCGAGAGAACAATTGGGGTTTAGAGCAGACACAAACGGGGGGACGGTGAGAGTGAGCTCGGCCTGCGAGTCCAGAGCCTCCTCCCCCAGCACCTCAGCAGCACAAATTCTGGTACAGGTCTACAAGAAGCAAGCTGTAAAAGGTTTTATGGAAAACTTCTTAAGCTGTCCTTGCTGGGATCCTCAACATCCAAGACTGATCAAAAGGATTTGACCTCCCGAGCCATCGAAAATTGGATGGATTGCCAACTAAGGCCTTTGTTGGACGTCAATGAAAACGTCTGTTAAGGTTAACACGTCTTCGGCTACCTCCAAAACATTCAACACACCTAAACCGTGTCGATAAGGCAAAAAAAGTAGTAACTAAATAAAAATGGCTAAACCTATGTTATAAAATAAAGGTTTTGAAATTACAGAAACCTCATCCACCTTGAACCAACTTTGCTTCCCAACTAAACAATTGGCATTGAGACTCTTGAATTTAATCGATTAGCCAAACCAGCTCCAACAAGTCCCGTTGGATGAACACTCAAGAATAGGATTAGATGCTGACTTTGCATCCGATGAGACTGCAAACCCAAACAAGGTCTAGTCTGTTTTCAAAAACTACATCGAAGAACCACCTGGCATTTCTCCAGCAAGAACGTCTGTCCATAAGATAAAACAAGGACCAGCTTAAGAAGCTGCTTTACTCTGTAGACCTGTACCCCCAGAAATCAATCACACATCCATTTTTTTAAGGGCACAATACTGAAGATCTGCTGCAACAACATTCACTCTGGCAAACCTAAAAAAGAAAATGCAATTTAATTCTACAAGCAACAATTTCCACATGAAATTCCCCATGCGTAAGAATCATTAGGCATGGAGGGGGTACTACACATGGATTGGGAAAAATGTGACCACTCATGGGTTGTTCTGAAATACTATCCAACAGGTTAGGGTGAAATCTACACACTTTCTCCAAAGCCAAAGAGACCGATTGATGGCATCAGATTCATAAGAATGGATTAAACTCTGTTCTAAATGTATGTGCAATTCGCACAAGTTTGAAGGGCCAACCAGCCACATTAGGAATCTTGAATAATTTAACATTATCCACAACAGCCTTTTTCCCTCAAGACACTTTTCAAACAGCCTTTTTTCCAAGACCACTTCCCCATGATGGGAGGTTTATCCTCTGACCTAAAGCAACTGTGTAGTTGGCCACCTTCAAAACCCCCAAAACTTGAAAAAAAAAAAAAAGTGTTCCTAACCTACCCTAGGATATACAACCAAGCAGCACAAAACCTTACCTTTTTCCTTCATGAGATCTTTCAGCGTTTGCCATTTAACATCATAGGGAATGTTGCTGACAAACACACGGTATCTCTTGTTGGGGTTTCCGTAAGGTTCAAATCGTCCCCCGCCACCACGCTTTTGGGGCCTTTCCTTTCTCGACTCATGGTTGGACTTGCCATTCACTGAATTTCTGTATGGAAAGAAAGATGCAAATCAATAGTTTTCTCAAACAACACCCTCAGAGATTGTGTGTGAACAGATGTGTTTTCCATTTATGTTCTACAGAGTTAGTTTTTTTCCACCTTACATTTTTTTTTTTTTTAAGTTTAAAGACCCAACTTTAGACATGTTTTCAGAAATAAAATGCATCAAAAAAAGGTGTAACAGGGTTGAATATTTAGCATCAAGCCAACTAGTTTGAGACCAAATGGTTTCCAAAATGATACTTGCCATTTAAGAAAAATATGCGTTTCATCTTTTTGCTAACAATATCCTGGGCAACATGGTTGAGTTCGCAGTTAGAGATTGGTATTACATTTTAGTAGCTACAATTTAATTAAACTTACCATAAATTAATCGAATAGAAATTCAAAGTTTTACTTGAAAAAATATATACACTATTTTTAAGTGAAGGGTTTCTTAGATGTTAATGCGTCTAAAAAAATTCATCACAATATCTAACGAGGGCAACAAACTGAACAGACATGCAACTAACTTAGGCCAAGCAGCAAACAAAGGACACTCATTTTGTGCTTGTTACCTAACAAAAAGCGTTTCCGATGTCGTCTATATGCCTTATTTAGTGTATAAAACACATTTCATGCATGATGTTTCCTTAGCTTGTTTTCTGCCGGTGTGAATCCAGCGACTCTTTGTTTCAGCAGGATATGATATTAACCAACCAAACGAGTTTGTCCTTAAGCAAAAAACTATACATTTCATTTCACCTTAACTATTACGATTAGTATTATTATTATTATTATTATTAAAATGCATCTATTACGGTTTAAAACATATAAGAAGGAAAATATGGGGGGGGGAACAAGCAGTTGTCGCGTTACCCTTGGCCTGGTTTCTCTGGCGAAGCCTCAGTCGACATTTTGCCTTCAGATGTTTGCGGTTTTCCTCCTTTTTCAGATTATGCTGCTCTAAACCACTCAGACTAGGTCTAGATAAAAATAAACACGAATTTAAAGTCGTAAAAACAATGCTGAGTCGTGTTGCTGTCCCAGTGAGATGAGGTTTCGCCACTACCGCAGACCGTGTTCAGCCGCTGCTTGAGTCCTTCGCCTAGTGAAATGGCGGCGAGGCAGAGGAAGCGAAGCTGATATTTGAGGCGAAGAGAGGCATGATGGGAAACTGTGTGACGCGTTCTCGTTTAAACCAGAGCCATAGAAAAAGACGGCTCTGGGTTAAACCATAGATATGTATACGTATATATATATATATATATGGTTTAAACCTCTCAGGAAAGCCACCCTAAGGGTAGCCTATATAAAACGTGATTTCTGCAATGCACAAGATGAAACTACTGTACATTTGTTTTGGGACTGTAACTATACCAAACATTTTTGAAAGAGCTTTTACAGAATATATTATTGATTTTGTGTACATTAATTGTTCTTTATTTTGGAAATATGTTCTACTTGGTTTTGTCTAGGAGAAAAACTTTGAAAAGGAATTTACTTCTAGCGAAATTTCATTTTCATAAATGTACATTTTCTAATCATAAGTCATTATTCTCATATAATTTCACCACTACTTTCAAACGCTTTCTGTATCGATGAATGCCAAAGCAAGGAAAACATTATCTTGTTGTGTTCTTTCTAAAATCAGCTATTTTGCTTGTATTATTATTAGGGCCCAAGTCCTAAAAGGGCGAAGGCCCAATTGTTTTCCTAAGGATTATTATTATTATTTTTCTTTCAAGGTTTTTGGCACTTTTAGGGGCCTTAACATGCTCAAAACTCTTGAAAATGTGCATAAAAAAAGAAAAAAAAGATGGTGCCCGGCGTGGCAGGTGGGCTCGACAGCGCCCCCTTGAATGGGATCTGAAACTTGGTCCATAAATCAAAACCGCTTGCATTTATTAGTATGAAACTCGGTACACATATCAATCTTATCGGGCCGAACAACTTTCGTGCTCATAGTTGTATGTCAGCCCAACAGGAAGTCAGCTATTATGGGTTGTTTGCAAACGCATGTTCTGGAATTGGATATACTCCTATAGGCTTATTGTTCCGATCAGCGCCAAACTCGGTCAGCCTGAAGTCAAGACATTGAGGAAGCTAAATTGCCAGCGGCTTTTTGATATCTCCAACGGTTTGGCCGTGGCGAGGAGACGAATTTATGGCGAGGAAAGGGAAACAGGAAGTGTGTTATAACTTCAGCATACATTGATTAATTTTAATGAAACTTTAGCTGTGTGTTCGTTGTAAGAGGCCGATCACATGGACGTGACTATTGTGAGTCAAAGTTATAGCGCCACCAACTGGCAACAGGAAATGTGTCACTTTCCAAATGTTTTGAAACCACCCTCTTATTTTTACCCGATTTGCTTCAAACTTCATCAGTATAACGTAAAGACACCGCAGATGTAGACATGTGAAAGGATTTTTGATATGTAGATTACTGGCAACACATCAAACTATAATATTCTTTTCAGGTGCTTTTGAGACTCTTAGAAAGCTTCAAATTGCATGAAACTCGACATACACATCAGAGATGCCGTCCAGATACGGCCAAAGACTTAGAAACAGGCGTGGTGGAGGGGCTCAGTAGCGCCACCTTTTGACAAAAGTGTCAAAAGACTATCTTTGAAAAGACTATCAAATTAGTTTTATCTACAGTCACCAAACGCGGTATATATATTGTTCTCTTAGAGCCGGACAACTTTCTAATTTACAGTCATTAGCTCCGACCAATAGGATGTCAGATATTTTGGTTTGAATGTGGAATTTTTGAATAACCAGGCTCTGAGTTTTTACGTTCTCCGCAGGCGATTCATTCAATCTCCACCAAACTCGGTCAACATGAAACAAAGATACAGAAGATGCAAAATTGCGAACGGATATTGGATATCTCAAATGGTGTTGCCATGGCGAGCGATTTAAGTAATAACAAAAAGGGAAACAGACAGATTCTAATTTCGTCTAAAATCATTGTTTGATTTAAATTAAATTATGATTGTATGTTTGGTTATTGACCCTGAATGATTTTTTAAATTAATGTACTATATTTTAGATCAATATATTGGTTTTCTTTAACATTTTGTATTTGGTGATTAATTCTTGACACTAAAAAATATTCTCTGAATTATACATAATTTATTTCTATAAAAAATAATACTAACATTAGAAAAAACATTTGAGTTTATTTTTCAAACAATAGTGTGTGATATATAGAATAACCAGAAGGTGGGAGTATAGTCTTATTTATGGTTGGATAAGTCCAACTTTAAATGTTTTAAAGATAAAACTCTTGTTGCTATTGCTAAAAATGTTTTCAGACAGTGAAATAAAAACAACTTTCTCCCACCATTTAGATTATTTCAATCTGAATCTGAATCTCACTCTGCCTCTCTCTGTCTGTCCTTCCCCTCCCCCTATCTCTCACTCTCTCAGGCTCACTCTCTGTGTGTCACTTTCTCTCTTGATGATGATAATTTACTATAATTTGTTTACTAACAAATAACTATCACTTTAGTGTGAAAAATAAGTTTTAAAAAAACCTATACAAATACCTTGAATTAAATACTGGCCTTACAAAATTTTGAGCTGCATAAGATAACTTTGCATATTTGAAAGTGACCTATTATATCCTATGACATTAAATTAATCTATATTTAAATTACATCATGGGTGTGGCTTGTGGTCATAGTGGCACCAGCTGCTGCGGTAAATGTGGCATATTCGAGAAATTTTAAAATACTCTCCTGTTTAAATGCATATTGCCTGTCGTGCAGTTGCTCTGAAGCCACCGGGGTGGCGGTGCCACCGGCTTGGGCCCAGCATCGCTGCTTGCAGCTTTAATTGTTTTTTTTTCTCCTTCTCGTTCCTCTGGCGGTTGTTCTTGTTCTTGTTGAACAATCTATTGGTGCTATTTATTATCTATCTTTTGACTGTATCTTTCTTTATTTGTAATACGTCAGTGTTCTTAAAAGCCACCCTAAGTGTTGTTATACTTATTTTTTAACCATCATATTATGACATTAATGGGTTGATTTCTATTTACAAACAACAGATTTCGACCTCTTCATTTTGTTTTTTGAAGATCTAGGTAAATAAATGAAACAAATGCTAAATTAAATGTTTAAAACCACCTTCCAAACAAAAAGTGAATTAATAATTCAATTCAATGTTTATTATTAAAAATTGTCATTTCCACCACACTGCACAATTTTGCTTCTTATAATGTATTTTCAAAAGTTATATTTCTGTATCATCCAAGAGATAGCCTAACTGTCGGTGAAAAGTTGAAATATGTGTGAAAAAAATCAAGGACAAATCAAAGAAAATATCACTTGTGAACAGATTTTTGTTGGTCACTTCCATTCAAGCTGTAATTTTGTCAAATTGTGCATGTGACTATAAAATGCACATAGGAACACTTTTGGAGACTGTGGTGTTGACGTTCTTTGAATTGCAATACCCTTTTTATTTAGTTCAGGTTAAATTCCTATTAAATGTACAATGTAATATCAAAATGTAGAGCTTTAGCTCATTAAAACAGGTTGTTTAAAGTAATCATGAAATTGTGCAACGTTTTAGCAATCTCTAAAAGAAGAACAACTGCAGTTATCAGATCCAGAGCATCATTTTTAATTTGCTTTGCACACTTTTCTTGGCTGATTTAAAGCACCAACATATTTTGGTGAGGACATTACAGACATCTTTCTCTTAGCCACTGCACAACATAAACATTGTAGTATTTCAAAAGTTCAGAGTGATAAAAATCCTGTGCTCGATGAACAAATGAAAACAAAACAGAAGCAAAATGATATACAGTATGAATACATTAAAACACACACTGGCAAAATTAGAGATATTTTAACATAATCAACAAACTATGTGAACATGTTTAGTTCAGATCCGCTTTGTAAATGTCTTCTTTATAAAACTGCAACAAAAGTTAAAACCCCCCTCAGAAATTTACAACAGAAACCACATTTCCATTATAAATTAGTGAAAGTGCCATTGTATTTAAATAAGAAAGCATGCATTGGAGGAACAGATAGGTTCGGTTTCATTAACAACATCATGTGAGCTGCTGAACTGCTCTTGCAGGGTTGCATATTGTGGCTGGCCAGCTCATTGGCATCCACTGCAAGTTAATAAAAAATACAAATAAAATTAAAATTATGAGTTCAACATTGTCCCTCTCTTCCTAAAGTCCTTCATATGCAACAACATCTACATCTATGCTTATATCATACATGTATTGTTAAGGTTATAGGTAAGAATTGCATTGTAATATTTTTGAAATTGCACTCTGGATGTATTATCACACATTGCAAAATAACCAGGGTAATGGCCCAAAATGTGAAGAAAGCAGGTGGAAGCACAACAATGAGACAGCATTCCTCAAGTTAGCAGTAAGCTGGGAAAGTGGCCTGTCTTTGGTGATCCAAAACCACTGGTTAAACCTTTGCGGTTTGAGATAATGGTTCAGATCAGCACAAAAGAGCAACTTCCTTCCAAAAACACTGAGCAATGGGAAAGACGACAATGATGATGATGATGGATTAATCCTAAAACCCTTTAAAAAATATCAAAATAATTAACAATTAATGCCATCATAGTTTGTGTATCTATTGCACAACTTTTTCCCCTTAAAATATATCTATTTAGAGAGAAAAACTGTTTTACATTAAAGTTTTATTCCTCTGGTGACATCTCTCCCATTCTCCAAGGTGAAATGAACTTACGGGAGACGGGGTTGGATGAATTTGAGGGAAAAACTTTTGCATGTTCGAATTCCCAACTACAGAAGCACCTTTTGGTTTCAAACTCACTTGTTTTTGGCACTGAACTTTGTCAGCGCTGCTCTGCCGTGTGAACTACAAGCGTCGAACCGCTGGCTGATCAGCTGTGTCCTTTAAAAAAAGTGGTCAGCAAATAATCCAGACATTCATGGGTCTGTCTGCTCCACACACACACACACACACACACATACAGAACACAACACTTCTTAACAGAGACATTAGTTTATCTACACATTTACAATTGAGACGCATCAGAATTTACAATAAAATAATTCATGGACCTACATTATCTTAGGTAGCTCATTTTATTAGCCTTAAAGGAACAGTTCAACACTGTTATTATTTACTCAACCTCATGTTGTTCCAATTTTTTTTTTGTGAAACCCATAAGTAAGATTTCTGATCAATTTTCACAGATGTTTTCCAGAATTAGGGCTGCAAAAAAAACTTTTACTGCAATATTTAGTTTTTCTGCGATGTATATTGCGATATAAAAATAATTTCACCAGATGATTTGATTAGCTCTATTTAAAAATAATTAATCATTCTAGAATAATTGGGGTGATTTTGTATGGGAGTGAATCTGCATAGAAAATAATAAACAAATCAGAAGCATAGATAAATGCAATCGAAATAAGCAGTGATTTATGTTTTTCAGGTAAATCTTAAAGTTGATTAATCAAATCATGTAAAATAAATTAATAATCAAGTGTAAAATAACAGTCTTCACTGTATAAATGAAATATAACTAATATAATTAATTAATTAATACAATTTATCTTTGTTAAAGCTACAAAAGTCATTTTCTCTTTCTCTTTTGTTGTTTGATCACCATTGGTGTGACAAACAGCTGCAGGTACATTAGCCTGCTGTCCCTTTAAGATGAATGCACGGATCTCAATTGTTTTTTTGTTCAATTGGTTATTTTCTCAATTGTTTACAATGCATAACTGACTGTTTATGAGGATACAGCACGTGAGTCCTCTTGTGCTTGATGCCTGACTCGACTTAAAAACACGTGCAAATGATAAACTTTCACTATGATAGTTAAATTTTGCTGAACAGGGAGCCCGTACGGATCACCTACGATCCCTACACTTGACATCTCACATCCTGCAAGGTGACTATTGCGGATGTGCAAATCGCGATATTGATGCTAAAACGATATCGTGCAGCCCTATCCAGAATGGTAAAAAAAAGTGGTCCATACAATTTGTGCACTATATTCCAATTCCAGAATTTAAGCTGTAAAGAGCCATTCACACCAAGAACCATAACTATAAAGATAAAGATATAGTTCTAAAAATCGCTCTCAATATTAAAGAATAGCAGAGTTCACACCACATCTATAACAATAATGGAACAGAGAAACAATAAAGTTGGAATCACTTTCAGAACGTTTTTATCCTGCTGATGAGCGATAAAAACATTGACAGCCAATCAGAATCCATCCTGCTGTAACAAGCTCAAGCATTTAAAGTGACAGACAAGCACGCACTTAGAATAAACAGAACGATATCGTCCGCTGGTATGGACGCTAATATAGTTATCCTCCTTGGCGTGAATAGGCCTTTCAAAATTCACTTTCAAAAATAAACTAGGCATGGCAAATCAGCTAGATTTCAGAGCATCTGGGAAGATTACTCTGTTCATATGGACTTGGAAAAAAGTGCATGGTTCATGTAGCGGTAATGATTCGTCAAAATTGTTCAACAACAGCAGTCAAGATTGGAACGACTTGAGGGTGAGTAAATCATTTTCAGGTGAACGATTTAGTGACCTCTCCCGCAAAAGTTCAAGCCTCTTACAATGTGTGCACTTTCCGACCTAGATCCTCCTAAGCAAATGCATAAGGCGCAAAAAGTCCACGTTAGGAGTGGCAAATGTGCAATTATTACAACACTGCATATCCCAAAGAACCATTCCCACAAGTTGCACATCTCATGTAGGAAACGTAAAGCTCTAATGGTTGGTGTTTTGCGGATTCTTCTTGGACCAATACGACACACAGCTAAAAGACGCCTTTACTTGATACTGCAGTGCCATTCATGGACGACGATTTTATTACTGGTCTGGCAATGATGTTTAACTTCACAATTACTTCTTCCTCTGCTTGACCTGCATCTTTCACAAGATAAAACTGCTACAAAATCCCAAGTATGCTATCCTCAACCTCAGCCATTTTATGCTAGCTAAACAGCACAGCTAAGAGCCAGAGCTTAAAAAAATGCATACCGTAAACACACATACACATTCGTCTTCAAACACTCACCAAAAAAAAGGAAGGGAAAAAAAAATATTAGAGCCATTTGAAAATGATTCAGAACAATGAACTGTAGAGGTCTGTTTGCATCTGCACTTACCACAACTCAACAACAACGAATAAAGTTGCCACATATTTGCATCCCAAAAGCGTACACGCATCTACATTTTATCAGTTCACATCTAGGCTACATTGTCAGAATGTGCTACGACTTTAGAACCACCGTGTGCGGTTTTACACTGTTGGAAAAACAGCCTTTGATTCGTACGCAAAATTGACACCAACAGTCACCAATTTGATGATTTGCAAAATAAAATGGGCATGCATGAAAACCTGCGTGTGTCCACGGCAGAATCATGCCGATGGCGGAGCGTTATTGCACTCTTTTCTTTCGTCAACTGCCTACATTTTAAACGTCCGCTACAGAAATACATCAGCCTCCACATTCATTGCCCAGGCCACCTCACAAAGCACAAAGGGCCCTATAATACTCATGTCGATTGAAGCTTAGAGCTTACTCGTTCACTTAGTGCGTATATATTTATACATTGATATAGACTAAATCGTATAGGAGCCGCGAGGACTACGTTCGCGAGAATCGCTTAGGAGCGACTCCGTCGGGTTAAGATGGAAAGTACTTGAAGGTAGATGAGTAGAAAAAAAATACATCAAAAATGAAAGAAAGGTTTGGTTTTAAGCTTCAGCAGCCGTACGTACTCGAGTCATAATCCCTCGCCGCTGTGCTCAAAGGAATTGTCTATACACATAAGTTAGATTTCTGATTGTTTTAAATACAATGCATACTGAACGGTATGGGGCCTCAGCGTGGCTGTTCAAGCCCCAAATAAATAAAAGGTTTCTTTAAACACACTCAAAAAAAAAAACATTAAAAGAGAATGATGAACAAAAAAAATAAATGAAGTGCTCACATATTTAGATAAAAAGGATTAAATAGAAAAGAATGCATCCAAAAGTGCTGTGGCTCTAGTTGACGACGCTACGTCAAGAACCTGAAGCACGCTAATACCACCGCGATCGGGCCACGTTCCCCTGCACCACGTCTCTCATACTATGGTCTCGTCTGCTGTCTTTTTCAACAGCTTTGTGGAAAGCAAGGAATGCTGGGTAGAGTGTGCACCCTTGGTGTCAGGAATGAGCAAGCGGACTTTCTGATTGGTTCGTCTCCACTCAGAGTACAACTGACAGTGGTAGCGGAATGAGACCTGCAAAACAAGACATTTTTTTTTTTACATTTTTGGTTTAAGGTCCTACAGATTAAAATGATGAAGAACATGCCTGGGTGACATTCCATGCCAAAATCAAAAAAAAAAAATCAAAAAAAGAAATTATGGAGTATGAGAATCATCATGTCAGGACACAAAGATGTTTTTGTAATAAAATCTGCAAATCAGCTAAATTAAAGACATACAAAAAAATATTACTATGTAACGGTAAACAATTTATATTTTTCTAAGAATTACAGTAATGAGACAGGGTTTTTTGCATTACAGCAATGAGAATCAGTTTTTTCTTTGCATTATGGTAATGAGAATCAGTTTTTCCTTGCCAAGTTTCTAAAAATGCAATAAAATTTCAGATCTAATGCAATGATTAGACAAACTTTTTTGGTCCTGAGTAGGCTTGCTGCGATAGTCGGTGTTGCCTGTTACCGGTGTTCAGGCGAAACACCGGTTACATCACTTGCTCACCGTGGCACCGCCCCCACGTCGTTTTGATTTTTTAATAGTAATAAAATCATTTAGTTCAGTTAGAGAACAGACACTACAAATAAAAACTGAAAGTGCAGAGTGAGCCGGACGAGTCGCAGCACAAACGCAGCAGGAGTCAGATCTCATTCATCACGAGTGAGGAGCTGAATGACAAGATGATCACGGAAGATTTGGTTTCAAAGCGAAATGTAAAAGCGCCTATTTAAGTGAGTATATCATTGTACTGTTATGTTGTGTTTTTCATTAAGAATAATAGGCCAATGAACCCACCATTCAACCATTCAAATTCATTGAAAACACTCGCTTTGCTCCGCACCGTTATGAATGCCAGTGCGGCCGTTCACATTTTACTTTCGGTTTAAAATTAGCGTTTTAAAATTTCCTCACCGTCACATCCCTAGTCCTGAGACTTCCACAGAAGATACATGAACATGTTTTAAAATTTAGACCACTTCTATTATTGTTTGCTATCAGTATGTAAAGAGTTTCAACCAGTATAACAAAAAGTTTATAAAACAAATTGCCTACTCTACTTTTAAGTGCAATCTGCTGTGACGTCACAATCTTGATACATTGTGGTCTATGGATCTCCCATATTGTACATATTGAGTAGACTCGCTGCCTCTGTCAAAATCAAGGGGGGCGAGGGTCTGTCCAAATAAACTTCCCTCACCCACTTTAAGTTTAACACCTTTACCATCAGCGGGGATTTCCTCGAGGGAAGTTCATGAGTGTATGTCTGATACACTAAGTGGAGTTAAGTCCTTGAATTAGCTGGTTCAGGTGTTTAAATAGGGTTGGAGCTAAACTCTGCAGGACAGTTTGACACCCCTGATTTACACTGTAAAGGAGTGGTGACTGTTAGGAGCGAGAATTTTTTTTGCAATGCAGTAATAAAAACAAGATTTATTTGTATTACGGTAATGAGAACAAGATTTTTTTTGGACTATAGTAAAGAGAACAAGATATTTGTTGCATTGCAGTAATGAAAACAATATTTCTTTGTATTACGGAAATGAGAAAAATATTTTTTTTGTGACTATGGTCACAAAAGAGAACAAGATGTTTTTTGCATTGCAGTAAGGAAAACACGATTTCTTTGTATTACAGTAATGAGAAAAACTTTTTTGGACTATGATAAAGAGAACAAGATTTTTTTTTTGCATTGCAGTAATGAAAAAAATATTTCTTTGTATTACAATAATACGTTTTTTTTACATGATGGTAAAGAGAATGAGATGTTCTTTGCATTCATTGCAGTAATGAAAACGAATTGTCTTTGCATTAAGGTAATGAGAATTTTTAAACATTTAACACAAAGCATTATTTCTTATTTATTTTCTTTTGATTTTTGAGGTGAAATATGACCCAGACATGTTCAGACAAGTCAACTGAAGCATTTTGAATAAAACATGTAAATCCATTTGAATGGTTTGTAATACGCTACCAGAGTCCAGAGGACGTAGATGGTGAAGAGTGCGATGGTCAGAGCGATGAGGCCAACTGCCTCCAGGCGACTGTTGAAGTGTAGGTGGTCCTGTGCACCCCGTAAACACAGCCAGCCAGAGATGGCCGCCAGGGGTGTTATAAACAGGAAGCACACCATGTCACAGAAGAGGGTGCGCTTTTCATTCCGGGGGCCCGGGTCCCTGAGCCACTGTTGAAAGATAATGTGAGGTTTAGAGATAATCAGGGCTTGACATTACCACCTGCCAACCCAGCCAAATGTAGTCAATTAAGTTAGTTTTCGTTTAAAAAGTCAAATACACAAAATTATGTCAAAATGCCGGTCTTGGCAAGTATTCACGTAAACACAGTCAGTTATATTTTAAGTGAACGTAAACAGCTGAGAAAGAAAACTTATGTGTAACAGTATAATGGATCCGTGCGTCAGGTCTTAAAGTGACAGCAGCCTAATATACCTGCTGCCAAATTATGAGATAAATATTAAAAATATCTATATGCCAGTTTACCCCCATGGTATCGATGTCAAAATTGTGGCCAGTGAAAATGCTGAGTGGCTAATAACTTTGGAAAACCACTAGCCACAGTGGCTGGTGAGCAAAAAAAGTTTATGTCAAGCCCTGGTGATAATGTATAAACAGCAATTTTGCCCAATATTACAGTTGACATTCTTAGATACAGACCAGTTTGAAAAATATTTTTTATAATTTAATTGAAAAGTGCCCAACAATGCTATTCAAATATAAAGTAACTAATTTAAAATGCATTGTTTGAATAATTTTGAACTGAGGAATTTGTAACAATAAGACATGACAAATCAAAGATATAAATAAGTACTTTGCAGAGATATAAATAGCATAAATAACAACAATAGTAATGACAAATAGGGGTGTAACGGTACACGTATTTGTACCGAACCGTTTCGGTACAGGGCTTCTGGTACGGTGCACGTGTGTACCGAACGGTTATGAATACAATCTTTAACAGTTAACAGTAAGCTTGTTTTACACAGAACATACTTCAATCCGAGTTCCCACAAGAACATATTAAGTATTCTGTCCATTTTATCACACAATTCAAACGATAAATGCCGTTTTGGCACTCTTTAATGTCACGTGACATATCACACTCACAGTATAGGCACGTCAACAACGAATATGGAGTAAAAACATAATTTTATAATTAGATTTAGAAGTTAATGCAAAAACTGCCTTATGTGATGTTTACATGTTTGCATACAATGTTATTTGAGTGTTGATTATTATATCTAAAAAAAAATAGCTACTTAATTTAAGGTAATTTGGGCTCTGTTGTTATATTATAGTAATGTATATAGTAAGGCTTCCTATATAGTTTACACTTTACAGCAAATTTAGCAGAGATTTTTTTTTATCCTTAAGAAACTTTTAGTTATAATTAAATTAATTTAAGGACAGACACAATTCAGTAAACCACTATTTAATTAAAAAAAAAGCTATTTTATATTTATTTCTCTCCCCTGCTGTACTGAACCCGTACCGAACAGTGACTTCAAAACCGAGGTACGTACCGAACCCCTAATGACAAATATTATTTAAAAAAGTATATATAAATGTACAATGAAAAAGTGAGGCTGAGCCATGCAGACGTGGCTAAAGGCATTAACCTTTGTTACCTCTGTGAGGGGTCGGGGCCGGCGCTCAATGGTGAACTCAGTGTGGCACAGCTCACAGTAGCTGGTGTTAGAGGAGGACAGCCACTTCTCCAGGCAGCTCTTGTGGACCGTGCCCAACGTGCCTGTGCAGTCGCACGGTGAGAGAAGCCCCTCGCTGTTGCACACGTCTTGACCCTCGTGGCAGATCCGACAAATTGGTCGATCACTTTCAGAGAACAAAGTTAACATCTTTATCTCTAGGTCACAGAAATTAGTGTTATGTGACTATTTGTCAAAACTACTACGTTAAGTTTACCATACGTTTGTTTAAATTGCATGATATATAATATTACACAAATATTGTTTTGATATGTTTACCTCTGGGTGCCCAGGGCTTTGATAACAGTAGATAGTAGACGTCCATCCTTGGCCGTGACCTGGGTGACGTATTGGGCCCGGCGGTTGTCAGCCTCCTCCACGGTTTTCGACAGGGCAGCGTTGCCAGTGCAGTCACACAGGGAGCCTGGGAGGTGGCAACACTCCCCTGTGGTCATTTCGGGGCCGTCCAGGAGGGCGGGGGGCAGGGGAACACCGGGGGGAATCAGGGAGCAGCCGTGCTCCCACACCTCAAGTCACAAAGACCCTACCACTGCAGAGAGAAGGAACATTTAAACTGTCATTTTGGGAGGGAATAGCAAATTTTGGCAAGATTTTGCAAGTAAAAATGGCAAATTATCTATTATCAATTGTGTAGTGATGTATGAAGCACGGCCCACACTTTCAAACCAAGCAGGTTTCTGCTGGTCCATACTGTGATGTGAATTAATGCGACCAGCTGAAACCAATGCAAAATCTGCATGAGTAAATATCACACCCATATGCAAAATACCAGATGGTGTGGATTCCTATTGAAATGACTTGATTTCACAACAGAGAATGTGACTGCACCTTAATTATATAACTATAATTTTTGCTATTAACAAAATATTGCGTGTTCAATACAAGTTCAGCTTAACAAACAGCATAATAATACTGATTACCACAAAAAATTATTTCAAATGGTCTTTTCTTACAAAAGAAGCAAAAATCTGAGTTACAGTGAGATACTTCCAAAAGAAGTGAATGTGGCCAACTTGTAAAATACTCACCGTTTTAATAGTATAGCTACAAAAACAATGTGTGTGAAGTTGTGAACATAATTTTTGTGTGAATAAACACTAATGTTTGTGTAATGTTACACTCAAATTTACAGATGTAAAAACCCTAAAATGACTGAAAAAAAATTACAAATGTTTAATTTAAATTAATTAAATGATTAATTAAACAGCTTTACTGCTCAAATAATAAATGTGTTTTAACAGAAAAAGTTTAATTTTCAGGACTATATTTTACTTTTAAATGTGCACTATAAAAGTCCCACAAAACGTTCCGTATATTCCAAACCTGGTGTCAGAAACCTTTTAAAAATCAAAAACTTGATTTTATTTGATTTCAGAGCTTGACAGCCATAATCACTACATGTTTTCAACCTGTATTAAAAAAAAGTGCCGTTTGGATATCCTTCAAAACGTCTCCTTTTGTGTTCCATAGAAGAAAGTCAGTCAAGGTTTAAAACAAAGTGGGGATGTTTTGAACACAGTATGTCATAAATTATTATTAAACTGAGTATTTAAAGGGAGAAGGTTACATACATTTTAACATTAGCCGTTAAGTTTTGGTGTTAAATCCATTATTGTTTTATATAGAATATATACTCTGTAGTATAGTCTATAAAGAATTTAATGCAATTACATCAGAAGTAATCCATTATGTTACTTTTTCAAGGGAAAAGTAATAAAATTACAGTAATTAATTACTTAATGCATCACAACCAAAACTGAATACAATACACATGATAGCACAAAAAAAGTGTCAATTGAACATTAAAGAAAACCTAGTGAGCTGCCTACCTAGGCAGCATTATTTAACATATCTTTTGTGAGATTATGAAATCTAAATATGATCTACTGATCAAACCAACAACATCATAACCTTTTCTAGCATGGGACTGTATGGACAGAAAAAGAGACAAGAAAATGAACAGTATAAATGCACTACCATTTTAGATTAAATGCTCCCAAAGGTGCAAATTAAACATACATTTCTTCCAATGTAGATATAAATGTTTTATAGATATCAGACTATTCGTTTTAACAGAAATGAAGTAAATATGGTTTGATTTGAGAATCATTCTTCAACTTAAATACTTGTATTTTAAGTCTTTATTTTTAGCAATAGTGAACAGTGTGTACTACAGTACTACTTACTGTAGTATTTCATTTTTCAGTTTTGTGTAAGAACCTGCACTTGTATTCCCTGTCTTTTTATTAATAGTGTCAGTCCATCTGATCTGATCTGTCTGACACTGGTCTTGGGTGGGCCTTTGGCACACACCACAAGCTGCAAATGAAACATAAATGTCCTCTAATATAGTGTTAAATGTTGTATAGATTTCAGACTATTGGTTTAAATAGAAATTAAACGATTCAATACGTATTGAGACACAGTCAGAGTGAATGTGGAATAATGCAGCTGTATTAGGCTGCTAGTTACATTAGCCATGTAGCAAAATATGCCACCAAAGCCTGGGATTACAGATTAAAACAACATTTCTTGTCTAATCTTACCTTTTGAATTTCCATGTTGAGCTGTTGTCTTTAAAGGTGAATTCCTTTTGAAAATGGCCCTTGTCTACAAACGATAAGGTAAAAGTGCAAGCCTTGTTTTGGGTTTGATCCTTTCAGCAAACGACTCGGCTTGGCCTCCTACCGACGTCTGTGATTAGCGCCGTGTACGATAAGAACGTAGAGGGAGGTGCTTCTGTACGCAGCGCTGCTTCGGAATTTACGTAAACAGCTTTGTGAATAACCGTCATCCGAGAAGTGCCTATTGTTATTATTTCTAAGGACTGTTCACTGCTCCTGTGGAGCTTTATGTGTTGTGATGGAAATATGGTTTGTTTTGTGAATCATTCTTTAACTTGAATACTTTGTCTTTATTTTTAGCAATTGTGAACAAAATGTGTTTATGCATTACTTACTGTAATATTTAATGTTTTCAGTGTTGTGCATAAGAACATGCTTTTATTCACTAATTTAAGAAATGTAATCTAAAAATGTTTTCTTTTTTTTTTTTTTTCTTTAATAATGTGTCAAAATATTTTAGGTTAAGTAAATGTACTCCCCTTCTTTAGTCATTTGAGAATCATTCTTTAACTTAAAAATACTTGTCTTTTAGTCAATATGTTTAGCAAGTGAACAAACTGAATACGTTTATGCCTTTAATTTAATATTAATTTATAAACTTAATTTAATATTTCATTTTTAGTGCTTAAGATACTTTTATTCCTGTTTTTAAGAAATGTCATCTGAAAATCTTAATTTTATTTCTTTGAGTAGTTTTCTTTGATATGATTTTACTTTTGCAATTGTATAGACACATGACACACAGTGTCTCAAAATATCCTAAGTTTTATGATGTTTAAGCAAATAATGAAAAAAAAAGATATGCATGTAATTTTTATCAAGTCTTGGATTGAAAATCTTACATTTAAAATTAATAGCAACTGTATAATGCTTTTTCTGTGTAACAAAGCCACAAGAAATTAATTTTGACATAAACCATTACTTTATTATAGATTTATTAATATTAGCATTAGCTCTTATTTTCATGTTAATTTTAGTTTAATATTTGTGTCCCTGGACCACAAAACTAGTTATAAATTGCACGGGTATATTTGTGGCAACAGCCAACAATACATTGTATGGGTCAAAATTATAGATTTTTCTTTTATGCCAAAAATCATTAGGATATTAAGTAAAGATCATGTTCCATGAATATATTTTGTAACTTTCCTACCATAAATATATTTTTTTTTAAATTAAATGACCCTTGACTGGTTTTGTGGTCCAGGGTCACATTTAGTCATTTTATTTGTTTTTAAAAAACAATATTGCTATTTAGGTTTCAATTATTATTTTCAGTTTTAGTTATTTATTCAGTTAATAATTTTAGTACTTCAACAAACTTATTTCAGTTTATTGCCAAGATAACATTTCTAATTCCATTTAAATCAAGCTTTCCAATGATCAAAATGTCATTGCAATGTAAATGAACGACCCAAATTTTCGTTTTTAGTTGAAAACTGTGTCGTGTAAATGGCTCATTAGTTAATGCTGATAAGGGGACAGTTTACACAATAGTTTTCAACTAAAAATGGATCAACAAATGCATTTTGCCTTTCCTTTAAATGACAAAGACGTTTTGGGGGCCTAAAAACGCAAACTTGTGAAAAACAGTTTTAGAGTTTTTGAAAACGATACAGTTATTGTCTCCGTGTAAACTACAAAAATGCAAATTTGAGAAAAAGGTGACATCATGCGCATTACGTGTTCAGTCTATAGGCGTGTAGTGTTTCTTTACAAAGTGACATCGCCAACTACTGGCCTGGCATGAATTTTTTTTAAAAAGGCAAAGGAAAAACGTCTCAATTTTTAGTACATTGATGTCGTGTAAACATACCCTCAATAGAGCCATGACGCACGACACTTATTTTAGGTACAGATTTAGACATACACCATGCTGTGACAGATGTGTTGTGCAATATGGAGTCAAAAAAAGAAATCATGATTGCAATTGTGACAGTAATTTGGTTTATTTTCCATTTTGATGTAACCTGATAAAAGGCAAAACAGCTGTTGTGACTTCATGGATGTGTAAATGTCACATAACCACACTTGAAAAAGGCATCTTAATCACAGTATGGGAAAACATAAGGCATTTCCAAAATAGCCATATCACTTAAAGTCAAACAATCTAACAGTGACATTTTCACAGACCGGTGAAACAACGGACCATCTAAAACACTGCGGACCACTGCATTTTCCCACTGAAGAGCTATAATGCTTCAGTAATGCAATGAATAGTTATATATATATATATATATATATAACTGTTATTTGAATAATGTTTTTCACAAAATGCTTAATAGACGCATTCACATAACTGCTATATATACGGCAATCTGAACACGTTGATCAAATTGCGCAAATTCACACCCGTCAGCCCTGGCGTAAAATATTGCAGAATAGGACTAAGGGTGTGACGCTTGAAATGTTTAAGAATTGAAATAAAGATCACAGCAGCCCTCCTTTGGTATCCGCGCGATCCAAACAAGACGAATTCATAAAACGCGCATTTCTTTCCAAAGAACTTGCCCATTCTGGGATCTGGCTCAACAGACGGGCGTTTAGTGTGGATCCCAGACAATAACCATCAGAGTGGCTGGAAGCCGAAGACACACTGATCCCTCACCATCCCTTTTCCGTAGGAGCGGATCACACGATCAGCGCCCGAATAATCACTTCCAAGGAAAAACATTTTGCCGAGCAAACATGAATTCAGAAAATGGATAATAGTAAAGAAAAAAAACAAAACAGGGACAAACAAACAAGAACCCCCCCAAAAAAGGAAAAGGAATGTTACCTAGAGATTCACGCTTCTAAAGGACGTCTAGAATTGGCGTGGAAATCACAACGAGGTAAAAAGAGGAAAAAGCCGTAGCCATAGCACAACACACAGGAGCAAAGCTGAGATAAATAGAGGGGAACTGAAGCCCAAGGGTCGGGGTAGAGCCGAGGGAAGTGGGGTCACAGGTTCTGACAGCACTGAAATTTGTTGCCCTTTAACCCATCGGTAGTGGGCGGAACGCTGATGTCCACTACGTTGTTCCCGGGAGACTCGTCATGCATGGACCTGTCGGCGATCTGCTTCTGTGACACGATCCGATAGATTTCTGCAACAATAAGAGCATGTTACATTACGAGACATTTCATTTGAGATGCCCAATGGGAATATGTTATGGTGTGGTCACATTTATCATTATTTGTGAATTTTCATGCAAAATCTAATCATTTCAATTGGAATGTTTTGTTCAATTTGGACCCACCTGTTAGTATGTTTTTAAATGCCTCCTCCACATTAGTGGAGTCCAAAGCCGATGTTTCGATGAAGGAGAGATTGTTCTTCTCTGAATAACACAAGATGAGAGATATTTTAACACCTTAAGTAGATCTGTCCTTATCCAACATCATGAAAATGCAGGAGATGACGCTCACCTGCAAAAGCTCTGGCCTCATCGGTGGGCACGGCCCTCAGGTGCCTCAAATCGCTCTTGTTGCCCACCAGCATGATGACAATGTTGTTATCCGCATGATCCCGCAGCTCCTTCAGCCAACGCTCCACATTTTCGTAAGTCAGATGCTTTGCGATGTCATAGACCAGAAGAGCTCCAACTGCACCCCGGTAGTACCTGTAAAAGATCCACACGCAAAACACATAATGAAAATTTATATCAAACAGGATCACAGCCAAATTCATATTCAGTAAAGATAAATGGATGTAAATGTTGGTTCTGGCAATGATTCAAATATGATTCTTTACTAAATAATGCAGTGCATTAAAGGGGTCATGAACTGCGTTTTTTTTATCGTTTTATGATGTTTCCTGGGGTGCACTTATAATGTTAGAATGCTTTTTACATCAAAAATTGTCAATTTATAAATAAAAGGCATTTTTCCTACCCTGATTTTAGCCCTCTGCTCTGAACGCTCCGTTTTAAGGGGTGTGTCCGCTGGGAGACTTCAGTGTAAACACCCACTGCTGTGATTGGCTAACGTCTTTGCATTTGAAATAGTATTACTCTCTCTTTTAGCGCGTTTTTACTATTACAGTTCTCATGGTTAACTAATTGTGAAAAGTGTTGCATTACATTTAAATCTATGGCATTACATTTAGATCTATGGCATTATATTAAGATTGTGGCATGAAAGGTTGCAGAGATGATTATTGTAGCTGATCACACACATGCTGAGCGCATTAAAGCAGCGATCTCATCATTGCAGCTAACTACACTAACGAATGCTTTCCTCTTCACTAACAGTGCAAACGTGATATAGTTAAGAGATTCGGTGAATAAAACGAGATTCACTGATAAACTCTCTGTTTGATTGACAGGTTCAGCGCGTGCTGCTCAAACGATTGCAAAGGGAGCTTTCTTTATAGAATTTAATCACTGTTAAATAACAGATTATTTTCATCCTACTAAGAGAAACAACGCAAGTTGATGTTTAGTCACTGGTTTGATTTACTGACACACAGTCAAAGAACATCTGACTACATGAATCATCACATTTCAGATCAGGCATTAGAATGTTACTTACATGTTGCATTACTGTCGAGCCCAGGCACTGCACAATATTTTGTAATCCTCAACGGCATGTTTATTGCTTTGTAGCTCGATAGTTTAACACTAACTTAGGCCTATGTTACATGCGCGAATCGGTGGGCAGGGCTAAACAGGCAGTGATGAAGTAGGCATTGATATTCTTCTGCTGAGGCGGTGCTTGCCTTCCTTTAACGTCATAGATCCCCAATCTATAAAAGCTTTTCTTTGACTAACAAGGAAGTTTTCAGCTCTGAAACTTACAGGATATTCTTATATTACCATGACCCTTTATATATCAAAAGCTCAAGGGAAAGTTGATTTCTCAATTCATCACCCCTTTAAGAATAAAATTATTGGTAATCTATTTGGATATTTCTAAGTTTTATAGAATTATTATTATTATTATTATACTATACATTTTATCAGTAACTATAAAATTATTTTATAGAGTTATTACTATTGGTAAAACATTTATTATTATTATTATTATTGTAGTAATAAAATTAGAATATATTATTATTTAACTATATAACAACCAATTATCAATAAATACCAACAAATAAATCACAATACTATAATAAAAAAATTTAAAAAAAATTTTAACTGATAATTCTATATTATTAATAATATTTCTATAAAAGAAAAAAAAAAAAGTATAATATTATATAGAAATAAAATTAATAAATAAATTTTTTATTTAATTTGATCCATAACTCTGAAATTACTTCATATAATTATTACTATTGATAAATTATTGTTACAACTACTACTACTACTATTATTATTATTGGCAATAAATTATAGTATTCAAAATATTGTAATATTATCAATTAAATAAAATAAAAAAAATAGATGCAGTGGATTATGAATAAAATTATTATTTGTAATGCGTCTATGTAGATTCATGACGTATAAAACGTCTTGTTAACTTTAACATTTTTACTTTGTTTTAGTCCAGTGACTTTTAATAAAGAATTTGTTAGAAAATGATTTGTGATTGTTATTTTATCAATAACAAAAATAATTTTATAGAGCTTTTACTATTTGTAAAATATTACCATAATAATAGTAATAAAAATTTAAATATATTATATTATTGTTATATTACTATATAACAAGCATCAATGGTTATAATATCAATAATATTTCTATAAAATAAATAAAATTAGCATATTAAACAGAATTAAAAAAAATTTAATTAAACAATTTATTAATATCGCTAAGATTACAATAATTTTAGAAAGAAACAATTTTAACAATAATTCTTAAATTACTTTAGTTATAAAATTATTATAATTTTATCTTTAATCAAAGTATAATATTATCAATAATATTTATATAAAAAAAATAAAATTACCCTTTTATTAAAGATAATGAAAATTAATTGTTTTATAAAATAATAAATTTTTAAATAATTATGTTATTATTATTTAATAATACTTTTTTTTTTTTTTAGAACAAAAAATATTATTTTTATTATTAGATCACAAAAAAAGACTTTTTAGACCTTATTTTAGGACCTGCTGCCAGTGTTCATGTACTCACGCTGATGTGATGGCTCTGTAGCGCTCCTGTCCTGCTGTATCCCAGATCTGAGCCTTTATGGTCTTGCTGTCCACCTGGATGCTGCGGGTTGCGAATTCCACACCAATGGTGCTCTTGCTCTCCAGGTTGAACTCATTCCGAGTGAAACGGGACAACAGGTTACTCTTCCCCACACCAGAGTCTCCAATGAGTACCACTAGAAAACATAAGAAACATCAGGCTGTTTCGAGCAAGACCGTATATCTAATGCCGCTTCATAGAGAAGGTATTATAGCCATCCATCACCATATGAATTAAAACATAAAATGAAGGCCAAAAAACATTAGAACAGTCCATGAAAGTAAACCACAAACCAAAGTGTGCACCCAAGCATATACAATGTCATAATTTGAAAAGCAGAACATTAGTCAGTCATCCTGGTAACTTCAACATTATAAGGCCAGAGAGATAAGAGAGAAGCTGTAATCTACAAACACACACTTCCACTGTCATTTTCCCTTTGCTCCATCAATTTGACACCATAAAAACTGAAATATAAGCTTAGTCGAATTGTATAAAGAACGAGAAATGCATAGAAAATATCAAACAGCTCATACTGTGTCTGTTGCAACGTGGTCACCATTCACTTTTTCTAGACGACACCTGAAGTAATTCACAAAATGGTTGTTGATAAACTGGAGAAACACAGGTCAAAGTGTTCAACAAGAAATCTTAAGAATAACCAATGTGGCACATTTGTGAAACCTCTACAGACAGTTATTTGTGGTTTCTCACTCACTCAAACTTTTTAAAGGGTTAGTGTAAAAACAGGAACCCAATGTGGGAAGTATTTTAATGGGCAAAATGCACACACACACACACACATACACACATACACACATATATATATATATATATATATATATATATATATATGGAGGGAGGGAAAGAGAGTATACAGTACCTATAAAGTTTTTTTTCGGGCTTTTTTGTACATATACAGTGTATACAAATGTTTTTAGAATGACGTCATGACCATCTACTGTTGTCAACTTCACATTAGAGTTCATCTGTCAGCTTAATGATTTAACTAAATTACGAGTTGCAAATACGTCCCAACTGCAAAAATGCTTACAATTGCAGGTTAATGACCAAATTTGGCCTGTTGAACATCAAGAAAGTACTCTTGTGTAATAAACGACAAAAAAAGTTTCATATGGCCTAGCAACACAACCACACAAAATATTAAGCAACACATTACTAAACGACTAGAAAGTTGCCAGTTTGTCGACGTTATTGGTATAGACGCAAATTAAAAAAAAAAGTGTATTGAACAGATTTTTTTGTTTGGGCCGAACTGCTTATATTAAAACTGCAAGTTTATTTAGTTCAGTTTAGCTTTTTCTGCAGTTTGAGGACCATGTAGCCGCTTAGCTAACATAATGCAAACTAAATGAATCGAATTGCATAATGGTTTAATGAATACTGTCGATACAAATCATGAAAAAAACTATTAAAGTGTATTAATCTACTTACAACTTTCGATTCTTTGAAAGTCACCGGTTAATATTTCGATAGCTAATGTCAGCACACTAGCATTTCAGCTAAACCAGCTAGCCACAGTCATCAGGAAACTTGCTGTTTTCCTTGATAATAAAGCAAAACAAAACACGTATATTCTTCTCTTTGACACTACATACATCACTGACCTTTAAACAAATAGTCGTATTCGTCGTCACGGGTCCCCATGGTTGGTTTACCGCACTGAAATGTTGTTGTTAGGCGACGGATCTCTTGATTAGCGATGTCCGATTCGTGAACGAATCGCTTTTGAGTCGGATCTTTTTAATGGCCGTTTGAACCGGTTCACGAAACAGACTGAATTGATTCGAACCGAGAATTACCTTATATTTCGGACAGAGCTGGTTTTAAAAGAATTTAACTAAAGCATGCAAAAACGTGTGCAGCAAAGTGTCATCAGCATTTAACACCGTCAGGTTAAGGTTTTGTTCATTTTTAAAGAAATTTTCAGAAAGAAATTTTCTTTTTTCAATTTATTGTGTAAATTTTTTTAAACATCAATGGAACTACATGATATTATGTCTTATACCTAAGAACATTGGTGAGATATGTTTAAGAAGGGAGTGTGAGGGTGTTAGTCTTTATTTTTTAACATCTAAAACATGTTTTGTTCCTTATCTCAAGAATCAGTCACATACAAATTATATAATCAATTCATATAGATAGATAGAGAAAGGAAAGGAAAGGAAAGGAAAGGAAATTAAATGAACGGAGTGTTTATAGGAGGAGCTTTACATGCTTTTTTCATTCTGGTGTATGATCTTGTACCAAGAGCATTTCAGTGTTTGATGCACAAAGATACCGCTAAAAGGTAGGCTACAAGCTTCATAGACAATATATATCATAAATCATTAATATCGTAAAAATGTTAACGTTATATAGGCTAATCTAAAACGCACATTTATCGTAACCCTATAGTTTTCAAACACGAAAGTAGTTTCGCAGGTCTAAATAAGTAGGTCTATTTAACTTTTAACAAGCTGTTATTACATTGCAGTGATTAAATACAATTTAAAAAAAAATAATAATTCAGTGAGTCAGTCGTCCTTTGTTGTGCTGATTTCAGTTTCATTTCCAGCTAAACGGCTAACAGGGCGGCAGTAACCTTAGGCAAATACACTGCTTAATGATAAGGTTCGTTTGTTCATGTGGCTTCACCCTGAGCTCCATCTGCGATACCATGTTAGAAAATAATGTTAACGTTGTTAAAAAAATATATTATGTTGACACGTGCATTAATTAAATAATTGTTATACTGATAATCTAAGCTAACAGTTGTGTTAACTAAAGTGTGGTGACTTGTAAGTCAAGTGTAAAGAACTGAAACTACAACCAGAATTTAAGGATTATTAATTCAGCCAATACTGCTGCCTTTAATGTGTATTCATAAACATAACAATAAATGATTGACTAAACTATAAGAATCATTAAATTTGTATATTATACATAACAGATCTGTAATTTATATTTGCATGTCTTTTTGTCTTGTCTTAAAGATGAACAAAAGGCTGGGAAATTTAAGCTTGGGCTCCCTCACTTCTAATTTAACAGAGGAGAAAAGAAAGCAGCTCTGTGGCTTGCTGGGGAATGTTGAACTGACTCTTCTCTACAAAGCTTCTGTTCATGGATATAATGCTTCTGCCTTCCACCAGCGATGTGACCATCAGGGTCCCACTTTACTTGTAGCCTACAACCGTTCAGGCTACATCTTTGGTGGATACACTAGTGTAGATTATGCTCGAAGTGGCCGACCAATTAAAGATGAGGAAGCTTTCCTGTTCTACTTTCAAGGCAAGATCCCTGTGTGCATCAAAATTAACAGTGGATGTAATGCACGTCTTGATGATGCTAAAGGGCCCAACTTTGGTCAACAGTTGTACTTTTGCTACAACAACCAACCAGTTGTGTTAAATCAAGGACAGAATGAATATGATTTATATGAAGTGATGGGTAATCCATTCAATTTTAGTCCAGCCACAATGTATGGGAATGACGCTAAGCTGAATGAATGTGAGGTGTACAAAGTGGAACAGAGTGAGTCATTCTTCAGAAAAAGAAAATGTTTATAAATGTTTATTGTATTTGATATACACACATATAGTTGTGTAGAGTAAATTATATAAATTCAGAGTCCAGTATCTTAAAATGTACTGCTGTTAACATTATGGCGAAAGTAAGTTGTATAATAACTTCCTCAGAAAAAGATCCTCAGATCAGTGCCAAGATGAAGCCGTGGAGGAATGTTCAGTGGACAGCAAAGTAAGTTTTCAGTTAGTGATATTTTGCTGCTGATTTCATACAGTAGTGTAATAATAAAGTTGTGATCTCTGTTGTAGACGAAGAGACGAGCTTATAAAAATGATCAGGAATTTTAAACCCATGACGGCATTTGTGAGTCGGGTCAGAATCCTAATGATCGGTCCTGTAGGTGCTGGAAAATCCAGTTTCTTCAACTCCATCAACTCCATCTTCATGGGCCGCATAACCAGTAAAGCCATGTCAGGATCTGCAGGCACTAGTCTCACCACACAGGTACAGATTCAACAGGATTTATAGTGTTTGCTACAGAAGTCTCTCTTTAGATTGATGAACGTCTCTTGAGGACTTTGTCTTGATGTGATTCTCTTCTTGTTTGGTAGTTTCGCACATACCCAGTGAAAGACAGTCGTGAAGGAAAGCCATTGCCATTTGTGTTGTGTGACACCATGGGACTCGAGGAGCAATCAGGTGCAGGACTGGATATTGATGACATCAGCAGCATTCTTCAAGGTCACGTACCAGACCGCTATAAAGTACGTGCACTTGTCTCCAGAATGAATGAAGCATGAATAACAAAACGTTTATTTCACTTTAAATCCTCTCGATTCAGTTCAACCCCACAACACCGTTTCAACCGGATGAGCAAAAGGCCTCCAGACCTGCATCTCTACAGGAGAAGATCCACTGTGTGGTGTACGTGATAGACGCCACCAAAATCTCCCTCATGTCCAGCAAATTAGAGCAAAAACTTGCTGCCATACGCAAAAAAGTGAACTCACTGGGTAAGTGAACAACATTTTTAGATAACTCTTATATCAAAGATTAATTATAATCTACTGACTAACACTAATAGTTTGTTGCATAACTCTTGTCTTATGCCAAATGTTCCATGACTAACTAATGGTTATTTACACATTTTCAGGCATTCCCCAGATGGTTTTGATGACAAAAGTAGATGAAGCATGTCCTCTAGTGGAGGAAGATCTTCAAAGCCTTTATGTCAGTTCCTACAGCAAGACGAAGGTGAGAAATGGTCACATGATCACATGAAGTGTTTCCACAGGACTCAGAGTGACTGAGATGTTGTTTTGTCTCTGCAGGTTCAGGAGGTGAGCTCTCGGTTGGGTGTGCCGGTGTCTTGTGTGTTACCGGTGAAGAACTACAGTCAGGAGCTGGAGCTGGAGCTCAACTGTGACGTCCTGCTTCTCACCGCTCTACAGCAGATGCTCAACTTTGCAGACGACTATCTGGATGATGTTGGTCCTTTTTAGGACAATCTTATAAAGTGCTACTAGTGGAGTTTTATCTCCCTTTGTAGCCGATTTAATGTTATATTTGTGTGTAAGCTATATTGGTTTGTTATTCATATACTAGTTATTATAGATATATCTAGATCACCACAATAAGGCATCTTAAGATTATTCGGTTCTGTTTGTCCATTCTAGCTCTTTTAGAAACAGGAAAATTATAGGAAGTGCAAACAAAGTTCTTATATCACTTAAGCATGTTGCATTATTGCTGTTGTAGTTGCTTGTTATATTGTTGTGCCACAATATAGTTTAAACTTCAGAGTATAATACTAATGATGTGTTAGTAGCCTACTGCAAATTAAGAGAAAAACATAAAAAAAACTGTATAAGCAATAAAAAGTGTGCTTTTTTCTATAAATGGGAAATTTGTGATTCTGTTTGAAGGTTTTTGTTCAAAACCTTGCAAGATTAAATAAAAATGAAAATTTATTATACATATTTTTATGACTTAACAATTACTTTTATTACTTCTGTATGGAAAAATATATTTAATTAAATATACTTTATGTAATGATAAAATGATTGCCTATATTTTATGATTTTGGAACAAGGAATAATAAAAGCCTCTCTTGAACTTAAGGTCATGATGTTGCATATCTACTTGCATGCTGAAACTGATGTTTAGAGACAGTGTAAATATGCTTTCAGTTGAGGCGAATGAAGTCTGGTTTCCAGAGGTTGACAGTAACTAAGTAAATTGCCACAACTTTCATAAGTGGACTTTTTTATTTTTGAGGTTTTACAAACCATCATACAGTCCAAACCAGATCTCAGGGAATTACCTTTCACAAGTAAAACTGAACACTTGTTTATATTACACTTATATTTCATACAATTTATTCTGTACTGTAGTTATACTATTTTATTTTATACTATCGACATATCACATACTGCTGTAACTGTTTTTATTTTATACTGACAGCATAGTTAGCATTGGCAATAGGTTCTGTATAGGAAACAGAAATGATTCACCTCCTGATTCTTCGGGTCCAAGTCATTCATTCCATCGCAAAAAACAAGCTCTGTGATCAACACAAGTCTATGATACTTACATGTTTTGTCCATCAAGATAATTTTCACAGATGAACACAATTTTTATGAATTTTGTTCATAAAAATCACTAAGCTTCCAACAACTCTTTCAGTTTTTATCTAAAATTATTTTCCCAGATGGTTTGAGTTAGAATAGTTTATAAGAGCACAATTAAAAGTATAATGAGGCTGTAAAAGCGGACTGAGTTTACCTGTTTTTTTAGCGTGATGACGTTTAATCTCCCCGACAGCCTCTGTAGGCCCATTTAGCCACTTGTTAGCAACCGCCTTTTTCAAGACACGTACCAGCTTAAAACAATCATGAGTGTGATAATACTGATGTATTTTACAATGTAGAATGAAACGTGAAAGTGTTTTGAGCTTATCATAGACCTAATTTTAGCCATTTCAACAAAATCCCATTCGAAAAACCCATTGACTTTGGTATAGTGGAACCGGAAGTGCAACTCGTTTTGATATATAAAGGATTTATCTTGAACTCTGTCATGGAAACTAGCATATATAAACCTTAATTAAACAATTTAATAATCACTTAAAAAGGAATTTAAACGTATGATATTACGCACCTAGGTAACAACATGTGGACTACAGCGCCATCACCTGACAAATACACAAACACAACAGTCCCCATAGATCTGAACATACAGTCTAAGTATATGTAACTAATGTCAATGGGTTAGTCGGAGCTCTAGAACATCAGTCTGGTGCGCCCCTCTGCTTCACTCAAAACTGTGCTCTAGTCCGTTACTAACCTGAGCGTAGATTTGCAGTGTTATTGACTTAATGTAATGTACTAGGGTTAATAATTCCAGAGTACATCAGAATAAAATCAAATGTAACAATTTATTATTAGTCGGGTAAATGTATCATACCAATTACATAATCAATTCAAAGACAATCAATATATAACATCAAATGCTCTGAGGTAAAAAGTAAAAGATGGATACCTGACATTTGAACATTACATAACACTGAGTGTCTAGAAGACACTCAGCATTACGGGCTGACCTGAGTAAAGGATCGCGCCCTGACCCTCCTGCAACATCCCTTAAATACTCAGACCAAGACAGAAGCTTCTTTCAAATGTAAACATGACTTCACAATGGGAAATTTGCATTAATCAAGTCCTGTAGAGCTGTAATTTACACCTTATTGAGGACAGAAGGTAATATGCAAGAAAGACCAATTGGCAGAGGACACACCCACAACAATAAGCAAAATATCTCTAAACTTTTAAAACCTTTGTTACTTTTTAGTTTACTTGAGGACCAAATGAGACCTTTGTACCAGTCACACTGAGACATTTCAAATGATACCAGACATGTAATACTGTATAGTACTTGTTCACATTAACCCATGTAGATTTTTGGGTGAATTGTAGAGGAGAGATGGGGGAAGAGGCAGTGAAGGGAAACAAATGCAAATTAAGGCAATTCTTGGGTGATCAACTCAATGTGATGTCGTCTCAGATGGGGACGCTAAATGCACAAGAGTGAGTTCAGATGTTAATTTTCCGTTGTTTTCTCTGAGAGTCGCCATCTCTATAGTTCTTCCAGTTTCTCCAGTCTTACATTATGCAATTATTGCAGTTACCCGCAAAAAAGGCAATTATATAGCCTAATATAGCCCAAATGTAGCCCATATGGGACCCTAAAATACACTGTTAAAATTGTAGTGTGAAATTACAGTATATTCCAGGTTAATCATTGCTCGTTCTCTTGGACTTCTCTTGTATCTAAGTGCACTCATACTGTATCATATTGTATTTCTATAGTGCATAAGGTACCCAGCATGCAGTGCTGCATGAATAGGCTGTGGAGTTTCTTCTTTCTTGTTGGTTTTATCTGTGCAGCTGAACTTATTTTTGGTTCACTTTTAGCAGTTTGTGTGGTTTGTTTATTTTGTAATGTTCAGAATTTATCTTTGTGAAGTTCCTAAACGTAATTTAGGGAGGAGTGAGCCCATTTAATCTTCCAATCAACAGCCAACAGCCAGAGTATATAAGCAGCTGCTTGCCTCTCCTCAGTCTCAGCTATTTCAGCATCCCTCCACCTCCCCAAACTCCAACTTTATCTTAGGTACCTTGCCCTACGTAATCATATCCTATATTTAGTCACTGTGGGGGTATATCAGAGTTCGAGTTGAAGCTGCTTCATCGAGACCCTCATCAGTGGACAGCAAGCAAAATAAGTTTAACCTAATATCTTAAGATTATATGGGCAAACAAACTTGTTAATTTATTATTATTATTTGTTGAGTGTCACCATTATTGTGTTTTGTATGTCGTTTATTGATATCTGTGCATCATTAGATGTTGAAAGATGGGGTCACACCTTTCAAAGATAAATCTCAGCAGCTGCTTTACTATTGGGAAATATCCATCAACAATTATGAATTTGAAATCTTTGTGGTAATAATATTATAGATTGATTATTTATTAGCCAATTAGATTATTTTATATTCTAGCGTGTCATTTTTTTAACAAATGTTTTCATTTGTCACACTTCTGACTTGGCTAGATCAGAAATTTTAATATGAATATGAATATACAAGGCCCAAGATGACGTTGTGGAGTAATTTTTAGTTTTGACAGTTGTGGTTAATCAGTTTTACTTTAATTCTTCATATATTTGCAGTCTTCTGCGTAAAAATGTTGCGTTGTTTTGTATCGACTTTTGCTAAATTAGACGAAAGAGACGTGATTTTTCAAAAGCTAAGGATGTCGAGGTTGGCGCCGAAGTTGATCTATGTTTGCTGTGCTTGCTGACCCTCCTGCGTCAGGTGATACGAAACACAATCTTTTTTTCTTTTTTTTGTTCATTGATGGTTAGAAAATTGAGGCCTGATTATTCATATGTTCCCTAGCTGCTGTCAAGCCTTTCACATTTAAAGACAACTTATGGACTGAGCAAACAGGGGACACTTGACACACAATCTTTCACTGTCAATTCTGAAAACTCTGGAATGTATTTTATTCAAAATTAAGGAAAATATTTTCTGTAATCCCTCAATTTAAATAATACACATTAATGTTCTTTTGGTGTTATGTAGAAAACATTACTGATTGATCACCATTTACCCTGTTGAAAGAAGAGAAATTAATTTCTTTAGCAAAAGTAGGATCTTGTTGTGTTTACCAGCTGTTTAGCTTATTGTTGCAGTGTGTTTAGCGTTATTTGTTTTTATCGTCTTTTAGTTTAGCCTCTTTTAAAGGTGCAATAGATAGCAATCACTATGTTATACATATATATAATCTGTGGAAGGTGTAGGACCATAAAATGTTCTTTCAATCATAGCATTCAGTCCGAACAAAATGATAACATGTGTTCCCTGTCAGTCAACATGTTTGAATGCCACTGCGCAGCCTGTTCATGCAGACATCATATGTCACGTTCACGTATGCTGCATGTGCAGACAGAGTGAGCATGGCAGGCAAACAGTTATTTATGTTTGTTTGGAGGAGGAGGCGTGGCTTTGGACAGCAATTTGCAGGGAGGGTGGGTTCGTATGATTTCAATACTAGTAGGCTAAAGTTAGCATTTCCCAGATCACCTATTGCACCTTTAATGTTAGAGGAGATCATACAAAAAGGAAAGCCTTATTTTTGTATTGTAAACGTAATAATGCAGATTTAATGAAGGTGGACTAGTTCTTAGGTAGATCTGGTCATCGTCAAGGTGTGTTGGTAAGGATACTGAGATGACTTTAATGACCATCAAGTTTACTGGTTACATTGGTATGGGTGGCCATTAGCATATGTGCATGTGTTTATGTGGTCTAAACAAAGGAATGGAGAAATAAATAACAAATTAAGTGAGTCTAGAATAAACAGGATAACATTACCACATATAAATTACCAGATAGCATTACCAGATGTAAAGCTGTACAGCACTGTAATACAATATACCAAGGGTGGGCACTTCCAGTCCTGGAGGACCACTGTCCTGCAAAGTTTAGCTTCAACACTAATCAAACACACCTGAACCAGCTAATCAATGTCTTCAAGATAACTAGAAGGCTACAGGCAGGTGAGTTTTATCAGGGTTGGAGCTAAACTCTGCAGGACTGGAAGTGCCCACCCCTGCAATATACATATATACTGTGCATCCTTAAAATTGTAAGCTTTATGAACCAAACACACACACACACACACACTCACATAAATATATAATAATTTTCAAACACAAAAGTAGTTTCTCAGATCAAAATATTTAACTTTTAACAAACTGTTATTACATTATAATAAAAGTAGACATAACAATGTTATTACATTGCAGTGATTAAATAAAATATGTCAGTGAGTCAGTCGTGCCGTGCAGATTTCAGTTTCATTTAAACGGTCTAGTTTCTGACAGGGCGGCAGTAACCTTAGGCAAAAACACTGCTTACAATGATACGGCTTGTTCATGTGGCTTCACCCTGAGCTCCATCTGCGATATCATGTTAGAAAATAATGTTAAAGTAACATCTTACAGTGTTAAAATGTATTATGCTGACGTGCATTGATTAAATAATTGTTATACTGATAATCTAAGGTAATTCAGCCAATATACCTGATGCAAATGAAACATATCCAATTGACATTCATTCGTGCTAAATAAGAGACGATCTGAAGCTGGAATGTGTTGCTTTTGAAATGAGTGTTCGTTGCCGATCTATCAGTGGCGAAACCTTTTCTTGTGGCTCGTCTTCACACAGATGAGTGAGGCGCGTCAATCTATCGCTTAATGCAGTTGTGGAGACTCTCTATTTTCGGTGAAATCATAAAACAAAATGCACATGTCCCTGCTCTTGATATATCACTGATGAACATCTTTGATGAACATCTTTGATGAACATCATAAAAAATATACGAGTGCGGATTAGAATCGTTATGAAAAAAGAAAGTGCTTCTTTTGATAAACTTAAAGCTTGAAAAAATGGAGCGCAGCTGGAAGAAAACAAAACTGGAAGTTTTTCCGCATTTCGTGGAAAGAGAGCATGATTTCATACAGAAAGGCCGTAAAAACTGCTAGATCTGCTTATTTCTCGACTCTCTTAGAAGAAAACAAACACAACCCTAGGTATTTATTCGATACAGTGGCTAAATTAACCAAAAATAAAGCTTCAACTTCTGATGTCTGCCAACAGCACAGCAGTAATGACTTTATGAACTTCTTTACTTGTAAGATTGATAATATTAGGAAAAAAATTATAACCATGCAGCCGTCTACTACTGTATCACATCAGACAGAGCATTGTAGTGCCACTGAGGAAAAATTACATTCATTCACTGCTATAGGAGAAGAAGAATTGGCTAAACTCGTTAAATCAACTAAATCAACAACATGTATGCTCGACCCTATACAGTCTAAACTACTAAAAGAGATGCTTCCAGAGGTCATAGATCCTCTTCTTAATATCATTAATTCATCCTTGACTTTAGGATATGTACCGAAAACTTTTAAGTTGGCTATTATTAAACCACTTATTAAAAAACCGCAACTTGACCCTACAGAATTAGTCAATTACAGGCCAATCTTAAATCTACCCTTTCTGTCAAAAATACTAGAAAAGGCAGTGTCCTCACAATTATGGTCCTTTTTAGAAAAAAATGGTGTCTGTGAGGTTTTCCAGTCAGGATTTAGACCACATCATAGTACTGAGACTGCTCTCATTAGAGTTACAAATGATTTACTCTTATCATCCGATCGTGGTTGTATCTCTCTGTTAGTGTTACTCGATCTTAGCGCTGCATTCGATATCATCGACCACAACATTCTTTTGAATAGACTCGAAAATTATGTTGGCATTAGTGGAATTGCATTGGCATGGTTTAAATCATACTTATCTGACCGTTTTCAGTTTGTAGCAGTAAATGAAGAGATGTCACACCGATCACAAGTTCAATATGGAGTACCGCAGGGCTCAGTGCTAGGACCATTGCTTTTCACCCTGTACATGCTACCACTGGGAGATATCATTAGGAAGCATGGCATTAGTTTTCATTGTTATGCTGACGATACTCAGCTCTATATTTCTTCACGCCCTGACGAAACTTACCAATTCACAAGATTAACGGAATGCATAGCTGATATAAAAAATTGGATGACTAGTAATTTCCTGCAACTTAATTCAGAAAAAACTGAATTTTTAATTACTGGACAAAAAAACTCCACATGTAGTAACCTAGAATACTGTCTAACACTTGATGGCTGCTCTGTCAAGTCCTCGTCGTCAGTTAGGAACCTGGGTGTGCTCTTTGATACCAATCTCTCATTTGAAGGCCACGTTTCTAGCATCTGTAAAACTGCATTCTACCATCTTAAAAATATATCTAAATTACGGCATATGCTTTCAGTGCAAAATGCTGAACAGTTAGTTCATGCATTCATGACCTCAAGGCTAGATTATTGTAATGCTCTACTGGGTGGTTGCCCCGCTCGCTTAATAAATAAACTGCAGCTGGTCCAAAACGCAGCAGCTCGAGTTCTTACTAGAACCAGGAAGCATGACCATATTAGCCCGGTTCTGTCAACACTGCACTGGCTCCCTATTAAACATCGCATACATTTTAAAATCTTGCTAATTACTTACAAAGCACTAAATGGTTTAGCTCCCCAGTACTTGAGCGAGCTCTTAACGCATTATACTCCATTACGTCTATTGCGGTCTCAAAACTCTGGCCAGTTGATAATACCTAGAATATCAAAATCAACTGCAGGCGGTCGATCCTTTTCCTATTTAGCACCCAAACTCTGGAACAGCCTTCCTAGCATTGTTCGGGAAGCAGACACACTCTGTCAGTTTAAATCTAGACTAAAAACGCATCTCTTTACTATGGCATACACATAAAACATTTTTAATTTATATTTTATTCAAATTGTTAGGCTGCATTAACTAGGTCAGCCGGAACCGGGAACACTTACCATAACACCTGATGTACTCGTTACATCATACATCATACATCAACATACAATCGTCAATTGTAACTGGAAATATGCAGAGCTAAAAATTGAGAGGCGAGCAAGAATATGTGACCCTGGACCACAAAACCAGCCACAAGTCGCACGTGTATATTTGTGGCAATAGCCAACAATACATTGTATGGGTCAAAATTATCGATTTTTCTTTTATGCCAAAAATCATTAGGATATTAAACAAAAGATCATGTTCCATGAAGATATTTTGTAAATTTCCTACCGTAAATATATCAAAAATGTATTATTAGTAGTAATTTGCATTGCTAAGGACTTCATTTGGACAACTTTAAAGGCGGTTTTCTCAATATTTAGATTTTTTTTTTGCACCCTCAGATTCCAGATTTTTTCAAATCAATTAAAACATTTTTTTTAACCTTATGACTAGTTTTGTGGTCCAGGGTCACATTACTCCACGTGACAAATTGAATCTTGGTGATGTTCCGAATTTTCATTTAATAACACTATTATTATTTCTACACTCTAAAAATTATGTTGGCTCAACAACAAAACAGTTTGCATACATTTTTTTTTGACAACTTTGAGTGAATTTACGTTCAACCGACAAGCTACATTGAGTTAGAGGAACTTAATAATTTGCAGCATAAAGACCAATTTTTAAGATGATTACTCAAAAAAAATTAAGTTGCTCCAACTTACCAGAGTTGTAGCCCCGGAACCAATTAATCTTATCTATTTCAGTTCAAAACAGCTTTCACATGCTAACAAGTAAGATATTACTTGTCACTGGCATTAGAGCAGTCATTGCTTATAGAGTCAATAGTGTTTACCTTCATGCATCTACTCTACAGCACACCACAAAAACTTAAATGTCAAACATAACAGCATTAAACACTAACAGGTCTTTTCCTTCACTAAAAACAAATAAATTAACACTTAATTTGAACATTTATTCTCCTTATTCAGTCCTATGGAAAGCATGCTGGGAACTAGAAATCCACTGTCTAATTTCCAAAGTTAAAATTAAGACAATTTCATTAAGTTACTACAACCTAATTTAAAAAAGCCAATTAACGCAGAAATTTGAGTTTAAATTAGACTATATTAAGTAAAGATCAACAGAATTTTGTCAACAGAATTCCACAAAATAATGTTTGCAACTTAAAAAGTTTAATTAAAACATTAAATTTGAATTTTTAACTTACAACCATGCATTTATTTAAGTTGTAGTAACAGGTCCCCTAAATTACTTTCTAGAGTGTATATGTCCTGATGGCTCTACAAAACGAATCTCCAAAATTGGCAAGAGCTTGAAATATGAAATTATGCTTAAGTGAATCAAATGCTTTGTAGAAAAGCAAGTAACTGTCATTAGGGATGAGATCCTCTTAATCTAAAATATCTAGGATTAATCTTATATTATTGGTAATGTGACGTTTTTCCATAAAACCTGATTGTGATTCATCAATAATACAGTTAAGGCTTTAATTATTTTTGCTAAAATTAAAGCTAGAATTTTGTAATCATTATTTAAGAGGGTAATTGGTCTCCAATTTTCTAAACATTCTTTATCTTTATTGGGTTTGGGTATCAAGGTGATGACTCCTTGTGTCATGCTTGGTGGAAACACTTTTAGTAAGAAAAGCGATAAGCTCTTGGGCAACCATCTTGTATAACTCAGAGGTTAAACCATCACAGCCGGGACTTTTATTATTTTTTAAACTCTTAATGGCCTGTAGAATTTCTGATTGGGATATATCATTATCACAAGCTTTCTTATCTTCTAATGAAATAACTTTATTTTGATTAATAGATTCAAAAAAATATTTGGCTGAATCTTGACATAGAATTTAGAGCAAAAAGAAGCTATTTCTCTAGGATTATCAAGAACTCTATCATTTGTATGCAGATGATCAATAGAAACATTCATAGCATTGGATCTTTCCAACCTAAAAAAAAGCTGAATTTTGCTCTCCTTTTTCCAGACATTTTTTCTAGATCTAACATAGGCTTCTTTAGCTCTGGATCTATACAAGTCATCAAATTTATTTTGTAGTTTGGAATATTCAATGCTTTGAACATCCGCTCCCAGTTACATCCATAAGCTTTTTGTGATTCAGCCCTTTCCCAGTAAATTTGGATTAGTTCAATTATCTGTTGCTTGACCTTTTCATATTTAAGGAGGGAGTATTTAATTTCCAGAGCAGCGGTTTGGAGGTATAAATTGCGATATTTTGCACATTATGGTCAGTCAGTGGGCTGTTACTAATATGAATAGAGATATTACTACTACTAAATGTTTTAGAAATCAATCCTGGATTGCCTTGAGGCAAGGCTGAGGGATAATGTACACAGTCAGCTGATTATTATGCAAAATAAAACTCTGCAATGTGATAAAAGACTGCACTGTGTAATTACCCCGGTTATTCTGCGGCTACGTGCCAAATAAATAAATAATTGAACACAAAATATTAATTTGACATTTTTATTATCTCAAAATGACGCAGTTAACGCTTGAGCGTTCTGTTATCAGTTGTAGCGCTGCGGTTGTTGTCGTGCAATTAACACATCACTAGATGGCGGGATTGAAGAATCAGAATTGAGTACTGCAGGAGCCGTGTAGAATAAATGAATCATGCATGGTTCTGTACTAAGCACGGGAAATGTTGTGAAAGGATTGCCAGTGAAAGGAAGCAGATGATGAATATACTTCAAATTCACAAATACCAAAACAAAGTGTCTACACCAGGCGCGACGTACGCAACAAAATCAAATAGATCCCACTGACGTTCAATCTTGTACTGGGCGCGACGAGACACGACAAATCCCTGACAAACTGTAGGCCGTATTCTATTTCTGATGGACTCCATCGCTCTGACACAAAGGACAAATGGATTTGCAACGTTCGCTTTGTCGCGTCCAGTAGACATATGTTGCGGTGCGGCCGTCGCGTCCGGTGCGGTGAAAAGAGGTGTAAATATGAAAATATTTCTCGCCCTCGGATTCACCATTACAAAGGTGGGTAATGAAGCTGAACAAGTCAAGACGCCAAGTAACCTAACTAAGTAGAGCTAGTACTATGTATAATCACAATATTTCAGTGTCTAAAGGTGGGTTGCACCAACCAGGATTAATCTTAAATCAATTTAATCCTTGTTGGTGGAAATGGGCGGCGATCAAACGGACAAGGCAGCGCTGTCAAGAGCGGAGATAGTCACTCCGCCAATCATGACAGTTGTTTGTCATAAATTACGCTGCCACAATATACAACATTAATTGATACTATAAATATATTTCCAGGTTTATGAAATCCGCACGCGCTGCCGCAATGTTTTCATTGCCTGGTGATCAGTAACGGTCTCTCTACGTAACGCTTTATAAAGACAGCTGACATTTGACAAGTTTATTAACTTTATCGGCAACAGCTTATGTCAGAGAGAGAGAGAGAGAGAGTTTCTAGTGGTCAATAAAGAAGGAAATTGAATATTAGTATTGTTGCTGTCAATGGCGAATCCATCATGGCGCCGAAAATAAATCGTAAATGGAGGTTTTAATCGCAGGTTAAATTCTAATCCCCGATTTGTTAATCTGGGTTTAAGTGGTGCAACACAACTCGATTTAAAATCTTAGATCAACAATTCCTAGATTAGCTCTAAAATGAGTTTAATTTAATCCTTGTTGGTGCAACCCACCCTAAGGTTGCCTTTTTGGGTGCATGTATATTCATTAAAAAAATCATTAAAAGTTTCCTCAAAAATATTAAGCAACACAACTGTTCAACATTGATAATAAGAAATGTTTACTGAGCAGAAAACCAGCATAATGATGCTGAAAATGTAACTTTGCCATAACAGGAATTCATTATGTTAAAATATTCAAATAGAAAAAAAGTTATATTCAATTGAAATATTTAACAATATTAATGTGTTTACTGTATTTTTAATAAATAAATGCAGCCTTGGTGCTTGAAAATATTTTTCTGTGCAAAAGGGCGGCCCGGCAGAGAAGGTTTGGGAACCACTGCACTAAACAGAGTTACATTTATCAAATTATAATCCTGTTATTCCTATTATCAGTATTAAGACATGAGGACACAAATGGCACTTTCTCCTAAGAAGGCCCAAGACTGCGCAATAAAGATTGTGTGAAGAGATATTTTTATAACTTGTATTTTCTTTTGGTACAGATGCAAAAATCCAAAGTTAGAAAAGTCAGCACAGATCCCCTCACTTCTAATTTAACAGAGGAGAAAAGTAAGCAGCTCTGTGGCTTGCTGGGGAATGTTGAACTGACTCTTCTCTACAAAGCTTCTGTTCATGGATATAATGCTTCTGCCTTCCACCAGCGATGTGACCATCAGGGTCCCACTTTACTTGTAGCCTACAACAGTTCAGGCTACATCTTTGGTGGATACACTAGTGTAGATTATGCTCGAAGTGGCCAGGAAATTACAGATGAGGAAGCTTTCCTGTTCAGCTTTCAAGGTGGAACCTGTAGCTACATCAAATTTAACAGTGGACATAATGCACGTTATGATGATGCTAAAGGGCCCAATTTTGGCCAACAGTTGTACTTCTGCTACAATAACCAACCAGTTGTATATCATCAAGGAGGGGGTGCATTCAACATTAATACCTCATTAATGTATGGGAATGACACTCAACTGAGTGAATGTGAGCTGTACAAAGTGGAACAGGGTAAGCCAATCATCAGCTTTATTACCACCATATATTTTACACACAAAAACAAGTACAAAATAACTTATTTAGTGTCTTTACTCCAACAAAAAATTCTATCTTTATTCGACTATTCCCAGAGCCTCAAGTCAGCGTTGAGGAGAAACCATGGAGGAATGTTCTGTGGACAGCTGAGTATGTTTATATACGTTATCTCTCTTTTTCTAATTTACTATGGTAATCTGAAATAATAAAACTGATCTCTGTTGTAGACGAAGAGGCAAGCTCATGGGATTGATCAGGAAGCATAAACCCCTGATGCCATCTGTGAGTCGGGTCAGAATCCTAATGATCGGTCCTGTAGGTGCTGGAAAATCCAGTTTCTTCAACTCCATCAACTCCATCTTCACTGGTCATGTGACCAGTAAAGCCATGTCAGGATCTGCAGGCACTGGTCTAACCGTACAGGTACACAATCAACAGGACTTCAGGACCTGCCTTGGTTTGTAACATAAAACAACAATTGTTCCACAATGATTCCTGTTTGTTGGTAGTTTCGCACATACCCAGTGAATGACGGCCATGAAGGAAAGCCATTGCCATTTGTGTTGTGTGACACCATGGGACTCGAGGAGCAATCAGGTGCAGGACTGGATATTAATGACATCAGCAGCATTCTTCAAGGTCACGTACCAGACCGCTATAAAGTACGTGCACTTGTCTCCAGAATGAATGAAGGTTGAAGTATGAATGACAAAATGTCAAAATGAAAAACTTGCTGCCATACGCAGAAAAGTGAACTCATTGGGTAAGTGAACATATTTATGCCAATCATGTGACTAATCCAAAGTAGGTTGTACATTGATCTACCTGCATGTGATGCACCTCAACATTTTCAGGCATTGCTCAGATCGTCTTGATGACAAAAGCAGATGAAGCATGTCCTCTAGTGGAGGAAGATCTTCAAAGCCTTTATGTCAGTTCCTACATCAAGACGAAGGTGAGACATGGTCACATGATCACATGAGGTGTTTCCACAGGACTCAGAGTGACTGAGACGTTGTTTTGTCTCTGCAGGTTCAGGAGGTGAGCTCTCGGCTGGGTGTGCCGGTGTCTTGTGTGTTACCGGTGAAGAACTACAGTCAGGAGCTGGAGCTGGAGCTCAACTGTGACGTCCTGCTTCTCACCGCTCTACAGCAGATGCTTCGTTTCGCAGATGACTATTTTGATGATATGCGTCCTGTGGAGGGCAACCCTATATAAAGTTTTTTTCTCAGTTCTTGTGGCTGAGGCCAGATTTGAAAAAGGCCAAATCAAAAGCTCTTCGAATCATTTACATAGCTTGAGGAAAGCTGATCACCATACCTGCAAATTAGTTGCTTTTTGGCGAAATTCGCAGTTTTGAATCAAATTATGTAATTTATGTTAATCGTGTAGATACGAAGATTTTTTCCCGGGGTGAAATTGCAAGCACAATAAACCTCACAAAAATCTGAAATTGGCTAATTTACCATAGACTGGAGTGAGACCATAGATGTCTCTCGAGCTGTTGCAATCTTTTTTCCAATAAAACATCTCCGGTGTGACACCTCAAGTCTCTCCAAGTGGTGTTCATTGCAGAGCCAAATGACGTCCAGCTCCCCCTTTCTGGACATAATTGGTGGATCTTGGCCTAGTCCACCTCTGTGGACCTAATGGGTGGAGTTATGTTTAGTAATTGGGTTATGGGTAGGGTTAGGGTGTGGTTGGACTGTCTAGCTCCACTTATTACATCCAGCGAGGGGGAGCTGGATGTCAAGCTGAACACCTCCAAGACCAAAGAGATAGTAGTGGACTTTCGGAGGCTAAGACCGCACCTGCAACCGATCTCCGTAGAGGGGGTCGATGTTGATTATAAATATCTGGGACTACTGCTTGATGATAAATTGGACTGGTCTGAAAGTGTTGACTCCCTCTACAGGAAGGGGCAGAGCAGACTATATTTCTTGAGGAGGCTGGCGTCTTTTAACATCTGCCAGAGACTGTTGGTGATGTTCTACCAATCAGTTGTGGCCAGCATCCTCTTCTATGCTGTGCTGGGGAGGAGGTATTAAGAAGAGGGATGCTATGCGGCTGGACAAGCTGGTCAGGAAGGCTGGCTCTGTGGTTGGTATACAACTGGACCCCCTCATGTCAGGGGTTGAGAAAAGGACTCTTAAGAAACTCTTATCTATCATAAGCCCTATTTGGACGGTAATTGTTTCTCGTGGAGTCGTAATGTATTTTTATCATTGACAGGGGCTAGTCTGTGATTTTATTGCCGTCCGAATCCAGAATGTCAGTGTTTTTCTCTCACCACCCTCTTAAAAATCCCGGCCGAATTACCTACTGTTTTTTGACAAACACCAAGGTCGTGTGGTAATTTAATTGCTGTCCAAATCCACATCTGATTTTTCAAGAATATAGCACTTAAAAATTCACTGTTTATATCCTTTTTGACCACTGCAGAGCACCGTACAGTTGCGCTTCGCTGTAATTTGGATGCATTTTAAAGATCTAGCCTTTTATTACTGAAATGCTGGCAAGTATTTACAAGAGCAATATATTTAATCTCCGCTCAAAAAAAATAAATAAAAGCACGTAAACATTTGAAATGGGCCGTTATTACGGCAGCAATTATATATGTTAAAAAAACCAAGCTGCATTATGTTTACCTCATGTAAATAAGAGGCTGTATTAACTTATTTCCGCTCATTTCCATGTGGAATAAAATGACATCCTTTATTTTGAGATACAAGACAGAAAACCATTTTAACTATAATGCACGTCTATATATCTTCCTATTTTTAAACAGATTTAAATAAATAATAATTAGGATATTATTTCCCTATTAATAAATTAAATATGCATTTATTCTTATTATACCAAGCATATTATTTACAGCATACAATCATGTTATTGACCACGTGAGCAGCGCATTCCCAGGTACGCAGGATCACAAAACTCGCTCCTCCACCATGAATAAATCAACATCCGAATGCACGAGTTTTATCACTGAGGTGGCATGCAAATTTATTTTTACGGACGTCCACGTGAGAAACAATTACCGTCCGAATAGGGCTATAGATAATGTCCATCACCCTCTATTTAGCAAAATCTATAGGCAGAAGAGTATGTTCAGTAGCAGATTACTGTCTCTGTCCTGCTCAACTGACAGGTTGAGGCTATTTAATTGCTCCCAGCGAGGAAGGGGTGTAATTAATTGTGTATAATGCCGATACTGTTAAGTATACTTTTGAGTAGATTTGTGTACAATTGCTATTTTTTTTTATCAGGTGATTTTTAGATGGTTGGTACTATTGCTGTTAAGTTTTTCTATTTTGTGAGTCTGTGTGTTGTGTATAAGCTACTGGATGCTTTGAATTTCCTTCGGGATTAATGCAGCGTTCCAGGCAGGTGTTTGAGCCCGTAAGTTACGACTTTAAACCACGACTCACGACTTTGTAGCGTTCCAAGCAAACTGCCTGAGCGCAAGGAATTGTGGTAGCTAGATGTAAACAAAGCATGGCGGACCGTACGGGGCTTATGCTCATTTACAATCATTTCTATGGCCAGAGGTGCTTTCTCCTTGCTTATTTGAGGGAAACGGAGGAGAAAAAAACGGCGCATAAGGCAAGAGAAGCTGTTATACCTTTTATTTTACGTTATTTGTAAAATACCATGTTCGACTTCCATAAACACCGCATCCGTAGGGGCTGCCATTGTTGTTTCTCGGGCTATGTGACATCAGAGCTCGTAACTGGGAGTACATCGATCTAGTACGAGTTCACGGATGGTAAGTCACAGGTTTGACTGCCCTTCCAGTGCACTTTCACGGGTAGAAGGTTGGAAAAACACGGGTTACCCCACGGGTTTTGTGAGTTTGTAGGTCTGTGATCACACTCTGGACACTCTGTCATTTGCTTTTATGCAGAAACATTCAGTACTTTTATACTTATGGTCTAGCATTTCATTGAGCTACAAAAAAAGTTTACTTTTTGTTTTTTAATATTAAGTATACAGTTAAGTGAGTACACTTTTTTTTTTTATACTCTAACTGAATTTGTGTAATTTCGCTGTGCTTTTTACACTTGTTCTTCTAGACTGATGAATTCTTCACTTCTGTTATGATTTTCGGGCTATTGTGACTTTATGCTCTGTATGAGGACTAATAAATTTACTATTTTGTAAGCCTACTAATTATTTGGCAATAATGTCTACTAGATACACTCACTTAAAGGATTATTAGGAACACCATACTAATACTGTGTTTGACCCCCTTTCGCCTTCAGAACTGCCTTAATTCTACGTGGCATTGATTCAACAAGGTGTTGAAAGCATTCTTTAGAAATGTTGGCCCATATTGATAGGATAGCATCTTGCAGTTGATGGAGATTTGTGGGATGCACATCCAGGGCACGAAGCTCCCGTTCCACCACATCCCAAAGATGCTCTATTGGGTTGAGATCTGGTGACTGTGGGGGCCATTTTAGTACAGTGAACTCATTGTCATGTTCAAGAAACCAATTTGAAATGATTCGAGCTTTGTGACATGGTGCATTATCCTGCTGGAAGTAGCCATCAGAGGATGGGTACATGGTGGTCATAAAGGGATGGACATGGTCAGAAACAATGCTCAGGTAGGCCGTGGCATTTAAACGATGCCCAATTGGCACTAAGGGGCCTAAAGTGTGCCAAGAAAACATCCCCCACACCATTACACCACCACCACCAGCCTGCACAGTGGTAACAAGGCATGATGGATCCATGTTCTCATTCTGTTTACGCCAAATTCTGACTCTACCATCTGAATGTCTCAACAGAAATCGAGACTCATCAGACCAGGCAACATTTTTCCAGTCTTCAACTGTCCAATTTTGGTGAGCTCGTGCAAATTGTAGCCTCTTTTTCCTATTTGTAGTGGAGATGAGTGGTACCCGGTGGGGTCTTCTGCTGTTGTAGCCCATCCGCCTCAAGGTTGTGCGTGTTGTGGCTTCACAAATGCTTTGCTGCATACCTCGGTTGTAACGAGTGGTTATTTCAGTCAAAGTTGCTCTTCTATCAGCTTGAATCAGTCGGCCCATTCTCCTCTGACCTCTAGCATCAACAAGGCATTTTCGCCCACAGGACTGCCGCACACTGGATGTTTTTCCCTTTTCACACCATTCTTTGTAAACTCTAGAAATGGTTGTGCGTGAAAATCCCAGTAACTGAGCAGATTGTGAAATACTCAGACCGGCCCGTCTGGCACCAACAACCATGCCACGCTCAAAATTGCTTAAAATCACCTTTCTTTCCCATTCTGACATTCAGTTTGGAGTTCAGGAGATTGTCTTGACCAGGACCACACCCCTAAATGCATTGAAGCAACTGCCATCTGATTGGTTGATTAGATAATTGCATTAATGAGAAATTGAACAGGTGTTCCTAATAATCCTTTAGGTGAGTGTATTTTGAGACAAAAATGTAGCACAGATAGTTATAGACTCGTTGACTTTGTTAATGGCTCTATTTTGGCTCCGACTTTGTTTTCTCTACATGCTTCCATCAGGCTCTATTATTCGAAGGCATGGAGTGTCTTTTAATTTTTATGCAGATGACAATCAAATCTACCTGCCTTTGAAGCATAATGACAAGATGCGTAAGATCGACATAAGATCCAGGATGTCTTTGAACTTTTTACACTTAAATGCAAGAAAAACGGAAGCAATTGTTTTCAAGGGCCTCTGTGGGTAAAGAAAAAACAAATTTTAACTCTGGAAATTTGAATTGCTACATCAAAAATCATCAGAAATATCTTAATTTGTGTTCAGAAGATGAACGAAGGTCTTACGGGTTTGGAATGACATGAGGGTGAGTAATTAATAACAAAATTACATTTTTTGGGTGAACTAACCCTTTAAGTTTGATCAACACATTAATACAGTTGGGTCATTCCTCAGATTCTGTAACATTTCAGTCCCCCAGACTTTTTAAAGTGGTGGTTCACCAAAATGAAATGTTAAAAGCTTTGTCACACATATGTGACATAATATACAAGAAATTACATAATTCAGGTCTCTTTAAACAGTGGTGCAAAAGATGGTAAGTAATATCCTACAACCTATTTCATTGCTGCCATATATGGTCTACTATCCTACACTACAAGACCATTTTGAGCAAAAAACCTCAACTCCATCCCTATTTCTTATTGTTTCTGGGTTGTAAACTTGTGACAGGGTTGAGTTTTTTTTATTTTGTTTAGACGATTGAAGGAAATATTTCTTGCTGATTACCATGTTAAGGACTAACACAATAAAATTGTGGTTTTAGTTAAACATCGAAATTGTCAAAAAAAACTTCATTTTTTTTACACAAATAAAAATGTGAAAATTATCATACATTTTACATTTGTAGTTATTCAATTAGGTGTTTGTAGTAGGTGTTTGTTTTACATCAAGTTTTGGGTAAAATCCTTTTTAAATCAATTCCATTTTGTCCGTTACTGGGTTGAGAATAAAAGTGTTTAAATCTGTGGGGGGAAAAAAACCCTGACATTTTTTTTTATTTACAGGAATGACGTCAACGCATTATTAACATTAACTGCTATTAACCAACAAGAAACTCTGATTAACGAATTAGTAGTAAGTAGGCTAATAGTGCTCAGGTGAATGTGGTAGTTCAATATTAAATAATCAATATAGGCCTACTATTTTTTTCGACTCGAGGCGTTTGATAAGAGGGGGGCTTGACGTTACGCGTTCGCCTGTGGATGTAAGATACTACGAAAGGGCGTATATCATTATTTCTTCAGAGAGAACGGCGACCGTAAAAGGTAAGATACATAGTTGCTATGAATGTTATAAAGGCAATAAATATAGTGCACAAATAGGCCCTACACAATATTTATATATATGACTATATTTTATTCGATCATATTTTGCTTAGGTTTCGGTTTCGATTCCAGCAATTTCGGTTAATTCGTATAGGGCTTTCAGAACACAAGTCACCTGACTGCCTATAAGAACTCAAACCATATCTTTTTTCTTGTTTAGATGCGTGGGTACGCTTTCAGTTTCGGATCGCACATCACTCACAACGATCCCCTCACTTCTAATTTAACAGAGGAGAAAAGAAAGCAGCTCTGTGCATTGCTGGGGAATGTTGAACTGACTCTTCTCTACAAAGCTTCTGTTCATGGATATAATGCTTCTGCCTTCCACCAGCGATGTGACCATCAGGGTCCCACTTTACTTGTAGCCTACAACCGTTCAGGCTACATCTTTGGTGGATACACTAGTGTAGATTATGCTCAAAGTGGGCAGTATATTGCTGATGAGGAAGCTTTCCTGTTCAGTGTTCAAAGTGGAGCACCTCTCTACATCAAAGTTAACAGTGGATGTAATGCACGTCTTGATGACTCTGGAGTACCCAACTTTGGCCAACAGTTGTACTTTTGCAACAACAACCAACCAGTTGTGTATGACCAAGTAGGAAATGCATTTGGTTCAGTTCAAGTGAGGATTAATGCGTTCAATTTTAGTCCTGCTACACTATATGGGAATGACCCTCAACTAACTGAATGTGAGGTGTACAAAGTGGAACAGAGTAAGTCAACTATCAGCAAAAAATTGTTATGTACAGTGAAATTATATTATAAACTCCAGTCTCTTTCAATAATTAACAATTTAATGTAAATTGTTTTTACTCTGTCAGAGCCTCAGGTCAGTGTCAAGGAGAAACCATGGAGGAATGTTCTATGGAAAGCTGAGTATGTTTTTCTGTTGCTAAAATCATTCATTTAATAAGATAAAATTCAATTTTGATTAAATGTGTGATCTGTTTTGTAGACAAAGAGACGAGCTTATGAAAATGATCAGGAATTATAAACCCCCGGTGCTGTCTGTGAGTCGGGTCAGAATCCTAATGATCGGTTCTGTAGGTGCTGGAAAATCCAGTTTCTTCAACTCCATCAATTCCATCTTCATGGGCCGCATAACCAGTAAAGCCATGTCAGGATCTGCAGGCACTAGTCTCACCACACAGGTACAGATTCAACAGGATTTATAGTGTTTGCTACAGAAGTCTCTCTTTAGATTGATGAACGTCTCTTGAGGACTTCAGGTCTTGATGTGATTGTCTTCTTGTTTGATAGTTTCGCACATACCCAGTGAAAGACGGTCGTGAAGGAAAGCCATTGCCATTTGTGTTGTGTGACACCATGGGACTCGAGGAGCAATCAGGTGCAGGACTGGATATTGATGACATCAGCAGCATTCTTCAAGGTCACGTACCAGACCGCTATAAAGTATGTGCACTTGTCTCCAGAATGAATGAAGCATGAATAACAAAACGTTTATTTTACTTTAAATCCTCTCGATTCAGTTCAACCCCACAACACCGTTTCAACCGGATGAGCAAAAGGCCTCCAGACCTGCATCTCTACAGGAGAAGATCCACTGTGTGGTGTACGTGATAGACGCCACCAAAATCTCCCTCATGTCCAGCAAACTAGAGGAAAAACTTGCTGCCATACGCAGAAAAGTGAACTCACTGGGTTAGTGAACATATTTATGCCAATCATGTGACTAATCCAAAGTAGGTTGTACATTGATCTACCTGCATGTGACGCACCTCAACATTTTCAGGCATTGCTCAGATCGTCTTGATGACAAAAGTAGATGAAGCATGTCCTCTAGTGGAGGAAGATCTTCAAAGCCTTTATGTCAGTTCTTACATCAAGACGAAGGTGAGACATGGTCACATGATCACATGAGGTGTTTCCACAGGACTCAGAGTGACTGAGACGTTGTTTTGTCTCTGCAGGTTCAGGAGGTGAGCTCTCGGTTGGGTGTGCCAGTGTCTTGTGTGTTACCGGTGAAGAACTACAGTCAGGAGCTGGAGCTGGAGCTCAACTGTGACGTCCTGCTTCTCACCGCTCTACAGCAGATGCTCAACTTTGCAGACGACTATCTGGATGATGTTGGTCCTGTGTAGGGCAACATTTTTTAACATGCTTTTCGTAGAGATTCCTCAGTTCAGGCTAAGATACAGCCAGATTGTTACATTGCACAATAATGTAATTTAAGCCAGACAATTGGTGTATTACTTGTATTACATTTATTTATTGTGGCTCATTTAATGCAAGAATGCTGTATCTTATAAAGTTTACAGTAAAATATTACAAATTAGGACTTTCACACTGTTCTAAAAGAAATGCAGCTTTTCATGATTAAAGTCCATTTTGGAATGAGCTATTAATTATATTTAAAAGCAAAAACTGTCTAAATTAATTCTGTATGGCTTGCTGATTGCAATTAAATATTATAACACTGAGTTAATGTGCTCTATGTGTATTGTGTATATGATGCTTCTTTTTTGCAGTAACAAATGCTACTGCTCTGACACCAACAGGATTCACTGAGGTAATGTGGCCAAGGTTATGCCCAGATTTATCCTTAATTTGCTACTTTTGACCCAGAGGTGACAATGTCAATGAACTCTTATGGTACTCTCATACCGGTAATTCCAAACTGACATAATTTATAAAATGACAAAACATTACCAAGATGCAACAACTTTCTGTTTAGCATTAAAAATAATATACTGTCCAACAGGTAGCTTTCTTCATGTATATAACGTACTCGGTTACTTACATAACCTCGGTTCCCTGAGATAAGGGAACGAGTACTGCGTCTTAAGACGCAATGGGAAATAATCTATTTCTCAAATTACTGAAGCATTTTTGTAAAATCACGCAGTACTACTGCTCAGTCAAAACAGTGTAGAGACATCTCGCACGCTATTGGCTGGCCAGTGGGAACTGCATGAACCAATGGCAGAACAGCGTAACTGAGCGAACCAATGGGCACAATGCCCGCAAAGGTGAGCACAAAGCCCGCCAAAATGGGTGTGGCATCTGCCTTAAAGGTACGCTGTAATGCCCTAAAACGTCAGGTTATAATCGACTGAAGCGACGATCACCCGTTGTTTTAGCGCCATAGCACGGCCGTCTACGCAGTACTCGTTCCCTTATCTCAGGGAACCGAGGTTACGTAAGTAACCGAGTACGTTCCCTTTCGAACGGTCAGTCGTACTGCGTCTTAAGACGCAATGGGAACCTGTTCAATCCCGCAGTGCTATATAGGCGCAATGACATGTACTCTCTCAAGCTGAACACTTAATAAAGGGCCCAAGACTAGAGTTATTAACACATCACAACATATATTAGTGTATATATACACGTGTGTGTGTGTGTGTGTGTGTGTGTGTGTGTGTATATATATATATATATATATATATATATATATATATATATATATATATATATATATATATATATGTATTTCTATGCATACTGGGCTGGAGAAGGCCAGTAACTACAAGGAAAAACTTTTGTAAGCATTGAAGCATATGAAGGCCCCAGATGCCAACTTATTAATAGGACGGGCTTACAGAGGCCGCCTCAGTATACTTATACAGTGAGGACTTGCACCTGCAGTGCAGGGACCTCCAGGCTGTAGAATCTGGTAAAAATAGATGGTGAGGACCAGCCTGCCGATCTACAGATGTCACCAATAGAGTGAGTGGAGTGAGCTTTTACACCTATGGGGCATTGGAGGCCCATAGTGTCCTAAGCTAACGCTATTGCGTCCACTAGCCATCTGGCCAGGCTTTGTTTGGTGACTGGAAGTCCTTTAGTGCAGCCACCAAAACTTACAAAGAGCTGCTCCGACTGTCGAAAGTGGGAGGACTGCTCAATATATGCTCTAAGAGCCCTAACTGGGCAGAGCAGGTGTAACTGTCTCTCATCCTCAGAGGGGGGGGAGAGCAGAGAGAGTGATTACCTGTGCTTTGAACGGTGTTGAAAGCACTTTGGGTACATAGCCATGTCTCGGATTGAGGATGACTTTAGAATCACCTGGGCCAAATTATAGACATGACGCGTTCACAGAGAGCGCTTGAATGTCACCAACACGCTTAACTGATGCCAGTGCTAATAGCAGGGCAGTTTTCAGCGAAAGCGGTTTTAATTCGGCTGTCTGTAAAGGTTCGAAGGGAGGTTCTCTTAGTGCTCGCAGGACCAGTGAAAGGTCCCACGCTGGCACTGTAGGAGGGCGAGGAGGGTTAAGCCTCCTGGCTCCTTTTAAGAACTTCACAACCATGTCATGTCTGCCTACTGATTGGCCAGCTATCGGTGCATGAGAAGCGGCGATAGCTGCTGTGTAGACTTTGAGTGTGGATGGAGTTCGTCCTGCATCCAACATCTCTTGTAGAAATAAGAGTATCTGTGATATCTCGCATGACACTGGGCTATGGTTTCTGGCTGAGCACCAGTCAGAGAACACTGACCATTTAAGAGCATAGAGACGTCTATTATACGGAGCTCTAGCTTCACTGATAGTGTTAAGAACACTCATTGGAAGGTACTCAAGCTCCCTTTGAGTGGCCAGACATGTAGTGCCCACAGTTTGGGATGGGGGTGCCAGACTGTCCCGTTCACCTGAGAAAGGAGATTTTTTCTCAGTGAAACTGGCCATGGGGCTGCTGATAGTAGCTGAATCAACTCGGGAAACCAGTGGTGGGTTCGCCAAAGTGGAGCCACTAGCAGGACCGTATGCCCGCATTCCCTGATTCTTTTTAAGACGTGAGGGAAATGCGGGACTGGAAGAAAAGCATAAAGTAGACTGCTGGGCCATTCGTGGGCCAGCACATCCTTGCTCTTTGAAAAGTAAATCAGGCAGTGACAGTAGTCTTCGGGGGCACAGAGGACGACCTCTGCCCTCCCGAAAACATTCCATATCATTTGAACCGTTTGGGGATGTAGTGTCCACTCTCCTGGGGACACGAGGCCCCTGGAGAGCATGTCTGCTCCCTAGTTCAGTCTGCCTGGCACATGCACTGCTTTCAGCGAGTGTAAATGCCTTTTGCCCATTGGAGATGTCTGACCTGTTGGTTGAGCCATCTCGACCTGAGCCCGCCTTGGCGGTTTATGTAGACCACTGTCGTGTTGTCCGTGCGGACTAGAACATGGTGACCTGAGAGACGTGGTAAAAAAGTCTAGAGGGCCAGCACTACTGCTAGCATTTCTAGGCAGTTTATGTGCAACCGTGACTCCGTGCTCGACCAGGAGCCGAAGGCCGGTTCTCCCTTGCACAGAGCGCCCCAACCCATGTTGGAGGCATCTGTGGTGACCACCATCCGTCTGGGAACTGTCCCCAAGCTCATTCGACCATGGGGCCAGGGCTTTGACACAGCCGCGGCCCACTTTGATCCAAGCTGGCCAGAATGCCATGCTTGGGGAGGAACCCGTGATTTCAGCCAGTACTGCAGGGGGCGCATGCGCATCATGCCCAGCGGAAGTACTGGAGAAGCTGATGCCATTAGGCCTAGCATTCTCTGAAAAGTTTTCAGGGGTCTGTTAGTTCCCATTTTGAACGAGCGTGCAAGCTGCTGTGTAGTCAGAGCATGCTCGTTCAACAGCCACGCCCTCATTTGGGCTGAGTCTAAAATTGTTCCCAGGAAGGAGATTCTCTGCCTGGGAAACAATGAGCTCTTGGCTGTATTTATTCTGAGACCCAGGCATTCTAGATGGCTGAGTAGCACAGATTTGTGAGATTTTATTTCTTCCTCTGACTGGGCCAGTATGAGCCAGTTGTCGAGGTAATTCAGAATGCACATTCCCGGGGGGAGGGGGGGGGGGTAATTTGGATATGAAAGTAAGCATCTTTCAGGTCCACTGAGAAAAACCAGTCCATCGGGCGCGATGATCTGTTTTAATGTCAGCATTCTGAAAGGCCATTTGATAAGAGCCTTGTTCAGATGTCTGAGGTCTAAGATGGGTCTGAGACCTCCAAATAGCGGCTGTAAAACCCTGACTCGCGCTGTGCTAGAGGCACCGCCTCTATAGCTTTTCTTATCAATAGGCTCTCCACTTCAGTTTTGAGGACGTGTCACGTTGCTCTCCACCGAAGTGTGTTATGCCCGTGAACGGGGTGGTTTGCGAGCGAATTGGAGCGAGTAACCTCATTGAATTGTTTTTATAACCTGCTGTGACACACTGGGGATGGCTTTCCAAGCCTCTGCCCGGTTGTACAGGGGTTTTATAGTGTCGGAAGGCGGCGCGCTGTGCAGGGCGCCGACTTCCGTGTGGTGTGGAAGAGACAGAAAACTAATTTCTTAAACATGTTCTTTTATTGAACTCGCTATTATAGCGGCAGAATGCAAGGGAGCGCGCATCAGAGCGGGCTCGCAGTTTACACTCAAACATTCAAAATAACATTTTTCTCCCTGGCCGGAATAAAACGGGCCATGGGGAGAGAATTCTGAGTTTTTTTGGGGGGCGGACCGGCCTGGGCGGGACTCAACCCTCCTCTCTTCCTGATCTTTTGAGTGATTCCATAGTGCTGAATTAACAGTGCTTATATGCAGTGGTGCACACTATGTAGGGGACACACTGCCTACAGTCATAAAAGGAAAATACTCTTAATTGCTTATTAGGATCGCCTTTAATACAGCGTTTTGTGTGCAGGCGTGCGCGCTTCATAGCGGGCTCGTTTACTGCAATGGTGGGCCTCTCCAGTCGGCTGAAGTGGTAGAGAGAAGTCATGCTCTCAGTGTTTTGTGTGCAGGTGTGCGTGCTTTATAACAGGCTCGTATACTGCAATGGATAAACCTCTCCAGTCGCCTGAATAGAGGGGATTGAGAGAAGTGGTAGAGAGAAGTCACTCTCTCAACAGTGCGTTTTGTGTGCAGGCGAGTGTGCTTTGTAACAGGCTCGTATACTGCAATGCTGAACCTCTCCAGTCCCGCTGGGGAATTTGCATTGCTGTGAAGTTGAGGGGGCGGGGTCGTCGATGGAGCCCGACCATTCCTCAGCGTCAGAAGTGGCGAGAGACACGGAGTCATCGTGTGGATGCTCCCGCGCGCATCATTGCCGGCGAATGAGACCAGGTCCTCGGCTTCGAGCGGAGGGAACAGGTCCGATCGAGAGAACGTCACGGGAGAAACGTCTCTCTGAGGCGAAGACGAGGCATGCGGGCACTGGGCCGACGTGAGCTCGTTAGCCTAGGTGTACTCAGCCCTCGGGCTCCGCCGCTTTTTCCGCCGGGGTTCGGACTGGAAAGGGAACGGGAGAGCGCGAGGGGCGGGTTCGCGCTCTGAGAAGAGCGCTATCCGCGAGCGGAGAGAGGAGATGGGCATACCCTCGCAGTGAGAGCAGCCGGACCCGGAGAGAGCAGCGTCTGCGTGGGCTTAGCCCAGACAGATCACGCACACATCGTGGCCGTCCTCTTCATGCAGGTGAGTGCTGCATGTTACACAAATATTGCGCGACATTACGTAAGTCGCTCATTGTAAAAACAAGGATACACCGTAGTGTTTCACCGGAGAGCGCAGGAGAAAGGCGCGACAGCTCACAGGACCGCTGGCAATTGAGCGCGCTGAAACAGGCCGCTGACTCGTTGCAGGATGTCCAGGCTGGCTAGCTAGCGATTCCGCTGCAGGCTCGTCTTTTCTCGGCGAAAGGTGGTGTAGCTTCGAGAGTTTATCAGCAAGGACCGAGATCGTCGCTGAAGGAGATTAATCTGACGTTTTAGGGCATTACAGCGTACCTTTAAGGCAGATGCCACACCCATTTTGGCGGGCTTTGTGCCCTGCTTCGCGGGCATTGTGCCCATTGGTTCGCTCAGTTACGCTGTTCTGCCATTGGTTCATGCAGTTCCCACTGGTGTTCACTATGAACAATTACTGATGTCTGAGCAAAGAGAACCTGTTTGCTCACCCTCAGACACAAAGCCAGGTGAGGAATCAGTGGGTGGTTCCCACTATTTGTTCAAACTATTAGTGCAGTTTTTCATCTTCCTCAACATGCACTGTGTTTTAGAGACCTGAGAATTCATTAATGGTTTGTTGATTTGTTTCAATGCAAAAAACCTTTATCACAGGAATGAAGGAACTTGACAGAACAGGTTTGACTTGGGTGTAACATCCTAAGAAAGCAAAGCTTTTCAGTGTTACTTTCACACAGCAAGTGCTTTACGAAAGGTAATTTGCATGTACATATTATAAGAGTATAAAATATGACATACAAATATTGGTTTTATTTGTTTTTTATTGATTAGTGTTGGAAAATATGCTGTAAAATCAATATTTTGATCCACCAATTCATATAACTCTTTGGATAGTGGCAGTTCACAGAAACAATGAACAGCAAGATTAAAGGAAAGTACAAAGAAAATAAAATGTAATTGTGCATTAGTACATCAAAAAAAAAAAGGCCACTGAAAGGTGCTAAACCCTCAGAAAATGTTGATCATCAGCAGGACATCAAACTAAATATTAGGAGCTGTTTTTAGCGGTTGTAATATAAACTAAATATAGTATATAGTTAAATAAACAAAATAGAAACATTTGTATGCAGGTGTGTTATATACAAATAGAATATTCATTTTACATAAGATTTGTAAAGATTTTCAACCCTGCTACCAAAATTTTTGACTCTGGGAATGTTTACACGACAACGATGTACAAAACATGGAAACGGTTATCCTTTTGCATACAGAGGACAACGTTGTCAAAATTGTTCACACCGATCCACAAAAATGATTGAAAACATTCATGCCAGGCCAGTAGTTGGCGATGTCACTTTGTAAAGAAACACTATGTGCCTATAGACTGAACAAGTAATATGCATGCGTAATATGTCACAGTTTTTTTTTTTTTTACAAATTCGTGTTTTTGTAGTTTACACAGAGACTTTAACGGCATCGTTTTCAAAAACTTGCATTTTGGAACCCGATTTCAAGTTTGTGTTTTCAGGCCCTCAAAACAGTTATTGTGTAAATGAACATTTAAAACATAAAGCAGAAGTTTTTCGTTTTTAGTTGAAAACGCTGTCATATAAATGCCCCTTCTGAATACAGTTTAGTTTGGGACCGAATGTCTTGCATATTATACCTTATATTTCCAATAAATTACTGATTTGGTCTTTTTTTTCTTCTTGCAATAAATTTGGTAACAGGGTTGAATGGTTAAGCTTTACGAATGCAGTGAGCACATCTAATCATGATGCAAAAAAAAAATAATACAATAGGACCCATAAGTGTTCCCTGTTAGTGGAATGTGCGGACTGAAAATATTAATGCATCAAGCTCAAGTTGTATTTGCCTCTTTGTCTTCAAGGATGTATAAAAGACGAGTCAAAGATGTTACCATAGACTCCCTCACTTCTAATTTAACAGAGGAGAAAAGAAAGCAGCTCTGTGGCTTGCTGGGGAATGTTGAACTGACTCTTCTCTACATTAAAACGTTGGTCATTAAAACGTAGTTGAAAGCATTTATCATAACATAATTTTGTAGGAATTGTATTCAGGTGCTAAAGAAAAACTATTTGAACCAATGGGATCACTTGAGGTCCTAAAGGAGACCCGATTTCGGGGGGACCAGTTTGTCATTACACTGGTGCCATCCAATTCCAGTTGTTGTAGCTGTACAAAAACAGCCTGGCTCCTTGATTTTGCAAACATTTATCATCATATTTTTTTTACATTTATTATCGTAATCATAAACGCACTGGTTTGTATCGCAAATAATTGTACTGTTTACTGCACTTTTGTTATTAGCTATTTAGTGAATCGGAAGTCTCATACATTCACAGAAAATAGCTTATTTCCTCTGTGCAAATGAAGGCGGATACCCTGCTTTAAAATGGTCTGTCATAAATAGAATAAAAACCCTGCTAAAACAGATCAGATGGCCTGCCAAAACATTATCTCATTGGTGGAAAATAGAAAACAATTACAAATGATAAAAAAAATTATTTAGCTAAAGCATTTTTTTCTAAATATACTCTTAAAAATGCTGGGTTAAAAACAACCCAAGTTGGGTTGAATATGGAAAAACCCAGCAATTGGGTTGTTTTAAGCAAACATTTAACCCAACCGCTGGGTTAAAGCAACCCAATTGCTGGGTTTGTCCATTTTCAACCCAACTTGGGTTGTTTTTAACCCAGCATTTTTTAGAGTGTATATATTATCAAATTCTAATATAATTTGAAATATACATATTTAAAAAAAGAGGAAATACAGTTAATGGAGAAAATGTCATACATTTCTCTTATTATGTTGTTTTATTATTGAAATACTGAATTAAAATCTCAGGGGATACTTCAGTAAATATTTTAAGAGTTCGGCTGACAGAAAAATCTAACCATCCCAGCATTTGCGGGGGTGGTGTCGTTTGATAAAAGGAAAGAGAGGAGCTGACGTTACGAGTTCGGCTGCGGATGTGAATGCAGCGTTTCAGTTTTTCTTCAGAGAGAAAGTGGACTGAGAAAGGTGAGATAGCCTACATAGTTGATATACATTTTATTAAAATAATAATAACAAATATTATTTATATACAATAAATAAGGCTTGTATTTTATTTGAGCATATTTTGTTTTTAGTTTCGGTTTCGATTCCGTCTAATCGTTGCCTAATTTGACTGCTCGTGTGTGTAAAGGGGTCTCATTTATAAAACGTGTGTATGCACCGATTTGATCAGTGTGCGTATGCTATCCACGGCAATGTTCATCTTTATAAAAATGGTCTTTTACGTGGAAAAGTGCTCAACGCCACGTCAGGGTCTAAGCAGACGTGCGCACTTTTCTTTGTTGCAGAGAGTCAGAGAACTGCAGGTGTTTGGAAGTCTAAGCAATTATTGCCGCTCGCCGTTCTCAAGTAAAGGATTTGCACGTTGACTGGTGATCTTTTATGTTAATGTCATTGTTTGGGCGGTTTTTACAAGGCGGATATCTTACAAAACATTCAGCTGCGCACAATTTCAAGCTCATTTGCTTTTTATTTTGTGCGTAGCTACTGGTTCTCTGAATCGTACCGTACGCACATTGGAGAAATTATCGTAAGATCATAACCAGAGGCCCACACTTGGGACTCTAAATACAGTTTAAAGCCCTTATCTGATTTAGTTTGGGACCAAATGTCTGATATTAGCATATTCCGAATAAATTAAAGACAAGTACTGATTTGGTCATTTTTTCTTGCAACAAATTTGGTAACAGAGTTTAATGGTTAAGCTTTATGAATGCAGTGAGCACATTTAGCCAGGCTAATCATGATGCAAAAGAATATATAAAATAAGATCCATAAGTGTTCCCTGTTAGTGGAATGTGCGGATTGAAAATATTAATGCATCAAGCTCAAGTTGTATTTGCCTCTTTGTCTTCAAGGATGTATAAAAGACGAGTCAAAGGTGTTACCATGGACTCCCTCACTTCTAATTTAACAGAGGAGAAAAGAAAGCAGCTCTGTGCATTGCTGGGGAATGTTGAACTGACTCTTCTCTACAAAGCTTCTGTTCATGGATATAATGCTTCTGCCTTCCACCAGCGATGTGACCATCAGGGTCCCACTTTACTTGTAGCCTACAACAGTTCAGGCTACATCTTTGGTGGATACACTAGTGTAGATTATGCTCAAAGTGGGCAGTATATTGCTGATGTGGACATATTCCTATTCAGCATTCAAAGCAAGATCCCTTTGTGCATCAAAATGAACAGTGGACATAATGCACGTCTTGATGACGCTGCAATGCCCAACTTCGGCCAACAGTTGTACTTTTGCTACAACAACCAACCAGTTGTGTATCATCAAGGAGGGAGTGCATTTAGTGTCAATGCGGCAACAATGTTTGGGAACGACACTCAATTGACTGAATGTGAGGTGTACAAAGTGGAGCAGAGTAAGTCAATCCTCAGAAATAAAAGTGTTTTTATATGCACATGTAGACATGTACAATAAGTTTCAGTCTACTTTTTTTACTTACTTTATTGTTAACATTTTATTTGTTGTGCCAGGCTCTCAAATCACTGCTGAGGAGAAACCATGGAGGAACATTCTGTGGACAGCTGAGTATGTTTCCGCTCAGGTTTTGAGATAACTTGTTCACTAATTTTCTATTGTAATTTGATATACAGCTAAAAATGTGAACTATGTTGTAGACGAAGAGACGAGCTCATGGAATCCATCAGGAACCATAAACCCATGATAACTTCTGTCAGCCGTGTTCGAATCCTAATGATCGGTTCTGTAGGTGCTGGAAAATCCAGTTTCTTCAACTCCATCAACTCCATCTTCATGGGCCGCATAACCAGTAAAGCCATGTCAGGATCTGCAGGCACAAGTCTCACCACACAGGTACAGATTCAACAGGATTCATAGTGTTTGCTACAGAAGTCTCTCTTTAGGTTGATGAACGTCTCTTGAGGACTTCAGGTCTTGATGTGATTCTCTTCTTGTTTGGTAGTTTCGCACATACCCAGTGAAAGACGGTCGTGAAGGAAAGCCATTGCCATTTGTGTTGTGTGACACCATGGGACTCGAGGAGCAATCAGGTGCAGGACTGGATATTGATGACATCAGCAGCATTCTTCAAGGTCACGTACCAGACCGCTATAAAGTACGTGCACTTGTCTCCAGAATGAATGAAGGTTGAAGTATGAATGACAAAATGTTTGTTTCATGCTAAGTCCTCTCAATCCAGTTCAACCCCACAACACCGTTTCAACCGGATGAGCAAAAGGCCTCCAGACCTGCATCTCTACAGGAGAAGATCCACTGTGTGGTGTACGTGATAGACGCCACCAAAATCTCCCTCATGTCCAGCAAACTGGAGGAAAAACTTGCTGCCATACGCAGAAAAGTGAACTCATTGGGTAAGTGAACATATTTATGCCAATCATGTGACTAATCCAAAGAAGGCTGTACATTGATCTACCTGCATGTGACGCACCTCAACATTTTCAGGCATTGCTCAGATCGTCTTGATGACAAAAGCAGATGAAGCATGTCCTCTAGTGGAGGAAGATCTTCAAAGCCTTTATGTCAGTTCTTACATCAAGACGAAGGTGAGACATGGTCACATGATCACATGAGGCGTTTCCACAGGACTCAGAGTGACTGAGACGTTGTTTTGTCTCTGCAGGTTCAGGAGGTGAGCTCTCGGTTGGGTGTGCCAGTGTCTTGTGTGTTACCGGTGAAGAACTACAGTCAGGAGCTGGAGCTGGAGCTCAACTGTGACGTCCTGCTTCTCACTGCTGTACAGCAGATGCTCAACTTTGCAGACGACTATCTGGATGATGTTGCTCCCATGGAGAGCAAGCCCATATAAAGGGCTGTTGTTATTTCATTTCCTCAATTCTGAGGCCAGATTTGTCTTTTATATCATAAAGTGTGATATTGAAATGGTGAGAAAAATATTTTAGCATTAAAAGGTAACACTTTACAATAAGGTTCATTAGTTAACATTAGTTAACTACATTAGTTAACATGAACTAATAATGAACTGCACTTATAAAGCATTTATTTATCTTTAATGTTAATTTCAACATTTACTAATACATTATTAATATCTTGTTAACGTTAGTTAATGCACTGTGAACTAACATGAACAAACCATGAACAGCTGTATTTATATTAACTAACGTTAACAAAGATGAACAAATACAGTAACAAATGTACTGCTTATGGTTAGTTCATGTTAGTTAATACATTAACTAATGTTAACTAATGAAACCTTATTGTAAAGTGTTACCATTAAAACTGTCAACACATACTGTGTTTGCTAATAGCTATTAAACATTACACTGACTGAGGTACTTGATGGCTATTTAATGTGCGAATGGTTTTAAGATCATTCGCGAGTAAAACGGGTTGGACTAACGTTTTAGCGAATATGAACATTTTACAAATAGTTAGGATTCTTTGGGAGCGCCAGCAGTTACAGACCAGTAGCCACAGGACGGAAGTGAGGGGCGGAGCTTATACAGTTAATAAAGTTGCGCTATCTATACACATAATGTTCTTTTATTAAATATGAGCTGTTTTCACATGTATTTTGATCGGATCGATGTCTACAATATTTAACAACAATACAAAACAAACTTGTAGCCAATCAGCAGTAAGGGGCGTGTCTACTAATGATGGGGAGACTAAATCGCTCAGTGCACGTCATTATTCAAAAGACACGACACACAGGACGGACATGTTCGCTTGTTTGTTCATTTGCAATCGTATGGTCGTTCACTTCAGCGATGATAAAGACCCATTCATTTCTTCACCCAATAAGCCTGGAGCGTATAAACCTCCTCCACTGTCTGTTTCAAGCGTCAGCTCCCAAAGTGTGTCCGAAAAGTAAGATAATAAACTTTTAATATATGTTTGTTTCCTTTGGTTCCTCTTTTCGTGATCCATATAACTCTCTAATCTTGTCATAATTGTAATATATGAGTTAGTTGAACTGTCGTGCTTGTGCAATCGAGTTGTTCATGAGAACTGTGTTTTTGTAATGTAAGGTATGACTTTTTCATTGAACATTCGACCTGAGTAACATGCATTGCTTTCACTTAATGATGATATCATAGCCTCGGCCGGCTGGCACAGCAGATTCCGCCATAGGCCATGTACCAAATGGCACCTTAAACCCTCACGGTCTTCCTCTGAGTCCGTACTTTCACGACGTAATGCTCACGAGCACCCTTCTTTAAGCTTAAATGACGAATGGGACACTCTACGGTCTTGTGGACTTAACGGACACGCGCACGCAGCGGCCATTGTAAGTCTGCAAGACCGAAAGTGCACATGAAGTGTGCCATTTGGGACAGGGCCACAGTCGTTGCCTGCGTTGCGTACGTATGTGTGGGGCGGAGCTATCAAAATAGGGGCGAGACCCTTTTGGGGTAGGGGAGTGTTTGTTTTGGTGATTTGAAATATCAACACTGGTTACCAGAAAGCACTTACCCCACCTTTAAGATTTCTTGATGTACAATGAGCAATATTTTAAAACATAGTAATCACGGTTTATGTTAAAGGATACAAACATGTTGTAAATGTAACATGTTGTAAAGTGTTTGACTGTATGCAATCATATTATTTCCTTCATGTTCATGGTGTTACAAATAGTAAAGAGAGTATGTTAAGTATTTAAATGTCAAATACTGTATAACTTAACTGTAAACACTTATTAAATAAACATTTAATACAAAGCCTTGAACAAGGAAACGTGCATTTTTTTCTGTGTGAAAACAAATATATAATTAATAAAACATAGCTAAAATAATTTAAATAAACATAAAATGGCTCATAATAGACCCTTTTCACATTCCCGGTCATCATGGTTGAGTAAATTTCTATAGCGGTGAATTGCTAAAATATCAAAAGAAAAACTCCACAATAGTGTTTTCACGACTTTCAAAAAGAGGAAGAAAAATAGAGAAATACTGGTAACGCTGTAGTGAATTAATATCAATCGTATATACTTAGGTTCCCTTTCGACCGGTCAGTCGTACTGCGTCTTAAGACGCAATGGGAAATAATCTATTTCTCGAATTACTGAAGCATTTTTGTAAAATCACGCAGTACTACTGCCCAGTCAAAACAGTGTAGCGACATCTCGCACGCTATTGGCTGGCCAGTGGGAACTGCATGAACCAATGGCAGAACAGCGTAACTGAGCGAACCAATGGGCACAATGCCCGCGAAGGAGGGCACAAAGCCTGCCAAAATGGGTGTGGCATCTGCCTTAAAGGTACGCTGTAATGCCCTAAAACGTCAGGTTATATCGACTGAAGGGATGATCACCCGTTGTTTTAGCGCCATAGCACGGCCGTCTACGCAGTACTCATTCCCTTATCTCAGGGAACCGAGGTTACATAAGTAACAGAGTACGTTCCCTTTTGAACGGTCAGTCGTACTGCGTCTTAAGACGCAATGGGAACCTGTTCAATCCCACCGTGCTATATAGGCGCAATGACGTACTCTCTCAAGCGGAACACTTAATAAAGGGCCCAGGACTAGAGTTATTGACACATCATAACATATATATATATACACACGTATATATATACTAATATATGTATTTCTATGCGTACTGGGCTGGAGAAGGCCAGTAACAACAAGGAAAAACTTTTGTAAGCATTGAAGCATATGAAGGCCCCAGATGCCAACTTATTAACAGGACGGGCTTACAGAGGCCGTCTCAGTATACTTATACAGCGAGGACTTGCGCCTGCAGTGCAGGGACCTCCAGGCTGTAGAATCTGGTAAAAGTAGACGGTGAGGACCAGCCTGCCGATCTACAGATGTCACCAATAGAAACTCCACTACACCACGCCCAGGAAGAGGCCATGCCTCTGGTGGAGTGAGCTTTGACACCTACATCTCTTGTAGAAAAACAAGTATCTGTGATATCTCGCATGACACTGGGTTATGGTTTCTGGCTGAGCACCAGTCAGAGAACACTGACCATTTAAGAGCATAGAGACGTCTATTAGACAGAGCTCTAGCTTCACTGATAGTGCTAAGAACACTCACTGGGAGATACTCAAGCTCCCTTTGAGTGGCCAGACATGTAGTGCCCACAGTTTGGGACGGGGGTGCCAGACTGTCCCGTTCGCCTGAGAAAGGAGATTTTTTTCTCAGTGGAACTGGCCATGGGGCTGCTGATAGTAGCTGAATCAACTCGGGAAACCAGTGGTGGGTTCGCCAAAATGGAGCCACTAGCAGGACTGTATGCCCGCATTCCCTGATTCTTTTTAAGACATGAGGGAGACGCGGGACTGGAGGAAAAGCATAAAGTAGACTGCTGGGCCATTCGTGGGCCAGCGCATCCTTGCTCTTTGAAAAGTAAATCGGGCAGTGACAGTTGTCTTCGGAGGTGAAGAGGATGACCTCTGCCCTCCCGAAAACATTCCATATCATTTGAACCGTTTGGGGATGGAGAGTCCACTCTCCTGGGGACACGAGGCCCCTGGAGAGAATGTCTGCCTGGCACATGTACTGCTTTTAGCGAGTGTAATTTGCCTTTTGCCCATAGGAGGAGATGTCTGACCTGTTGGTTGAGCCATCTCGACCTGAGCCCGCCTTGGCGGTTTATGTAGGAGACCACTGTTGTGTTGTCCGTGCGGACTAGAACATGGTGACCTGAGAGACGTGGTAAAAAAGTCTCGAGGGCCAGCACTACTGCTATTATTTCTAGGCAGTTTATGAGCAACTGTGACTCCGTGCTCGACCATGAGCCGAAGGCCGGTTCTCCCTGGCACAGAGCGCCCCAACCCATGTTGGAGGCATCCGTGGTGACCACCATCCGTCTGGAAACTGTCCCCAAGCTCACCCCCGACTCGTAGAGGATTCGACCACGTGCCAGGGCTTTGACATAGCCGCGGCCCACTTTGATCCAAAGCTTGCCAGAATGCAATGCTTGGGGAGGAACCCGTGATTTCAGCCAGTACTGCAGGGGGCGCATGCGCATCATGCCCAGCGGAAGTGGGGTGGGGTATGAAAGTAAGCATCTTTCAGATCCACTGAGAAAAAACAGTCCATCGGGCGGATTTGCGCGATGATCTGTTTTAATGTCAGCATTCTGAAAGGCCATTTGATAAGAGCCTTGTTCAGATGTCTGAGGTCTAAGATGGGTCTGAGACCGGCATTTTTCTTGGGGACGAGGAAATGTGCTAGAGGCACCGCCTCTATAGCTTTTTTCATCAATAGGCTCTCCACTTCGGTTTTGAGGACGTGAGTCACGTTGCTCTCCACCGAAGTGTGTGTTATGCCCGTGAACGGGGTGGTTTGCGAGCAAATTGGAGCGAGTAACCTTGTTGAATTGTTTTTATAACCCACTGTGACACACTGGGGATGGCTTTCCAAGCCTCTGCCTGGTTGTACAGGGGTTTTATAGTGTCGGAAGGCGGCGCGGTGTGCAGGGCGCCGATTTCCGTGTGGTGTGGAAGAGACAGAAAACTCATTTCTTGAACATATGTTCTTTTATTGAACTCGCCATTATAGCGGCAGAATGCAAAGGAGCATGCATCAGAGCGGGCTCGCAGTTTACACTCACAACATTTAAAATAAAATTTTTCTCCCTGGTCGGAACTAAAACGGGCCGTGGGGAGAGAATTCTGAGTTTTTTTGGGGGGCGGACCGGCCTGGGCGGGACTCAACCCTCCTCTCTTCCTGATCTTTTGAGTGATTCCGTAGCGCTGAATTAACAGTGCTTATATGCAGGGGTGTAGGGGACACACTGCCTACAGTCATAAGAGGAAAATACTATATATAATATTATATATATATATATATATATAATATTATATATGCCCGCGAAGGTGAGCACAAAGCCCGCCAAAATGGGCGTGGCATCTGCCTTAAAGGTACGCTGTAATGCCCTAAAACGTCAGAATAATCTCCTTCAGCGACGATCTCTGTCCTTGCTGATAAACTCTCGAAGCTACACCACCTTTTGCCGAGAAAAGACAAGCCTGCAGCGGAATCGTGACCTAGCCAGCCAAGAAATTAGTTTTCTGTCTCTTCCACACCACACGGAAGTCGGCGCCCTGTGCCTTCCGACACTATAAAACCCCTGTACAACTGGGCAGAGGCTTGGAAAGCCATCCCCGGTGTGTCACAGTGGGTTATAAAAACAATTCAACGAGGTTTCTCTCTAATTCGCTTGCAAACCACCCCGTTCACGGGCATAACACACACTTCGGTGGAGAGCAACGTGACTCACGTCCTCAAAACCGAAGTGGAGAGCCAATTGATGAAAAAAGCTATAGAGGTGGTGCCTCTAGCACAGCGCGAGTCAGGGTTTTACAGACGCTATTTCCTCGTCCCCAAGAAAGATAGCGGTCTCAGACCCATCTTAGACCTCAGACATCTGAACAAGGCTCTTATCAAATGGCCTTTCAGAATTCTGACATTAAAACAGATCATTGCACAAATCCACCCGATGGACTGGTTTTTTTCAGTGGATCTGAAAGATGCTTACTTTCATATCCAAATTATGGCTGTCGAATGAGCGCGCTCTGACTACACAGCAGCTTGCACGCTCGTTCAAAATGGGAACTAACAGACCCCTGAAAGCTTTTCAGAGAATGCTAGGCCTAATGGCATCAGCTTCTCCAGTACCTCCACTGGGCATGTTTTTACATGTTTTTCCTTGTAGTTACTGGCCTTCTCCAGCCCAGTACGCATAGAAATACATAAATTAGTGTATATACACTCACCTAAAGGATTATTAGGAACACCTGTTTAATTTCTTATTAATGCAATTATCTAATCAACCAATCACATGGCAGTTGCTTCAATGCATTTAGGGGTGTGGTCCTGGTCAAGACAATCTCCTGAACTCCAAACTGAATGTCAGAATGGGAAAGAAAGGTGATTTAAGCAATTTTGAGCGTGGCATGGTTGTTGGTGCCAGACGGGCCGGTCTGAGTATTTCACAATCTGCTCAGTTACTCAGTTACCGGGATTTTCACGCACAACCATTTCTAGAGTTTACAAAGAATGGTGTGAAAAGGGAAAAACATCCAGTATGCGGCAGTCCTGTGGGCGAAAATGCCTTGTTGATGCTAGAGGTCAGAGGAGAATGGGCCGACTGATTCAAGCTGATAGAAGAGCAACTTTGACTGAAATAACCACTCGTTACAATCGAGGTATGCAGCAAAGCATTTGTGAAGCCACAACACGCACAACCTTGAGGCGGATGGGCTACAACAGCAGAAGACCCCACCGGGTACCACTCATCTCCACTACAAATAGGAAAAAGAGGCTACAATTTGCACGAGCTCACCAAAATTGGACAGTTGAAGACTGGAAAAATCTTGCCTGGTCTGATGAGTCTCGATTTCTGTTGAGACATTCAGATGGTAGAGTCAGAATTTGGCGTAAGCAGAATGAGAACATCATGCCTTGTTACCACTGTGCAGGCTGGTGGTGGTGGTGTAATGGTGTGGGGGATGTTTTCTTGGCACACTTTAGGCCCCTTAGTGCCAATTGGGCATCGTTTAAATGCCACGACCTACCTGAGCATTGTTTCTGACCATGTCCATCCCTTTATGACCACCATGTACCCATCCTCTGATGGCTACTTCCAGCAGGATAATGCACCATGTCACAAAGCTCGAATCATTTCAAATTGGTTTCTTGAACATGACAATGAGTTTACTGTACTAAAATGGCCCCCAGTCACCAGATCTCAACCCAATAGAGCATCTTTGGGATGTGGTGGAATGGGAACTTCGTGCCCTGGATGTGCATCCCACAAATCTCCATCAACTGCAAGATGCTATCCTATCAATATGGGCCAACATTTCTAAAGAATGCTTTCAGCACCTTGTTGAATCAATGCCACGTAGAATTAAGGCAGTTCTGAAGGCGAAAGGGGGTCAAACACAGTATTAGTATGGTGTTCCTAATAATCCTTTAGGTGAGTGTAGAACATTTATTTAATTGAAAAATAGTTAAGGTGTATGGTCACATTTGACCACCAATGAGTATGAGTGTGACCAATTAGTAAGGAATACCTGAGGGCTAAATACAAGAAAACATTAACATTAACATTAACAATGTTGCATCTCGATCACTCTCCATAATAAAATTATACTTTAAATGTGGTTGACGTAATAATCAATACACACTGTGCTGTACTGTTTACCAAAAATTGCTGCAAATACCTGTATAGTGAAGCTGTTGTCTATTCATGTATCGACAGCGCTGGTTTGTTTAGAACTATTGAGAGCTCCATGAACCACGTGACCGCGCGCGCCGCCGGGAGAGGAAAGCATGTCGCAACTGTTTTTCATCGGCTCTGGCTTTAATGCCACTTGAGTCAAGCCACTCTTGAGCGCCTCGCCTGGGCTAAAGACAAAAAGGACTGGACTGCTGCTGAGTGGTCCAAAGTTATGTTCTCTGATGAAAGTAAATTTTGCATTTCCTTTAAAAATCAGGGTCCCAGAGTCTGGAGGAAGAGAGGAGAATACTGAATTTGGGATTTTCCTTAGTTGTCAGTTATAATCATCACAATTAAAATAAATACATTTGAAATATATCAGTCTGTGTGTAATGAATAAATATAATATACAAGTTTCACTTTTTGAATGGAATTAGTGAAATAAATCAACTTTTTGATGATATTCTAATTATATGACCAGCACCTATATTAGATAGGCCCGGTAAACAAACGAAACAGCGCACGACACACGAGCTCACAAATGTTTTACTTGCTGTTGCTGAGTGTCTCGATCACACGTCCATTAAACAGCCCGTGAGAAGTGTTCGAGTTCGGACTTAATCAACAACACTAACGTGCAAATCAGGAGAAACACTGAGCCGATTCAATACTTTTCAACCAACAATTCACCATCATGGATTTGTATTTATATTAAATGTGTTTATAGACTAAATACCATAAAGCCATTCTATATATATTAACAATATTTTAATTGAATAGCGCGCGCTACGAACACACCATAAAACACAGCTCCCCGTCACTAAACGTGTAACCTTATGTGTTTTAACTGCAGACAAATGCGGCGGCGCGCGCTGTAGCCTATATAATTTCATATTTAAGCACAAAAGAAACCCCGAGCATGCAAAGTCATTTATGTCGTCAATTAAGTCATGAAGTTACCAAAAAGGTGATTAAAGCTGCCTCAAAAGTGTGCATGTATGCATGTATTTGTTAAGCGTCACATTTGGGAACAAAAGAAAAAATAGGAAAACAATAGTTTTTACTTTTAAGGATTCATCTATATGCATTTCAATTTCTGTGTATTTCCAAGGTCACAGGTTTAGGACATTTATTATAATAGGTTTTTGTGAAGATTGCTTTAAGCTTACTTAAAGTTTATTTTGTACTAAGTTGTTATTTTTTAAAGTCTAATAATTATTAAAATTGATAGCTCAATTATACTGTAATGTTGAACGGCTATAATTAATGGTTATATTTGAGAGAGAGAAAACTCATAAAGACATAGGCATCAGTAGTAGTATTGGTATCAGAGATAATGGCCTTCAGTCATAAAAAGATGCCATAAATATTAAAAATATACTTTATGTCGTTTATACATTAATTTGGAGATTGAATGTAAAGTTATTGCAAAATAAATTAATATTTAAAAACTTTAATGTTCAGAAAACGTGCAATTTTTTTTTATCGATTGACAGCAATAATATATAATAGAAAAGGAACCGGCCCCCAGGTGTGTCCACAACATCAAATCTGGCCCCTTTTAAAATAGTGGGTTAACGCCATGCATTTCCATTGTGGGGGAATGGGGGGCTGAATCGGCTTCGCCCCCACCTATGACATGATGCCGACCAAGTCTATTCAAAGAGATAGGAGCTGCACTTGAATGCCCGAGAGGTGTTTCAAAGATGGCCGCAGAGTGAAATGACTTAAAAGGGACTTTGGTATAAGCTCCGCCCCTAATGCAGCAGCGTATCAATCGTTTAAGCACTGAGTCTATTTTTGCTGTGCTGCACTCGCTAAATTAAAGTAACCCAAAAAAGTGAGTCCGTGCTGTTGAGAAGCTTTTGCACCGCATATGTACATACTACAATACGTACCGCAAACTGAGTTCCTGTGAACCTGGCGTGAAACTGCTGGCGCTGCGACCTGAAGTATACCAAGAAAAGTATCGCAATACCACACATTTGACGCGATACCACATTATGGCGCTTCGTCATAAGAGGTGTTTATTTACAGTTTACATAAAATTATTATTATACTTAGAATTTTATTATAAAAAAATTATTATACAATTTTACTACACAAATAATGCCTATAAAATAAAGGCAAGAGTCTAAAACACAACTTTCAAAAATTATAAGCAGAAAGGTAAGTGAAGCTGAGGAACTACCAAAAGAACAAAGAAAAGATAAATATACAGACTACAGCTGAATTTGCGTTACTGTTTATTGAAACAATGAAAGGTGTGAATCAAATGAAACATGGACCAAGAACCATACATTTACTGTCAGATAGTTACTAGACAGACGACATCAGCAGGCTGGAACAGTGGAACTGATGAACCGACAATAAACCAGACGCACAGAAGCAACGTCTCCCGTCCTGTAGATTACGATACAAAAACACCTGTAACCATCCATACAAAACCCACAGGACAGCTTTATCAGTTCATATTAAACTGACATTTCTTTCTTAATTTGTATAATTAGTTTAGCATTTTTAAATCAGTTTTAAAAATTACAAAATAGGAGACTAACTTTTTTTTTATATCAGTGTAAATATGACAACTTGTTAGCATGAATAAGAGCCATGCAGATTATTCCAATCCGCTTGGTAAAATACAACACATATAGGGAAACTGTTAATATGGACATCCTGACAAATAGCAGGATGAAATTAATTGCAGGTTCACACTTAGACTCCATATGGCTTTTAAGACGCTCTGACATCAGCGATGAATCTGGCGACCTGGTTTGCTTTTCTCCTTAAAAAAAAAGGACATCTTGTCACCTTTGTGATTTCTGCATGTCATCAGTCACTGAATCGCTCATGTATACCTGTTAAATAACAAAATAAACAATATGTGCAACTTGGCATGAATATCGTGTGGCCATTTCAGCGTCAAAGCTTTGAGTCGTCTGGTGAATTACGTGCTCACTGCGAATCCGTCTATGAACAGTCTACAGCAATGGAAAACTGCGAAAAGGGAATGTCACGGGGTTCTTGTTTCCATACATGGTCATTTTTCTGTGCTTTTCAGTATTTGACATCTATAAAGAGGACATTCATATTCAAAATCGTAAAAAATAATGGAACACTTTTCTTTCAGAACTGTACAAGATTAAAATAAAAATCAACATTTAGTTATACATATTTATAATGACAAAACTGTTACATTTATTATTTCTATATAGAAAAACAAAAAGATTTTTTTTACTTTTAATTGTTAGCAGAATGCAGTATTCCCTCTGAGAAAAGCAAAACAAAACAATTAGACCCTTTAAATTGACGGTCTAAAGGTCATAGTTTACGTAGTACTTGCATGCTAGAGCTGACAGTTTGCTAACAAAAACTCCACCCACAGAAGTGGATAACTGGGTGGACATGGGTAAAAGTAATAATTATCACTCTAGTACTTGTTACTATCCACTAGGTGGCATCACAAGCAAAGGAAATTGTAACAGTAGTAAGTGCATCTGGATGGAGAGGTTTGTTCAAGTCCTTCATTAGTCCATGTGAGGGAATACTGCATTGCCATGTTGTGTTGCTAGTAGTGTTCATTAGAGAGCTTGTTTCCTACTCCAATTGGCCAAGTGGAAGGGTCACGCTCCTCTACCCTTTGGTTAAGCCCTTGGTGAGTCCTACTGGCCCTCTTTGGGTGAGGAGGGTGACGGGTTACTAGCGGAATTCTTGAGGGAGCCCAGTGTTTTACTGAACCAGGAGTTTTTGGCAGCTTGAACCTCAGTCATCAAAACACCCCTCTGATGCTCCAGCTCCTGTTACATAACATTGAAGTTACTTTAAACTGTAACATAGCTGTAAACTGCTCATAAATTTTTTTAGCTAAATTCTTTGATAAGATACGACAACAGCGTTTTAGTGCCACAATGAAATCCAAGTAGGCTGTTTACAAGAATAAAGTATAAAGTTTTGAGAATAAAAGTCTTAACAGTACAAGATTACATTAGTAATAGTTTGAAAATTAAAGGAACACGCCGACTTTTTGGGACTTTAGCTTATTCACCGTATCTCCCAGAGTTAGATAAGTCCATACATACCATTTTTATCTCCGTGCGTGCCATAACTCTGTCTGATGCACCCACCGCTAGCCTAGCTTAGCACAAAGACTGGAGGTAAACGGCTCCAGCTAGCCTACTGCTCAATAAATGACAAAATAACACCAACATTTTCCTATTTACATGTTGTGATGTGTATAGTTACATCATGTACTAAGACCGACGGAAAATTAAAAGTTGCAATTTTCTAGCCTAGGACTATACTCTCATTCCTGCATAATAATCAAGGAACTTTGCTGCCATACCATGGGTGCAGCAGCGCAATGATATTACGCAGCGCCTGGATTATTCCGCAGGAATGAGAGTATAGTCCCTAGCCATATCGGTCTAGAAAATTGCAACTTTTAATTTTCCGTCAGTCTTAGTACATGATGTAACTATACACATCACAACATGTAAATAGGAAAATGTTATTTTGTCACTTATTGAGCAGTAGGCTAGCTGGAGCCATTTACCTCCAGTCTTTGTGCTAAGCTAGGCTAGCGGTGGTTATGGCACGCACGGAGATAAAAATGGTATGTATAAACTTATCTAACTCTGGGAGATACGGTGAATAAGCTAAAGTCCCAAAAAGTCGGCGTGTTCCTTTAAGTAAAAGATTACTAAAGAATAAAGTCAAAATTACGAAAGTAAAGCAAAATTACATGAACAAAGTCGTAACATGAGATTTAAGTCAGAATTACGCAAACTAAATTGTAACAGTTTGCGTAATTCTGACTTAAATCTCATGTTACGATTTTGTTCACGTAATTCTGACTTAAATCTCATAAAGAGATTTAAAAAGTTTAAAAAGTAAAAAGTCAGAATTACAAAATTGGAATATTATGAGAATTCGTAAGGAAATCAATATTAAAGTGACGTGAAAACATTACAACTATTCTCAAAATGTTACAAATAGTAACTGTGGTGTAACCGTGGCACTAAAATGTACTGAGATACAACTATATCTATAAGACACTGATTTCAAATATGTTTATTGTAAACTAATATGTCAGTAGTTTAGAACTAGTCTAGTAGCTTAGAACTAGTAGCTAGTCATAAATCTCCCTTTAAACAGAAATAAGTTGATTTCGACCTGCAGCTGATGAGCTGATTGAGTCTAAAAATCTATCTTTACTGCTATGATGTTATATATGCCGTGATGACTGACCTGGATCTTGCACTTGGCTTCCACCAGCTGGAGTTTAGTTTGCGCCAGCTCTAATTCTAGCTCTCTCAGCTGGGCCTTGAGCGAGTCCTTCTCCTCATCCATGTCCGTGTCCCGGTTGTCCTGACTCACCACCGGGATCTGCAGGGGTCCATCTTTGCTGAACACTTCCCTACAGCGCTCACACGCCATCACTTTAGCCTGGAAGAACAAGAGATACTGATCATCACATACTCAACAGGCCACATAAGAGCACTCAAAGACTAGTTACCCACCTTAACTATATCCAGTTCCTCTTTTGTGGACGCCTGCTGTTTCTCCAGCCTCGTACTTAACTGGGAACATATCTAACACAAACAAAAGACCATATTTCACATTTTATTATACTCTATCCATCACAATAAATACTAAAAAAGAGATGCAAGATCCTGCAGATATGGTATTTTAGTATCATTGAGATTACTATTATTTATTATACTAGTCAAGTTTGGAAACTACTGTTTTGATTGTTTTTGAAAGAAGTCTCTTCTGCTCACTAAGGCTGCATTTATGTTATTAAAAATACAAAAAAAGCTGTAATATTGTGAAATATTATTAAAATGTAAAATAACTGTTTTCTATTTGAATATAAAATTTAAAATGTCATTTATTTCTGTGATGCAAAGCTGAATTTTGAGCACCATTACTCCAGTCTCAGTGTCACATGATCCTTCACAAATCATTCTAATATGATGATTTGCTGCTCAAGAAACATTTATGATTATTATCAATGTTGAAAACATTACTAGTTTGAATTAATTTTTTCATATTTCCCATTTTCATTTTATAAATTTTTATTTCAGTTTTAGTTATTTTAATACATCAAGATAAAATAAACGAAAATGAGATGTTTCCTTGGCAACTAACTGAAATAAGTTTACATTTTTAACATTTTATTTCAGTCAGTCTTATTTTAGTATCATTAAGATACTAATATATATTTTTATTAATATTTTGACTATTTTTAAATTTTCCATTTTAATTAAAAACATTTTTTTTTGTCATTTTGTAAGTATTTTTTTAAAAATTTATTTCAGTTAGTTAAAAATGTTTTTTTTGTGTGTGTGGTTCTAGTTTCAGTTAACTATAATTACCCTGAATAAGTTTTTTTTTCTTTTTCCTTCTTCAAGTAACATGTTTTTTGTTTGTTTTTAATGGTTCTAGTTTAGTTAACAGTAATCCCCCTGCTCTGAAGTGTGGGGTGAATTTAGAGGATTATGGGTTATCTAGATTTGTATGGGACACTCAAGCATACCTGTTTATACTCTGCTATGATGGCTGTGGTCTTCTTGATCTCTAACTCTGCTTTCTCCAGCTCTCTTCTGAACACTTCCTTCAGCTGAAAAGCAAAAACAGTCTTGTCTATAGCAGGTAAGTTTAATACTACATAGCTTCAGAGACATTCAGAGTCCTCGATTCTCGTACCTGTGCCGTCTCCTCCTCTTGTCTTCTCTTCTCCTCCTCGGTCTCTACCAGACGTTGTTTAGTGTTCAGCAGTTCTTTGTTTAAAACGTCAGCTTTGTCCTCGGCCTGAGAATGCAACACTTTTTAACACACAAGATCTAAACAAAAGCCAAATGTATAGTGGGTTAACTAGTGCAGAAATACCTGGTCCAGGTCATTCCTCAGTGCTATCTTGCTGGTCACTAGTTCATGGGCAAGATCATCGTTCTCCTGCTCCAGACGCATGCTGGCCTCTTGCAGTCGACGGTTTTCTCTCTGCAGGGACACATACGCAGTTAATTTATTACCTTATGGAGGAGAACTTGTGCAAGGTTAACAGACAGAGACTGACAAGACTGCGAGGCTAGTTTTGCACAAGCTACAGACTAAAATTTCCCAAGCACTCACATGAAAGCATTACAAATTTGTATGAAAGTACATGATTGTGTAAACTGCACCGTTTTGCAATAAATGAATGCAACAAATTAAAATGGCATATACTAATTTAGTCAGTAAAAGTTGTCCTACGAAATGTTATAATATTTTTGACTGTGTGTGTGTATATATGTATATGTATATGTATGCATATATATGCATATATATATATATATATATATATATATATATATATATATATATATATATATATATATATATATATATATATATATATATATATATATATATATACACACACACACACGTTTTATTGTTATTACAATCTTTTACCATTTTAGAAGATTTTTTTACTGTTTTTATACTTCTATATTTCCTTTTTTATCTTATATAAAGTAAAAAAATATAGTAGTAAAAGATTATAATATTAAAAATTATAGATAGGTAATGAATTAAGATAATAATAGGAAATAAAAGAAGTATAAAACAGTAAAAAATATTTTGAAAATAGTAAAAGGTAATAACTAAATTATATAGAGTAAATAAAGTAAGATAACTGTAAATAAAGAAATTATATAAAATTATATAAAGATTATTATAATAATAACAACTACATGAGTTAATTTAATAGCAAATAAATAAATAATAATAAAATATATAAATTAGTAAAAGTAATAATAGTAATAATAGTCAAATTATTGATTTGTAATTATTTGTAATTATTTATAGATTATAATAATTATTAGTCAAATAAATGAAAGGATAACAGTAAAAATGGCATAAAATGAGTAGAATATTATAATTATAAAACATAGATTAATATAATAACAGCAAATGAAGATAAGAATAGTAAAAAAATATATAAAATAATTGCAATTGTAAAAAATTATATATAGTAATAAAGATAACAGCTAATAAAGATAATACTAAAAAAAAAATTACATAAAGGATTATAATAATAGTAGAAAGATGATAAGTAATTAAATTAAGATAATCATAGCAAATGATTACAAAAAATTTAATTAAAAATATATAAAATGGTAAGTGAACAGGCTCACATAGATTCAGCACCTGTAGAATTCGTCAGAAACTGAATGCATTCATTCATGCATGTTTGTATATTAAATATTCCAAAAATTACACCTCAAAAAATGCACATTGACTAGAAGACTTCAAAAAATGACAATGACACTAAAGGAGACTAGGAGCCAAAGAGACTTAGATCACATGCTGATCTAGGAACAGTTTTTCACATCCAGTCTTGAGAAATCACACTAAATGACCACAATGTGACTTCTGCAGTGCCTGATTAGAAAGCTGGCGTTGTCACAGGGAGTCTCCCACTGCCTCACATGACACACATTTCCTTATCAGGAAGGGGAAAGCTGTCATCTGACTTCCATTTACACAAGCACACACACATTGCTGGTTAGGTTGTGCACAGCATTTAATGTAACATGGAAGACTTGAGTCCATTGCAAATGGATCAGAGAAACAAACACACAAGCAGGCAGATGTTAGTAGCCAATGAGCGCTGGTGGGCTGAAGGCTTACCTGCACCGTCGACCCCAACACAGTCAAAACTACACCCACTAGAACAAGAACCGCAGAGGCCTTCCCCATCCAGCACCGCCCGACACATACAACACCGCCTGTCCATGCTCCACCCCCCGCCACAGATCATTGGTTAAATGGGTGAGTGAGGGAATCTCATTGGTTAGATTGGTGAGTGAGGGAGAGGGTAAACAGGAAGTGACAGCAAGGAAACCACTGAGTAATGGAGCTTCCTTTAATAGCATGCTTGGCTTTTCAACACTGCACGTTGCTTGTGAAAGCACATTTATAGAAATATATAAAAAAGTTATACATATTGCTTAGGATTACACATTTTATTCTTTTGTTCATGTGAAGAATATAAGCTTAAAAAAAATAAACTAATACATTCAAATAAATGTGACCAATTTAAATAAAAAAAAAAAACAATGTTTTTTTCCTTTTAAACATTTCAGTTAATGTAAACATGAGACTTAAATGTGCCAACAAAAACACAAAAGCTATGTGACAGCTTTTTTGTCATTTATGATAAAAAATAAAGGCACTTCAATAAAAAAAATATACTCATTAAAATGCTCAAAAAATAAATTAAAATATTTGGTGTACAAAACAAGTATCTACAATGCGAATGTTTGGCGAGCGCTTTGCTCATTCCCTGCGACGTACAGCGTCTGTGGTTTCCAGTGCAGCCCGCTACACAGTCCTGAACTGAGACAGAGTGAGACGAAGATGAAGATGAACGTAGGAGGTGAGGATGAGGACTGGAGGAGGGGAGGCTAAATCAGGTTTCTGCTTACCTGATATCTGTCTATGGGGTCTTCCTGTTGCAGCTGGCTCTCTCTCAGAGACTGATAATCCTTCTCAAACTTCTTCAACTTCTTTGTCGGCACCTAAGACAGACAGGAAATCAGAGATCAGGTTTGTAAAACGTAGACTATCACAAAAAACATCCTTAAATATGTTGTTTAATACCCTTTTAAAAAAAAGTCAAAGCTACCCCCACCGAAGATGTATACACAATTACATACACATTTACCATTAAGGGGTTAGTTCACCCAAAAATGAAAATTCTGTCATTAATTACTCACCCTCATGTCGTTCTAAACCCGTAAAAACATTCGTTCATCTTCAGAACACAAATGAAGATCTTTTTGATGATATCTGAGAAATATTCTGTCCCTCCATTGACAGTCTACGCAACTACCACTTTCATGGCCCAGAAAGGTAGTAAAGACATCATAAAAGTAATCAATGTGACTACAGTGGTTTAACTGACGCAAGTGCTTTGTTTGCGCAAAAAACTAACAAACATAATTAACCACTTTATTTACAAAATATTAATCTCCCACGTGCATTTACGTAACAACGTCCGCTCTCACATCAACACAACACTCATCTCGTGAACGCATTGGAGATTAATATTTTTTTAAATAAAAGTGGTATATAATGGTAAAGTGGTAATTTTTTAAACCACTGGAGTCACATGGATTACTTTTATGATGTCTTTACTACCTTTCTGGGAGTCAATGGAGGGACAGAACATTTCTCAGATTTCATCAAAAAGATCTTCATTTGTGTTCTGAAGATGAACGAATGTTTTTACGGGTTTGGAACGACATGAGGGCGAGTAATTAATGACAGAATTTTCATTTTTGGGTGAACTATCCCTTTAAATATATTATATCAATAATATTCTTTTTTAATTTATTATTATATTTAATGAATGGTGAGTATGAGAACATAACATGATATAATTTAGTAAAAAAAAAATCACAATTTATTATATACAAAATAAGCAACTATATTTCATGAAATGTTACTTAAAATATAAATAATTTATCAAGATATACAAAATATATAAAGACTATTCACTACAATATAGAAAGTAAAAAAAAACCCAGATATTATTAATGAAACGGTAGGACATTACTTATTATATTATATAATGTTATGATGTTACAAAAGATTTATATTTCAAATAAATTATTCTATTTTGAACTTTCTATTCATCAAAGAATCCTGAAAGAATTTCCACAAAAATGTTAAGCAGCAAAATCATTGATAACAAGAACCATTATTAATAATTGAGCACCAAATCAGCATATCATTATGATTTCTGAAGGATCGTGTGACACCAATGACTGGAGTAATGGCTAATATATAATTTTCCACATATTTGGTAAAATACTTAGACAATGTGCAGCATTATGAGCTTCTAAAACAAAATGATGCTCTTTCTACACTTCCTTAACTAATACAAAAAAGCAAAACCAACTCAGGAGCCTTTAAAAGCTCAGCGCTCTTGTCTGTTGCTATGGCAGCATAGCCGGAGTTAGCATGGAGTCTCTGAGGGTGGAGCGTGCTCAGTGAAGCCAGTCCTGAGGGAATCTCTTCATCCGGGTTTACTCGCTGCTTTACTGCAGGGAACTTTGTTTATTACAGTCTTCATTCAGCAGGTCTGAGATCAGTCTTTATAAAGCCTTTCATAATTGACTTCATTTGACTTTGAAAACTGCTCACACACAAAGCAGAAATGTGTACTGCGACCACAACAGCATTTTGAAGGCAAACAAACATACACAACATGCTTGCAAAACATGTAGCATCAACAGAGGAAAGTAATTTTGAGTCTCCATGTTTCTGCTTTATTCAGGTACAAAAAGCACAAAAGGAGGCTTCTTTTTCTCTTATCTCTATCTGCATCACTTCTTCTGAACAGCAGCTCATTGTTGACCGTCACCCACGGCACCATACAGTGTGCTTGACCTCTGACCTCAGGATGAGGGTCGCCGGAGCGAGAAACTGTGGCACCACTTGTGTTATTAATGAAGACACAACAGCACTGTTTTTTTGCAAAAGCAGTTGTAACGATGACAAGGCTAAAGCTTGCGCTTGGGTAAGCCGACTTCTCCTTCTGCGAAAAAAAGGTTTCAAACAGCCACCTTTGCCTTTCTACTCCAGCACAAAGTGTTCGTTGTGCTGTTCAGAGGAATGTGAACATGATACAAACTCTTCAGAACAGAGTGAACTAGGAGGATAAGCAAACAATTGATTCATAATATCAAGAGAGTAAAAGAAAAGACGGAAAAAGAGAAAGAAGGGGGTTTTGGGTGGATGCTATAGGGAACTGGGATATTGCTAGGCCATTACTAGGGTGTTTTGGATGTTTTCTAGGGAGCTTTGGGTTGTTGCTAGCAGTCCAAGTCTAAAGAGCCCACCTCTAAGTCTCTATGATATCTCTTAAAGTCTGTTTTCTCTCTATTTAATCAAATATGAAATACACAAGGTATGTGCCTTATTATTGTTAGGCTTAGTGATGCTTGCCTTAGAGAAAGAGAGGAGTAAAAAGGAATACGCAGCAGCCTATTAATCTGACAGTCAGCGGTGGCGATAAGAGACCAGGCATCATTAGATGAAGAGATGTTATAAGAGCACGCAGTCCGGATGTGCTATGTACAGCCGCAGACCACAGAATGACACGCTGAAATGGCACAACCAACATGGAAGTCAATTTCTCAGTACAAACATTCGGTTTAACATTCAAAGCCATAAACATACGGAAAGTTTGTCAGGGAGATTTCACCTCAACAAATGTGGTCGGTGTAAATGACGAGTTTATACATACACAAAACACCTACACAGGCATGAATGAGTAGCTGATCTCTACTTTCCATTCAAGTTGACGTTAACTGCATGTTTCCTACGAATGTGGATATACAGAAACTGAAACATGTCCCACCAGCTTTTACAGTACATGTACTACAAACTGCCTCAGCAACTGTTTTACACTAAGTTCTTGTTACAAACAAAGTAAGAACTGCAAAGGTTTATTGGAATTGGTTAAACCAGTGCATTTACCCAAACAGTGTTTGAATATTCAGGTCACTAGGCTCATCTGACTATTCAAAACATCTACTTGAAGGGGAAAAAAGGTCATAACATGCAAAATTGCATTAGGTCAACAGACATTCGCTTGCTCCTGAACACAGCCATGTTCATCTTCCTACCAACACACATTCCTTGGAATAAAAACATAATGGGATAAATTGTACAGCCTTGTAATTTCATTACAAGACATTTCTCCCAGAGCATGAAGCCGAAGACAGTATCAAACGAACAAGCTCTACAAGAAAAAGGCTCATATAACAAGACTAGATGCTGTCAAATCAGACAGCCAAAAAAACATTTTTGAGTGAGACTTACCACCGGTTTAGGTTTGGAGTTGGCCACCAGACTGGCGAAGAAATCCTCTTCATTGATCTGATTGATAACATGAGCGTCGTAAGCCACCGTTATCGACACTTCCTGCATCATTTTGGCAAAGTTTCTGTGAGGAGCACTGAGCGAGACAGGTGAGCTTCGAGAAACGAAGGAGGGAGGGAGGGAGGAAAGAAAGAAGGAGGAGGAGAGAGCTGACAAGACTGCCAAGACCGGGACCAGTTGACAATTTTTTTTGCGGGTGAAAGCCGGCCCCTTGAGGCGGGAAATAAATGCAGGGGGGGATGAACCATAGAAGAACATGCACTCACAAACACAGCTGGTTTTGCCTCCCAAGACTGTGCTCAGTTCCTTCAAAGCAATGAAGCTTTGTGCGTGTCCGCAGACTCTAAATTGCAAGTTGTGCAGGGATGACTCTTACCGCCACGGTCTCATGGGTAGCGGTGGTTACCACTGGAAATATGAAGAGCGAGGCAAGCGGAAAAGGTTGAGAGGCAGGGGAAGTTTGGGTATGTCAGAGAAACCACAACGGGGTCTTCTAACTCCCCTGGTAGTTCTCACTTTATCTTCTCATCTAACTGTCCGGGACCTTGTTTTTCCTGAAGCTGGTCTGTTCCTGGTTTAATAAATATCCAAATGCAAACATCTACAAGCCAAAGACTCAAGATGGCATGTGCTGGAGTTCTCCAAGGCTGATTCCTTTAATCCGTTTCCATTCTCAAAGCATGTCTCCATTCGATTAACTCCCCTTTTAATATCAAGAGGATGTGAAATTTGGAATTTGGCTCGTAATCCGCGGAGGGGGAAGTTCGTACAGCTTGTGCTTTCGACGTGAGCAGGTGCCTGTAAATTCCATCACTCTGTAAGCGCATTACCCGCCGACTTGATCCTCTTTAAATTCACACCACTTCAAATAGAAACGACCGCTTTGCATTTCCTCTTCTTGCACATGTGATTGGAAATGGTCGGGATCACGGGTGGCAGAAGCAATCTGTGCACAGCCTCATGGTGTGTGTGTGTGCAGCGTCTGGCATCCAGGTCTGATATAGAAATACGGCAACAAGGTTTCCTGTCCTTGCCACATAAATCTCCTCCCTCCCAGCCGTATCATAAAAAACATCTAGACGACATCCCAGTGGCAGAATCTTCTAGAAACCAGCAAGATCAGTGTAAAAAGGGGGACGGTGAGTATAAAAATAACAGTTTTGAGGTGGAATGGCAGTCGAAACGTCGTTGATTCGCCCACTCCAGCGCTGATTTTGGATGAAACACCTCATTGATCTGCTCTTCTGCCTGCCTTTTACTTTTGTTTGCAGAAGATAAAGAGGAAAGTGTGACTAAGTACACATTCGCACACACAGGCGTCAATGAGGCGTGGTCAACGCAGGCACTGGGAGCAATGACGGTGCACAACCCGTTTATGTGGGCAAAACGCCACTTGGCAGAAAATCCAGTTGCAAAATAAGAAGGATCAAACGGCTTGTGCTTATGTTCTTCTCTCGGAAGGAACAAAAACAACAGACTTGAGCAAATTGCAAGTAGTCCAAACAAAGTGCATGGTGTAAATGTTGCAGGTGTAAACCCAACCTGTAGGGAGTGGAAGAGACGTGGCTCAAGGGTGCACGTAGGTGGGTGTGGACTGTAGGGAGTTGAAAGTGCCATACAAGGGAAAAACAAAGGATAGTGATCCTACAGACTCTGGTGTAAAACGAAGCTGGTCTCTCTTCACTGAATCATTTGTATGCTGATGAATGCACCTGCTACATCACCTCACTCAGGTGCTGGTTTCCCACAGACTGCATCCGTATCTCTGGTTTCTCATTTCTCTCACGCTGTGTCCTAAATTCTGCCAAATACATGGTTCTCTGTCCAATCTCAGAGAATAGTCAACCAAGCACAGAGCATGAGATAGTTTTACTAAAGAGAAAAAGTAAACAGTATGGAAGTATACAATATGAGTCAATCAAAAAGTTATATTTTACATAAAAAGTAAGTCTATTTTTAGGGCCAGTAAGCTTTTTTTTGCATTGTGACTATTATGACGGAAGTATATTTTTCCTCAAAATTCTAATTACTGGAATGTGTCCAGATTGTATATTTTGTTCTGAGTATATATTATTTTTAAGTATTTAAAAAAAAAAAATTAAGTATTAAATACTTTTTTAAAGTATTACAGAACATTACTAAGGTAAAATTAGCAAAAATTTAAAGTACAAATACTAAACTGTAACATTATAATATAATTTATTGTTTTATTTAAATTTAATTAGTCATTTAAATAATTATTTCATTAATAAAAAAACTATTCTAAAATATTTCAAAAAATATAGAGAAAATTAAAAGAAAGCCTGTTTTTATTTACATGAAAATTAAGCACATTATATATATATATATATATATATATATATATATATATATATATATATATATATATATATATATATATATATATATATATATATATATATATATATATATATATATATATATATATATGGAGAGAATACACACACACATACACACATATATACATATACACACACACTCAGTATACACACACACTTTTTTTAAAAGCAATTTTGTGAGATTCACTCAGTATGCAGTATACACAGACAGTGCATACTTAGTAGCCGCATCCAAGAAAATATCCCTTTAGCAACCCTGTTTGGACAAAACATTCTCAATGATGTCGGAATTAATTGCAGTGTACAAACAGACATCCCTAGTTACACACTGCATTATACAATTACTGCATTACTGAAGCACAGCAGTGAGTGACTGGGGGCACAGGAAATCCTGCTGTGCATTTACAGAGAGGAGAGAGAGAAATACATGGGAGGGGATGAACTCAGTATCATCTCGATCTCTACTCCTCCTTCCTTCCTGATCACGTACACTCCACAACACACCCCTGCCCCAAATAAAATTGAATCTATGGAACTCCAGCAGAAAGTGGGTTAGAGCATATAGAAGTCCTGTGGAATGGGTTTGAGGCAGAGAATTGTGTTTATCCTTGAATCCAAATGCCACAAAGGAGCCTTGAAACACAGACAACGTCTCTGCATTCTCTGAATAACTGCATTCTAGTTTTGTGATATAGCGCTTCAAATTTCTCAAACAATGCAAAAGCGACCTGGGATTGCATAACTCCTTCAATACAAGTTTTCACTTATTTCATCAGGCATAAATCTAATTGTTTAGACAACTAGCAGTAAAATGATAGCAAATAATAAAATAAAAATAAGTTAATAAATGCACTTTGTTTCTGTGTTTTGAGTTGTCTTTTACCTTGATATTGCAGGCTTGCTCCATAAGGCGCCGAGCGTTCTCTGCCGCTCTGTAGCGTTTCGGGAGCTGGACCCGGAAAAATTTCAGCGCACCCTCAAAGTCGGCCTGAAGCAAGTCTTCTTTGGAGGTCTGCATGCAGACAGAAAAACAGAACTGGTTTAGGGTCATTTCAGGAAATCAACCTGATAAACAGCCTGAAAAGGAACTTAGCCTGGTGATTATTTTCCGCCTAGTGCTTGCATTGCCCTTTTGTGATGTGAACCTGACAAGCAGACAATTCAAAAGACCGTCTGTATCAGAATTTGCCAAATCTGATATTAAAACCCTATTGGCAGCTATTAAATAAGTTAAAATGTGCAACAATGTTGCACATTTACAACATCATGCCTTGGGAAATGGCAATATTAAAAGCCTGGCCAATAGTGATAAGCCAATAATTATTTTTATTATATGGCCAACAAGGGATATTTGGCCAAACCATAAATGTACACTTTGCTAACAGAAAATAAGCATACAAAAATAAAACATTTGTGTTCTGCAAGTGAACATATCACATTAAAGCATTATGAATAGATAAATAAATACACATAAAAAAAAATAGAATGTTGGGTAACACTTTAGTTTAGGGTCCAATTCACACTATTAACTAGTTGCTTGTTAGCATGCATATTACTAGGATATTGGCTGTTTGTTAGTACTTATAAAGCACAAATTAATGCCTTATTCTGCATGATTATATTCTGTATTCCTTAACCCTTTCATGCATAGAGGTCACTACAGTGGACAGCTATTCAAAAAGCATTTTCTTGCATATGGATGGGCTTTGATGGCATAGTTGCACATCAACCTCTACAGTGGACCCTCGTGCATCATCCTATACATTGCCACCAAGTGGCAAGCCGTTGCATATCCATTTTTTTCCCCCTCCAAACCAAAATGGCCAGTCAGAAATGCGAAGTTGCTCCAGAATATCCATCCATTCCTTCCATCCTAGGAAACACTTGCAGGTAAATTAAAAAAAAAAAAAAAGAAAAAAAAAAGTTGTAGCAAGCAATATCTAATGAGTCATACAGTTAAATATTATTTTAGATTGGGAGAAAATTCTGATTAATCATCTGTCCACTGTCCACTGTCATGCATCTATAGCTATATTTCAGCTACAATTCATACTATTACTGTGACTGTTGTTTTTGAACATACTTTACATGCAGTAACTTTTTTTGACTGTAAATAAATGCATTTGTGTTATTAGAATGTAATTAGACTTAACATCAAAAAAATACTGTGATTACATAATATATGTGACTTGTAATTCATTACTTTACTAGTTAGATCAAAAGGTAATCTGATTGCGTTATGCATGTTACTTGTAATGTCAAAAACACGCGCACTTGTATGAAGTTTGCAATATTTCACATCTATATTTTTTGTATATATTTTATAGTTTTCACATGATTTTATAAAATGTTATTGATTGGTTTGTTAAATACACACAATATTGCCGTGTTATTACTGTATTATGTTTAATACAGTATCACTTCAGTTTAAACCATATATATACATTTATATATATAAATAAAAGCTCTTTAAAATAAACATAACTTAAGACATCAAACTTAAAGCATCAAATCATTAAATAAATGCATAAATTAAAACACATTATAAAAATGTTTGTATACGGCAAGTGAACTTAAGGCAATGCATTATTTATAAAATATGTTGCTGATATAATTACATCAAAAGACATTGTAAAACAATTGTCTTCAACAGGATAACAAATAAAAGCCCTTCCCTACATAAACGGATACAAAAGGTCACAAGCAGCCTGGTTAGAATCACATATCATACAAAAGACATAATGAAGATGGGTTCTATTTGCAGCAGCTGCCCCTCACCGCCAGCAGTCGGGGCACAAACAGGCGGTGACCCATGCCTAGCAGCCCCATGACTCTATCAGTAGAGTCATTGACCGGCCCAGCCTTGTCTTCTCCAGCGCCCCCTTCCTCCAGCCTCCGCATGGCGGGTGGTATCTGAGCCCATAGAGGCGGTGAAGGCAAATCTCTCTCTGGGGTCAGAGGTGAAAGAGCCTCTTGGGCTCCTCCAGAATCCCCAGCATCATCCTCCCACAGAGGCTCTGGGGCTGACTTGGAGTCAGCCACGTTGACGTCCCGAGACGGAGCCCAGTCTTGGAAAAGTTAAGTCCAGGCGTTTGATTTGGTAGCACTAGAGCAGTCTTGGCAAGTGCGATGGTGTCATTCAATCATGACTTGACGAGCGTGAGCATGTGTCGTCAAAAACGGGAGGGGGAATATGCACTTATACTGATCCATTTTGGGTCTTCAATGTAAACACTATTGGAGACCACGCCTAGTTCAAAAGACGGCAGAACCAAACCAAACCAAAAGTGGTTTTACATGCTTCAAGAGAAAAGGAAATAAAGCTACAATCCTGGTTTATCATTGGCCGGCTCCTCCCGAATTCCCAATCTGTTGCCTGGCAACAGGCAAGAGGAGACTCGCGTGGAGTCACGTCTTCCGTGTTTTGCTCGTCTTCAAAGGATCTCAGTCCTGGATCTAGCAAAGCACTACGAGGCGGAAACAAGGTGAAGTTAAGTGCATCAGAGTTGTTGTCAGGTAGATTCTGCTCTCTGTCAAGGTGCATCGAGAGAGTGAGAAAAGCGGAGTCAAGCGAAATCCTCATTTGTCCAATCGAGCCTGCAGATAAGAGTAAACGGACAACACCTCTTTGGCCATCCTGTCGTGGTCAAGAAGTGGCCGAAAGGTCCATTCAGAATCCCCAACTGTGGGATGAAGGTGGCAAGATGTGAGACAGGGTGGTTGTTGTCTTCTCGTCTTCAGGCCTTTGTTACTCCAGCTCCAGTGGCTTTTCTGCTTTGCTTTCCTGATCGAGCCAGTCAGATCGCCGGTATGGAAAGTCAACAAGCGCATGAGAGGAAAACGGGGAGGGAGAGACGCGCGCACAGAGATGCTGTCGATGCTAGAAAAGGCGGTGGAGTGGCGGAAAGGGAGGAGGAGAGGAAGATAGGAGGGGCGTTGCGAGGGAATGGGAGACCGTGGACGAATCGACAGTGGACATGGTCGAGGATCCAATGCAACTCATGCTAAATGCTAATTGCTGCTGTAAGCTTGCTAAGGGAAGAGGCAGACAGGCAGGGGGACATGTGGAGAAACAGACTGTGAGGGGGGGGGGGGGGTGGAGCAGGAGGGACACAGAAAGAGAAGGGGGGGGGGGGGGGGGGTTAGGAGCCTTCAGGGAGAATGTCGTAATGGTTAGCCAATAGGAGCGAGGCAGTGCAACCCCCTCTAGCTCCCCTCACGCTCTCTCTCTATTAATGCACATCTCTTGCTTCCTTGCACGCACATTCACATCATTCAACGCTCTGCTTCTGTCCACCCGTCTTCACTGTTTTTTATGTTTCCATTTAAACATTGTGGGAAAATAACTTTATTTTTTCACAAGCCCCCTACTTAAGTACCTATATTACAGGAAACATAATTGAATCAGTGAGGAAATGACAGGAAACATACATTAACAAAATCTGTCAATAATTTTTTAAAGGAAATAAAAAAATAAAAATAAAATAATAATAATAATAATAATAAATAATAATAATAAATTAATGTAAAATATTAGCCCAAAAACATTACAAAAACATACTGAATTACAGTAAGAGAATCTTTATAGAGAAAAATGTGAACTACAAAACATTCCAATGCATTATGACAAGGAGAAGAATGAATAATTTAAATCAAGTAATTATATTGAAATATGATTATAAATATGAATATTATTATTGGTTTATATATATGAGCACTGACAGTTGAAGTGAAAAACAATGTTAGTGAAGCAATGTTAGCAAGTGAACATTTTGTCCTGATGTTGATGTTGATGTTGATGTGTTAGAAGCAGGGCCAAATTGTGATGGCTAGACGACTGGGTCAGAGCATCTCCAAAACTGCAGCTCTTGTGGTGTGTTCCAGGTCTGCAGTGGTCAGTATCTACCAAAAGTGGTCCGTATCTATCAAAAGTGTTCCAAGGAAGGAACAGTGGTGAACCGGCGACAGGGTCATGGGCGGCCAAGGCTCATTGATGCACGTGGGGAGCGAAGGCTGGCCCATGTGGTCCGATCAAACAGACGACTAGCCCAAATTGCTAAAAATACAACTAGCTCAAATTGCCAAAGAAGTTAATGCTGGTTCTGATAGAAAGGTGTCAGAATACACAGTGCATCACAGTTTGTTGCGTATGGGGCTGCATAGCCGCAGACCAGTCAGGGTGCCCATGCTGACCCCTGTCCACCGCCGGAAGCGCCAACAGTGGGCACGTGAGCATCAGAACTGGACCACAAAGCAATAGAAATAGGTGGCCTGGTCTGATGAATCACGTTTTCTTTTACATCACATGGATGGGCGGGTATGTGTGCGTCGCTTACCTGGGGAACACATGGCACCAGGATGCACTATGGGAAGAAGGCAAGCTGGCGGAGGCAGTGTGATGCTTTGGGCAATGTTCTGCTGGGAAACCTTGGGTCCTGCCGTCCATGTGGATGTTACTTTGACACGTACCACCTACCTAAGCATTGTTGCAGACCATGTACACCCTTTCATGGAAACGGTACACCCTGGTGGATGTGGCCTCTTTCAGCAGGATAATGCACCCTGCCACAAAGCAAAAATGGTTCATGAATGGTTTGAGGAGCACACCAAGTTTGAGGTGTTGACTTGGCCTCCAAATTCCCCAGATCTCAAGCCAATCGAGCATCTGTGGGATGTGCTGAACAAACAAGTCTGATCCATGGAGGCCCCACCTCGCAACTTACAGGACTTAAATGATCTGCTGCTAACATCTTGGTGCCAGATACCACAGCACACCTTCAGGGGTCTAGTGGAGTCTATGCCTTGACGGGTCAGGGCTGTTTTGGCAGCAAAAAGGGGACTAACCCAATATTAGGTCATAATGTTACGCCTGATCGGTGTAAGTAAGTAATATATATATACTTTTTCGATACAGATCGTTTTAAAGCAGCTTTACATAAAATCATGATGTTTACAGTATCTTAATATCTTCACGCCGTGTCGCATTTAGCAGATTAGAACTGGGTGATAACGGTTTATATTTTGCGATCATATAAACAATGACATGAGAGAACATTTGTCATGACTTATTACATAAAAGACATTATTTGTCTTCAACATGACAAATTATATCATCAGGCTTATGTAATTCTAGTACCCTAAGATTTGAGGTTTATTTACAAATATCCTCATAGTTCCCCTTTAATGAACACCTAGAGTTTAAAGAGCCCTAAAAAGAAACCTGAGAATACTATTCTGGTTCTCACATCTGCTGTAATTACAGAACAGGGAAGTGGAGTCTATTTCTCAACATTAAATCGGCGGATATATCCTCGTCTCCTCTATAGGTTAGCTCAGACACATTCAGGGCAGCACAGCCCGCTTTTGCAATAGCTCCATTTGTCATTCTGTCATTGCAGCTTACACAAAGGTGTGGCTTTGTGGATGAAGCTAATGTATTTGTGCTGAGAACACCATTGGAAAGCTTTGCAGCAGACCGTATTGGCCAACCGATAATGACAAACCGCCCTTTAAATCAGTGGAGGTCGAATATACACTTTATTCACAACCACTATAAGAGACTATGAAAATATTGTAGTTTATAAGTGGATCCAAAAAGCATAACACACCCTGTTTTTTCCACCAAATGTGTTCAATTTTGAGCTTTGCTTATAAATCTCTAAAAAGCACTTGGTTCACAACCGTACTCGCATCACAAATAGTGCTGTATCAAGAGAGCCATAGTAGCATTACTGGGCTAATGACCCACAGCTGCATACGGTGTCATCTATTGTGTCGCTGATAAATCAATAATGCCAAAACAACAAACCCAAATGCACGCATAGATCAGTCCGACAGCAGCCATGCGGTTCGGATCAAATGCATCTTTATGTTGTGTTAACGAGCCAATGCATCTTATGAAAAGAAAAATGCCATTTGCGGTTAGAAAAGACTGGACGAAAAGTGATAAATTATAATGTGTGTGTGTGTGTGTGTGTGTGTGTGTGTGTGTGTGTGTGTATGTATGTATGTATGTGTATGTATACACACACACACACACACACACATATCAGGGGCGTTCCCTCAGAGTAGGCAGTGTCTCCTCAAAAAAAAAAATTGATGAGAAAATAATCGATATTGCAAAAATAAAAACGCAAATATTACAAATATGACATTAAAACATGTTGAAGTCACACATTTTTATAAAGTGTACTGTCCAACAGCGACACCCGCAGGTGAAGTTACAGAGGGAGGCGCGCCTCCTCTGTCCCCATTGACTTAAAATAGACACCCTAAAGCGTGCGCTGAGTTTTGTGGGGGGTAATTGAAATTAATGGGGAAAAATAACGTGAGAGGAGTCAATGGCTCCATCGCACTATGATTGGATATGATTGGTTTGTACGATATATCCCGCCTCTTGTTTTCGTGCGCTTTGGAATCGGCCTGAATGAATACAATGCCGTTAATGGGAAGACTAATTAAAAGAAAACAACTCAAAACAACTTAGGACTTAGATATCACTGCTTTATGTCGCGTCAAAATCAAACCTAAAATGGCCTGAAAACATGATGATTGTGAGGGTTTTAGTGAGTAACCTGCTTGGGGAAATTAAAGATACATCTTCGTGTCTGTGACCAGTGTGTACAAGCTTGATGAATGGTGAAAATAAGTTGACTATTAAAAAGAACATTAGTTCACAAATAATATATAATGTTTAAATTGCTACTGCCTTTAGTTATTATTATTAAATAGATGTAAAAACGCGTAAAACACTTACTTGATTACATTTATACTTGACTTCAATAAATAGAACATTACTTAGTGTAAAAATACAAACTAGAATTGTGTTTGGTCTCTCTTTTTTACATAGTTTATTTAACCAGGAAAATTAAGCGTAACAGGTACATAAATGTACATTTGAGACACATTTTGAGTACAATCCATTACATTACACATTTAAGGTAATAATAATCTGACTACTTCTTGATTACTTTTAGATTACTTTTGACCTAACTCGTTTATCACATTGATATGAATAGGATAATCTTAAACCACATTGATATAAAAATACAAAGATAAAGAAAATATCCCTGCATTGCATGCAATTATGCAAATTTGTACATTGTTAATATACATATAATATACACTCAAGTTCTTGTAATTAGATTATGCCGGTATTATGTTTTAAAATACTCAGTAATCAGACTATAGTTACTTTTTTATTGACTACATGATTACATGTTATTCTCACATTGGCAGTAAATTATTCATAATTCATTGATTCTCCTTACTACTTATTTACTACTTATACTACTCCTAACTACTTTTTATCTTTTAAAATTTCCTTTGTAAAAATGCCTAATGCTTATATACGTTCAGAAGCTCTTCCAGGTTTGTGGAATTGCACACACACCAGCCACTAGTCATGTGACTATCACTGAAAACTGAGATACTCACAGCATTTGATCACTGGATACAAAAATCATTTCACTTTTAACAAGTGTTTAGCCAACATTGCAATATTGCATATCTAATCAACTCTAATGAACAAATGACTTATTTGAATTATCACTTAGTGAGTCATTAAACCATGTATTACCATACTGTCTTTAGAAGGCTTTTGTGTTTCAAACACATTAAAATGTACAAACTCACAAAATTACATGCAATGCAGGGATATTTTCTTTCTCTTTGTATTTTTATATTAATATGGTTTAAGATTATCCTATTCAAATCAATGTGAATCATAAGTTTGGTCAAAAGTAATCTAAAAGTAGTCAGATTATATTACCTTAAATGTGTAATGTAATGGATTACTTTAACTACAATTTTTGTCATGTAATTTAGAATCAGTAACCTACTACAATTTGTAAGTAATATTCCCAGCTCTGTATATGCATATCATTTAATAAATGGACCCAGACACACTACAATGATATTATATCATAATATATGAAGTGTTTCAGTAATATTGCTCATAGCAAAATCTATAATACCAGAAAGACACTACTTGATCATTTTGGTCTCATGTGTGTACCTTGAACTAATGGACTGGTCTTTGAACAGCTGCATGCAAACATTTTGGGTTAAAAAAAATGAAGGCAATATTTCTTCTGACCGGCAGAGGGAGACACACTCAATGTTTTTTTTCCCTGCAGAGCTGCTGTATATTCAACTAAAAGCATCAAATCTTCTACCAGGTTTCCCACACATTTAAACCACTGAATTTTCATGATTCTTTATGATTAGGATAAATGAAAATTAAAAATGCTGCAACTAACAAACTAACTTGGCAACTAACTGAAATAAGTTAAAGTACTAAAATAACAAATAAAAATAAATTAAAGCTATATAGAAATTAATAATGATGAAAAGAACATGAAAAGCACATAAAAATTATTGAAAACTAAGAAAACACAAAGAACAATTTGTAGCTAATAGTTTAAATCTTAAACTATTAATTTACATAAGCTTTCCAGTTGTTCATAATAATAATTTTAAAGAAGATTGCACTCACAAAGAGCAATTTCTAACCAATTAAATTATTTTAAACCCAAGCATAACTAGATATATTTGCATTACTTATTACAGATTTCATTACTTTCCCTCACTTTTCTGAACTATTTAAAAGAAGGAAATGTAAGTGTAGTGCGGTGCAGTACCTTCAAAAGAGCCAGCGCCACATTGAAGATGATGTTCAACCCCTGTGAAGACATTGAAAAAAAAAATTATACACACAAAAACACACGGAAGAATTTATTTGAATATCAAACTGCCTGGAACTACAAAACGGGCCACATACAAAGACATTTTATTGTAATAAAGACTATACAATTTGGAATAAATGGTTCGGAATGGTTCTGCAATGCTGTCTTTGCGCTCTACTAGCAATGGGAAGTGCGATGTCGGATGCATTTGCATTTCCTAAAATAGCTTGAATCATACAAAGAGCTCAAATGTGTGGGAGTGACAGGAGCTGAAGGAAGAGGCAAACAATCTCGCTCGCACACGCTCAGGTGGACTGACAGGCAGGTTGATGTGCACAGGCACAGTGAGGCGGAGGTCCTCTGTCTCTGTGTCTGTGTGTCTGTGTGTCTGTGTGTGTGTGTGTGTGTGTGTGTGTGTGTGTGTCAGAGGGGAGCAGGTGGCATCGCAATAGCGAGCGGAGAAGCAATGCTGAAGTCAGCTCCGCATGGAAACACCCGTCTCGAGCATCGCTTAGACGACCCGTTCACATGGCAACACAGAGCTAAAAATATCCCATGTTCTCTATTAATAACAGGCGGCAGAAAGTATCTCTTCCCGACAGGCTCTAGATGGCGCTAGGGGGCTAAATGGAAATTGCAGGGGGGATAATTGTGTGTGTGTTTGTTTGGAGCAGTACACTTTGGTTATACAAAAAATATGATTTTAAAACCCAAGTTGATATACTACAATTGCTGGTTATAATCGATACTAGCAAAACAAAATCAGTATTTACATTAACAGGAAATTATGTCAATAAACAACCTGAGCAATTTGTCCCAACTGGCACACACTGGCAATGGTGGAACAGCATGTCAAGTTAAAAATAATTAATAAAAGTGAAATATATATATATATATATATACATATACACTCACCTAAAGGATTATTAGGAACACCATACTAATACTGTGTTTGACCCCCTTTCGCCTTCAGAACTGCCTTAATTCTACGTGGCATTGACTCAACAAGGTGCTGAAAGCATTCTTTAGAAATGTTGGCCCATATTGATAGGATAGCATCTTGCAGTTGATGGAGATTTGTGGGATGCACATCCAGGGCACGAAGCTCCCGTTCCACCACATCCCAAAGATGCTCTATTGGGTTGAGATCTGGTGACTGTGGGGGCCATTTTAGTACAGTGAACTCATTGTCATGTTCAAGAAACCAATTTGAAATGATTCGAGCTTTGTGACATTGCATTATCCTGCTGGAAGTAGCCATCAGAGGATGGGTACATGGTGGTCATAAAGGGATGGACATGGTCAGAAACAATGCTCAGGTAGGCCGTGGCATTTAAACGATGCCCAATTGGCACTAAGGGGCCTAAAG
>CM077217.1:11699003-11714003 GCA_039654625.1 Rhinogobio ventralis | reverse complement strand
TATATTTATATAGATAGATAGATAGATAGAGAGTAGACAGCCAGACAGACTATCTATCCATCTATCTATCTATCTATCTATCTATCTATCTATCTATCCATCTATCTATCTATCTATCTGTCTGTCTGTCTGTGTCTACACTATCTATCTTTCTGTTTATCTGTCTACACTATCTGTCTGTGTCTGTCTGCTCTCTATCTATCTGTCTACACTATCTGTCTGTCTATCTATCTATCTATCTATCTATCTATCTATCTATCTATCTGTCTGTCTGTCTGTCTGTCTGTCTGTCTGTCTGTCTGTCTGTCTGTCTACACTATCTATCTATCTTCTCACACATGCCCACACACTCACATTCTGACAGATCAAATTAAATCTGACACCCAAGCACCCAAGGTTATTTTTCATACATGCAGTAGCACCACCTCTCCTCCACGCCACACAAAGAGATAAACAAAAACATGCGTTTCCAACACCCTCACCCTTCTCATGCACATGTACGTGGATGCATCCACAAACAAACAAACAAACGAATACACACTCAGGCCAGATTTTCAGCTGATGTCAAACAAGGCCAGCAGCCCATCCCCCCCCAACAACAGCCCCCACCACAGATTCACTGAAGTCATGCTGGGACAGCATCTGCCGTCACCAATACCTCCACCCCCCAGTTCCTTCCAAATCTCCCCTTCTGCTCCGACATTCCCCTTCCACCACCTTTTGTTTCCGCTCCCCACACACACACACACGATATCTGGCCTTTTATTGCCCAATTTGTCCTCTATACACAGTGTCATTTTTCTAAACATTCTTATTAGCCATAGCACCACTGCATACCCTTACAGAATATACTGTGGTACATGACCTGTCAGATAGTAATACCATAGTATTTTTTTTGTTTGCATACCATGTTATTTACATTAGTGTTCAAAAAAACAGTATCCAATGACAATACCATGGTACTTCAATATGTAACCTGGTACAGATTAATTACCATATTAATTTACCATGCTTTTTACATGGCACTTCAATACCTTAGTACTATGTCCAACACACCATTGTAGTACTATAGTATCATTTTTAAGCGCTTAATTAAAAAAAAAAAAAGTACCAAAAGGTACTACAAATGTATTGTTAACAGTTACCATGGTACTACCATTGTATTTTGCACATGTGCCTTGGTACTATCATGCTAGTTTGTACATGCACCATGGATGTATTATGTAATCTTAGAAGTACCATAACACATGACTTTCAGTACCATGTGAGTCCATAAATATACCATAGTATTTTCTGTAAGAGATTGCCATGGTACCATTTCCAAAATACAATGTTATCATTAAAAATATCTTGATAATATTATATGATTTTGTTAATGAGTTCAAAAAATACCATGCTATTACTATCCAAATACCATGGTACATGTCCATAGTATCATGTCCAATAATATGGTCCATTTTAGTACTTTTTTGTTAATGATTTCAAAGAATACCCTGGTATTACCATAGTACCATGTCCAAAAGCATTGCAATGCCATGTTTTTTAGTGTATGTTATCACGCATCAAAGAAAGGCCATCACTCTTTTCTGCTGTACTCAGCAACTGCTCAGCACACAACTCTATTTTTAAAGTGGCACCATCAGCCCCAGTGGGTGGCACAGGATTTCCTAATTGTGATCAACTTTCAGCTTGAGCTCTTGCTGGAAGGTTCCGCTCTCTGGCTCAGTCTGGGTCTTGCATATAAAATCCGCTAGTCTCCTTAGGCATCTGTTGACTTGGCATGTAGCAGGAAATCGCAGCGAGCAGGGCTGCGTAGCCGTAATCTGCTGGCCTCCTGAGGGTCACTAGAGCAGGAGGCTAATAAACGGGATTGCGTGACCCTCTGGACTGCCAAGCACTGTGGGAAAAACATTTAAGAGGGGTTAAAGTCAGTGTTGGGTTTTATGTCTATGTCATACGTAAATGCTGTAGGGTCTTGGACATGCATATGTTCCATCTTGTTCAGATGTGATGGTCAAAACGTGTATGAGAAATAACGTTAACGGTTCTTTGATAGTTTGGATGGGGTAGTTAAAGGGCGGCGCTCATTCTGAGCAGCTGTTGAATGAGATAAGAACATTTTGGTCTACGACAGGAGAAAGCGACGACATGGTAGAGACCAGGGGAGTTCGTTTTACTCACACAGCTCTTACTAGCTGGCCTCCATTACACTCACCCCGCTAAACCTCACTCTCATCTGGGTCAAGGCACCAATGCAACCCCTCCGATTCTACTCAACCTGCTCCGAGCAGGATTCGAACCTGTGTCTCCAAACAGTGGACGCACTAACAAGGGCGCTAAAGACCTCGGTCTCTAGTGTCTGTCGTTAGTGCACCTCCTGAGACCAGGGGAGTTTGTTTTACTCGCACAGCTCCTACTAGCTGGCCTCCGTTACACAATTATAGCAAGCTAACCATTAACTTTTGTATGAGAATCAGACCAAAATTTGAGGTGTTATCTCTTAAAAATACAGCGGCCATCTGCATTGACTTTCATTGTATGGAAAAGAGCAGCGTGATCATTCTCCTAAATGTCTGTCTTTGTTTCCCACAGATCAAAGAAAGTCATACTGGTACTTTGCATACAACATAAAGGTGAGTAAAAGGTGACCAAATCTTTTTTTTTGGGTAAACTACCTTTTAAAAGGGTCCTTCATTGGTAGGTTCCTTGCATGACCTTAGGTTCACCAAAGAGCCTCCTCATCAATTTTGCTATACAGGGTTCTTGGGTACTAGAGAACTAGAACTAGAGAACTGTTTCTGCTGTGGCTTTTGTCTGTAAAACACTTTTGGTACGAATCTAACCTTTATTCCTATCAGGATAACATTGTTTCTCCTGTGTTTGGTTCACTTTAGAAACAGTCGCCAAGTCAGAAGCAAAAACTGTCTGCTCCCAAAAGAGTCCAAATGTTTGGAGTTTCCTCAGTGGCAGGCCAGAGAGAGAAAAAGGTGTCCTTTATATTCTCACTGTTTCCATAGGGCATACGGTCTTATAATAGGTGGAGTCGCTCACTGCCTGGATGGAGATCAATTTACTGAATTGTTGCTAAGCATTACAGTACAATGTTTTCTTTGTTTTGACAAAGAGTACTGATAGTTTTCATTACTACACCCTAAAAAGAGTTGAACCAATTTCAAACAACCACCAAAGTTGGTCATAAGAGTAGTTTTATAAGAGTAGTGAGTATATGATGAGCACTATTTTTATTCATAAAGTTCAGATAGGTATGTTTTCATGAATGGGACGAATTACTGTAAAACTATGCAGCGAGCTCCTTTGTGTTTATTGTTGTGGCAGCTGCTGTTGGTTACTAAGCCACTTTGACTCTCCAGCACGAAGCTTGTTTTGTCTCCCTGGAAACTTTTGCCACACAAAAACACTTACTGTTGCGTCAAAACCAAGAAAACCGGCGGTTCTGACCTTGATTTTTAGACTTATTTAGATATTTAGAAGATTCTGTGATGTCATTACAACCCAGAGGCAAAGTTCCCATCAAGGAATGTTTATGATATTCATTACTTTTAAGGACAAATGGAACTGTAGACGTAAGATTTAGTCACTGAACAACAACAAAAATCACTTTTGGATGTGTCCTGTTTAGTGAACTTTTTTGTGAGTCATGGTGAGCAAATAAAAAGTCCTCTGAAGAATATTTCCCTTAACTATAAGCTGAACTTTGACCATTTCAAGGAACTAACCCAGTGAGAAAACTACAAAGGTATTTTGCCCATGCAACAAAATTATACTTCCTCTTTTTTTTAGTGGTCAGGGCTCAAAAAGAGCTTTTAAAGCATTTCAACACAAGTAGACAATAGAACAATAGAATCATTCCTAAATGGTCAAAAATAAGGTAAATGTGATCTCACAATTGTGACTTTATTTCTCCCAGATGTGACAATATCTTGTAACTGTGACTTTGTCTCGCAATATGAATTTCTTATTTACTTTTTCTCACAAATATCTTTTACTCACAATTGAAGAAAAGGTGCAACACTCACTCTATAAGAAAAAAGTTTGGACTATCTTCTACTCTCAGGCAGAAATGGGATTCCATAGTTTTAAACTTGCACCTTAGCAACCACATAACAACACACTAGCAACCGCATAGCAACTACATAGAAACAAGCTAAAAACAGAACACCCTAGCAACAACACAGCAACATCCTAGAAACTATGCTGACACCTCATCAAACACTTTAGTGTCTTAACTGCATAGCAACACCCTGGCAGTTGCCCAGAACAACCTAGTCAAAACCATTCAGGACACCTTAGCAACTGCATAGCAATGTGTTGGCAACCACCCCGAACACCCTAGCAATTAGCCACTTAGCAACCTGCTAGAATAATTCAAAACAACCAAGCCACTGCATAGCAACACCCTGGCAACCACTTAGATTAATAGTGGCGAGTTTTACGCGGGCAACAAAGTAGTTGTCTTTATTAAAAAAAAAAAAAATCTAGTTACAAATCAGTGACCATTCGAAAGGAATCAAGCCTCCTTCAGTCTGATTTTTGTTGCATATCAGATCAGATTTAGCAAGTGTGAATGGCAAAAAATAGTTTTTTACTAATCTGTTTTGAGCTACATTTGATGTGTGGTTTGAAATCCGTTTCAGTCTGACTGCTCTGATCGGATTTTGCGTGGTTTATGTGACTTTCTCACGCCAAGTAGAACGCAAACGTCAGACGTTGTTATAGGAGCAAGCTGAAAGTTGCTGCAGAAACAAGGTTGTGGATTTGGATTTTCACTGAGTGGGATTGTAGCCTTAGTGTGTGTGTGTGTGTGTGTGTGTGTGTGTGTGTGTGTGTGTGTGTGTGTGTGTTCATGTTTGACTAACATGAAATTTCTCACTATTTTCAGATCTGTCTACAGCACGGCTCCTGTTGGGACATATGACCCTCCTGTAACGACAAAGCATGAGAAAGGTACACCAGCCTTTTTTCTCATAGCGGCCATCTGTCTGCTCTAATTGTCCCAAGCTTCCTTTGCTCTCAACATGCCCCAGCGTGTAGCGTTTGAGGAGACACCTAAACGTTCAGGCCTGTTGTCATTGCAAAAGCCTCACATATCAGTTACATGACTGTTTGCTATTAGTTTGTAGAGTCTATAAAGCTTTTGGGAACTGCAATTAAACACGACTCCACGCCCAACAGGAAACATACATCAATGTGACGTTTTGCGCGTGTAGTTCGTCTCTGGTCTTCTGGCCCGGTCCTTCAAGGTGGACCCTCCCCCCAACCCCACAACCCCCCAACTCTACGACAACACCCCCTTCCTTCACCATCCCAGGCTGCTCCTGTTTCAGGAAGCCCGGCCCTGTCACTGATCCCATGCTGGCATTTTTCCCAGGATACCCCTCCCCCGGTCCCATTTTCCCTCCAACAACCACCTCCTCCTCCAATCCTCGGCACCCTCCCCCACCCAAATCGTTTTTTCCTCCTGTCCTCTGCCAGTTTCCCAAGATAAACAAAGACTTCAGTTTGTCTGGGCTCCGGCAGGGGTCAAATGGAATGAATAGCGGGGCCATAGCGAGGGCTCTTTCTCTCTCCCCTCCTTGAAAAGATCACTGCCGAATTGTCTTTGTGATTGTGCTCTTGTGGGGGGAGGGGGGCGTTGAGTCATTGTAGACCAGTTTCAAAGTTCTAACTGCTTTGCGGTTACAACTTTCAGTTCCCTGTTTGGTTTTATTGCACACTAGAGCCGTAGTTTCCCTGTTTATTTTGCAGTCTCACATAAACTGCCTAATCTGAGATATGGTGGTGCCATATTTTGTCATTACTCGATCTCAATAAAGAAAATACAGGGAGAATCTTTGATCTTTTGGCAGATGACAAATGGTTTGCTAGTGTTTTGAAGGCTTCTGATTAGGTTCAGTAATTCCTGCATGCACAAAGCTGATTTAAATGGACAATGACTCCTTTAAGCTGTCGCATGAATATGGGAGAGTTTACGTATTGGTTTGTGAGATTATTCTCACACTTGTCGCCCAACCCCCTCAGATAGTTTTGGAGGAATACTGTTTAAATACCATAGTTTACTCTAGGTGGATGAGTAGCTTTATGGAGACTGATGAGATCATTGACGAAATGCTTTGTGGCTTTGTGTCAATGAGGAGATATCCATCTTGCTGAATGAGTGGTCAAAAGTTTTCCTGACTTTCTGTTTGCATCAAACAAAAGAACTGCTGGGGTAGATCTTGTCTCTACTTGTATTTAGACGGGTGTTTTGTTCAGGCATCTTTCTGCCCTGCTCTATGGGACTGACCATGTTAGACAGGGACATGGCATGGCTCTTAGCACACAATAAATCACCTATACACCTAAAACAGTCCTTGACATCTTATCTTTATTGCTTTTTTTGTTGTTCAGAGCTATTTTATGAGTGTTGCTAATTAGCAAGTTGAGTATTACTTTTAATATTGCTAATACTATTAAATACTAAAGTATTGGACTTTGGTTTTGACGTTACTCTTCTAAATGTACATACTGTTGATTTTTGCTTGATAAAATGGTTTTTAAAAAGTCCTATAGATTTATATTTAAGTGGGGGTATGATATCAGTGGACTAAACTATCATGAAGTGTCTTTACATGGTTTGCTATAGTCTTTAGTCAAGTCATCCAAGTATACATGACACAATGTATAATCAAATATTTGTGCATCAAATAGGTGCGTTCACATTTATTGTTGTTCAGCAAATTTTTTGGGGAAAATTCCAGTCATTTCAATAGGAATCCACCCGATCTGGAATTTCATGTAAGGGCGAAAGATTTGTGCAAAGATTTCGCAAACAAGTTCAATAAATTCGCTTGGTTGACCAAAAGAAAGCTGCTTGGTTTGAAAGTGGCTTTTGAGTGGTTCTTCATGCAACGCTATACTTGACAATAGATCTTTTTGCCGGCAAGATTTCGCCAATCAGACCGCACCTTTAGTCCGACTTTGTGAAAACTGGTTTCAGTTGAACATTGAGCATTTACATGACATTTTAAAAAGACAAATTATAGTTTTAGTCCAACTTTTATAGTGCAAGTAAACGGCCTAGTAAGTAACCACCCAGAGCACCCAAGCAAAAACAATTCAGAATCCTTCACTATTCACAATTTTTTTTCGGGGGGAAAAAAAAAATTCTTGTTATTGCATTGTCATTTGGTATGAGTCTGATCTGCCACACAATTACCTGATCATTTACCAAAACTTTAATCAGATCAACATTCCCACTAAATTTCTCCGCTTTTGACATTCCAGACCCACATGCTCTCCGGCAGGAAGCGTTTATACAACTTTGCTCTTTTCCTCCCACCCCCACCCCCTTTCCTTCCAGGACAGAGGAATGCAGGAGCGAGAGGCCAGTCAGGAGAGGACAGCTGGATGTGTTTTAAGCATGGTTTGTGAAGAGCCAGTGATGTTGCATCACATGCGACAAGCGCTTTTAAATCTATATGTTGATTTTGGATTGGACTTCCCAATGTTAGTGATAACTTTAGGTATTACACTATTAAAGGAACTGCAGAAATTTGAGAAAGTCCACCGCAGCCAAGAGTTACACATCAGGCCACGCCTTCGTCATCTGCTCCAGCTCTGTTGCTGTTCTGTGCTGGTGTGGTCAGCTGACTTGGCCATGGCCGGGATTTGAATGACCCACATTTCTCAAACGAGCAGGGCGAGAGAGCAGCTTTACTCTTGCCTTCTGGTCTTTCTCAAGGGAATGTATCTATCAATAGCTGCCCATGTCTGTGTGAAAGAATGCGGCCACACCGGGCACCAAGCTGGTTCTGCTGGAGCCAATGTCAGCTTTGGTGTAAAGATTTTTTTTGTTTTTACATATAATACTCACACTTTAAAAAGCTGAACACACTGTTTAAAAACTTGAGCTTTTCCTACCTGATCTGACCTTTACAAATCACTTTTCCCCCCACACCTTTTTCACCAGTGAATGTAAATGAATTTGTGTTTACTGGAGAAGGATTTTAAAATTATTTTATTAGAGATTATATATTATCATTTATCAAGTCTATCGTTTATAGACTTTTCCAGGCTTGGAAGTCACAATTTTAAATTTTTCTGAAGGTTTTCCATGACCTGTTTTTCCATGTGCATGGGAACCCGCAAGCTATTATTGGTGTAGCCTAGTCATATTTATGATTCCTTTATTTTATTTTAGATAAACTGAATTTTGTATTGACTGTAAACTGACTGTAGATGCATTCATATTTCACTTATAACGACTGCATTCTTGGCCAGTGAATTAAATACATTTCTCCATAATTACTCATATAAAATGAAAATGCTTTTTGAGCATTAAGTCCTTTGGTCATTGTAAATTATGAATCATATCTCCTCTATTAATAATGTAAGACTGCTCAAGTGATGTTGCTGCATGAAAAAAAAGTTGATGGTATAGTGAAAGACATCAGTGATTTTATTATGACTGTTCTCTCTTCTAGGAAAAGGCATGTCATGTTGAATAGCCTGGGACCAAAGACAGGCCCTGTGATAAGAGACTGCAGTCTGTGCTGAAACTGAACCCTGCATACCACACATGCTTTAGGGGCACAATAGCTCTCTTTACAACATGCAGTAAAAATTGCCTGGAAGTATTGCAGTGGAACAGCAGCTGAGCATTCTTGTTCTTCTCAAACTTGTCGGATCACTTTGGACCAGCTAAATAGTTGTTTGAGAAAGCTGCATTTTAAATACTAATCCTAAATTGTATATCAGTTTCTTATATTCAGAATCAAATGTGTGAAGCACATGGTTCCCACACCCTTTGACCAGTTAATTTCCATTTGTGATAATGAATAGTTTTGTTATATATAAAATACATATTTATATATTTTAGAGATTGCACTCAAAGTGCAATTTGACTGAAATAGTCTATTTTATATTAAACCATTTACTATTTAGAATCATAGTAATCTCCATTAATGTCTGCAAATCACAACTTTAAAGTTCTATCACCATTGGAATCTTGAAAACAGCCTTGGGCTGGAATTTTAAATAAGAATAGTCTGAAAACAGCTCATCATTTGCATAAAGGTGTATGAGGTGTCATTCTAGTCATGTGACTAGTCACGTTCTCAACTTTTCCACTCGTGAACAGAAAGGACAGAAACAATGCGTCATTTCACATTTTTTAATACGTGAGCACCACGTAAATTGTCATGATACCAAAATACATAGATTCAGAATGCAACATGGGAAGCAATATATACACACACTCAAATATCACATAATGTACAGGTCTTTATAAAACAAAGACATTAAAACAGTGGCCTAAACCTCGTACAGTCAAGTTTGGTGTGTTCGACCCTGAATCGGTTCGGTGACAATGTAATATTGACCTTCATGACACGTTTGCATATGTTGTAATACCCCTCTCGCTCACATGGCTTTTGAATTGTCTGAATAGAGAGTTCAACACTTCAAGAACTGTAATCCCAAGAAGTAGCACCAGCATTCAGATAGTTCCTTCACTAGAAAGGCATGCCCGGACATCTCACAGGCCAAACTGAGCTTGTACTTTGGTAGCGCCACTCGTGCTTTGCTGGGAAGTCCCACACTACGATGTTGAGCTCAGGCCTGACCACGTGTTACCAATGCACGCAGGGCAACCCGGATAAGAAGTACAGTACAATACAGTTAGAAAGCTACTATCGCTGTACTCCAAGGGTTTAGGCTCTTAAGCATTTGGTCGCAGCAGATTTGACCACTATCTTCAGCCTCAGCCTCAGGTTTAGCGCTGTCTTTGCTGAGAAGTCCTGAGAAACTGGAACCAAATATCGTTATGAGGTTGGACACGTTACTTGTGTCCATCTTCTCGCCTTCCTCGTCCTCTTTAGCGTTTGAGGAAGCAACTTTGGTCCTTTTTTGAGGCGAATCGCCACTTTCCGACTCCTCCGCGCTTCTTTTCCTGTTTGAACAAACGTGCGTTTTGGGTGGTTGATGTGATTCCCCGTTCGCTACAGGCGTTGACTGACGTTCTGCTACTGTACTGACTGAGGGACTCTCCGTGGGTTCGTTAATGGTTTCCGGTTGTGTTTCAGATGAAACGTTACCAACAGAGTCCAACGAAGAGTTTAGTTTTTGCTCTTGTTGTAAAGTGGAAGTACAATCCGCCTGGGCTAATTTCACCTCGTCGTCGTTTTCGCGATATTCCCGCTCTTTCTCGCTCGTCTCGGGCTGCTTATTCGGTTGAGGTTCCTCTGGGCTTTCTGCTTGGTCACATTCCGTTGTAGAGGGAGGGAATTTCTCCCGCTCTGAATCCATAATGTCCCATTCGTTCCCTTCGCGTTCGCCTTGAGCGTTCAGGCACACGCCGCTGTAGTAGTCGCTCAGATAGACCTGGCGCGCGCTGCGAAGGACCAGCGATACCAGGAGGTTTTTGTGCAATTTAATGCCGCCTCGTTGAATGCGTGAGTTGTAGATTTTTCCCAAGGAAATACTCATAATCCGGTGGGCTTCCACTTTGTATTCCATGGCTGGAGTCGAAACGCTTAAGTTCACAAACGGTACAAAGTTCGCCGAGCGTTTCACGTTTGATTTCCTCTCAGGATTCTCCTCAAAACGTTACTGTGAATTGGCCAGCGACGTACAAACACGTTCGTAAATAACGGGCCAAGAACTTCCCCTCCTGTAGATCAAATCGTCCCTTATTTTGTTGACAAAAGCCTCATTCTCATTCACAAAATACAATATCGGTGTTATTGGGTGAGTGTAGGAGAATTCATTACCTCACACATTCTCTTCTGCACCCGACAATGATCTAGGGAGGAATGAGACCGTTTCTATTTTTAACTCGCTTTTATACTTCAGCGTCAGCGACTACACTAGCCAATCAGATCTCGAGTTGGGTTCTGCCACCGTTGTGAATCACACCCCGCCAAATAGGCAAGGACCAATGTGAGAGCGCTATGGCGATGAGTCATATTTAAATACTAACGTGGGAGAACTGTTTAAAGGGAAAGAAATGTTTTCAAGCTAAAACACACAGATATTTTTTGTTTTCGTTGTGTGTATTCAGCTATTTTGACTTATATAATTCAATTTAATAAATAATTTAATAATTTATATTTAAAACACAATATCGTTTTCGTAAGTAAATAGAATCAAATAACAACCCACATGTGACATACAAGGAAGTAAAACATGTTTTTACATGTCACTGAGCTTTTTCAGGGTAGGATCGTTATTTCATACATTTAGTTTCTGAATATATATATATATATATAAATATATATATATATATATATATATATATATATATATATATATATATATATATATATATATATATATTAATGTATTATTAGTATTACACAGTTACCACATATCATCTCTTCTTGTTTTGTAAGAAGAAAAACGTTACTTCCCCTTTAATTTTTTCAACTGACTTCCTCGACTGATGTAATGGTTTGTCTGCTACAGTCGTGTCACATGACTCTATTGTGCAAATCCATTGCGGTGTCTGGGCAAATGTGAATGGAGCTGTTAGTGGGGGGAAGGGCAGTGTTTTGTTTGAAGAAACAGTTAGCTGCTACTCATTAACTAAAATGCGGGAGATTTTACCCTGATGATAATGCTTCTTAATTGCGATACTTTCGTTAGGCTATATCTATGTATGTAATGTTTGATTATAGGCCTAATCCTTGTACGTTGGTTTGTGAGTTTCCCTGCATTAAGATGTGGGTCATAAACAAACCTGACAGGAAGAGCGGGCTATGACGTAAGACACGTTCAGAGATCGTTTATCTAAATATAAACGATTACAGCCATGGCTACCGCAAACTATCTTTGTGAAATTCTTGGTTTCAAGTGTCTCAAACCGTAATTCAGATTATGAATGTATCTTTGATAGACAAGAATATGTCAAAAAAACAAAAAAACAAAAAACTAAACTATAAACCAGCATTCAGCTGTGTTTTGCTGTTAATGGATTGCGTGTTGATGGGAAGCTGGCAACTGGTACTATAAATAAAACCAGAGTTGATCATTTATGCAGCTTTACTTACTAAAGCGAGCTGAAGTGTTTCCAACTGGTTTGCTGGATTTACATCATACACAATGTCCTCTTACCAGTGGACAGCACTGGTGTAGATAGTCAACTAATGAGAATGCAGCGAGCTGTGGTGAATAATGTATGAAGCATGGTGTTTTAGTAGGCAGACGAGGTGCATAGCTACATTAAGAGAAACCAATCAATGGTTTATTTTTTATTATTGTAGGTGGTTTCAAATGATATTATTATTAATGTATTTTAATCTTTAATATATGAGAATAGACCTGAGGTGTTTAATTAATGTAGGCCTAATGTATCAAAGTACTCTAGTGGCACCACAGTACAGTATGGTATCAGGTGGCATACCTTGTTACTTTCATAAGGTACCATATAATAAAATGTTTACAAAATTGTTGGACATTGTTGGATACTATTACGGTATTTTTGAAAGTAAGTTTGAATACGAAGTAAACCACCTATGGTATTACCATCAGGAATTACCACAATACCATAGTACTACCAATAATAATAATAATTCCAATAATAATAGCCTATTAGTGACTGTCACTGTTGTTATTATTTAAAATGATATAATTTATATAATAGTTTAATAGTAGTATAGTGATAGTAATATTACAATATACTATTGTAATATTTAATAATAATAAAGCAACATTGTATGGAATATAGAGGTGTTTACTTACACTGCATACAGCGGTGTCGGAATTAAACCATTTTCGCGTATAATTTTAAACATGGTGTTATACACATTTTAACATATCTGTGCCTTCTGGGTCAATATTGCTTTGTTCTTTTATTGCAACAAACCAAAACAACCCACGCTGGTGTTTATTTACTGGGAGGCTCGTGTGCGCGCGCGTGTCTAGACGCTGAAGGACCCGGATGTGATTCCGCCGAGCAATGGCGGCCGAGCGGATCCGGGCTCCGTCCCTCATGTAAACAACATATCAAGCGCTCTCCTTTGTTTAAGAAAACCAGCCGCGATCAAGAGCATGATATTTTCGCACAAGGGTCGACTCATCTGAGCACCAAAATGTCGATGGAAGATCCGTTTTTCGTGGTTAAAGGGTGAGTTTATTATGGCTTAGATCGGTTACTGTGGGGGAATATCATATATCCATTTCGGAGGAATCCGATTATTAACTCGAAGTGTTTTCCTGTGATTAAACTTTTCTGTTGACAATTTTTAGTATTGCGTGTGAACACTTTGTCAGGTTGTAATACCGCTTAAAGCGGCTGTTTCAGTAAGATCGTATCTTGTTGCCATGGCAACCGTAATTATCGATTTCCCTCACTATTATATAATGCCATTAAATCGATATATTTATTGTTTTCTTTTTAAGTGGTATTGGTGTATGGTACCAAACATCTGCTCTTTGCTATATTACACTTACAAAAATGTACCATGCTATTACCACTTTTTTCGGACATGGAATTTAAAGCACCTTGGAGTGCCATGATGTAAATCTCATAATATATGTCAAAGTACCATGGTATATTTCCATATGATACTGCTCAAAATATGGAATTATAATGGTAGTATACCCCAAAATTACTATGAAATACTATAGCGTTTGTGTTTATGTGTCAAACAGGATATTAGCATTGTCACTTTTCCTCACTTTAATCAAGTGTTTTGATTGATTGCTTTTACTTAGAGAGGTGCAGAAGGCCGTGAACACGGCCCAAGGGCTTCATCAGAGATGGATGGAGCTGCTACAGGACCCGGGTGGAGCCAGCAAGGAGGAGGTGGACTGGACCACCAATGAGCTGCGCAACAGTTTGAGGTCCATTGAATGGGACTTGGAGGACTTGGATGAGACTATCAATATCCTTTTGTTTCTGGTATCCTATGTTTGGACTTAATGTGTTTCGGCCGTTTATATGTTGGTTGTAGCCTTAACCTAGTGTTCAAGTATTGTGGAGGCCAATCCAAAGAAGTTCAATCTTGATGCGGTGGAGTTGGCCAAGAGGAAAGCCTTCATCACAAGCACAAGGCAAACAGTCAGAGTGAGTAGATTTGAGAGACTTAAGGCCCGTTCACATCAAAAATGATAACTATATTATCGCTCACACCAACACATACCAGCGATTTATGCTTGAGCTCTTTAAAGTCAGGTGGACACACATCTGCACCTGTGGTAGATGTATATATCTTATGGATTTTCATTTTACAGGAGATGAAAGACCATATGACTAGTCCAATGGCCGTTACAGTGTCCGAGAGGAAAAATCGACAGGTTTGTCCTTAAGCCATGGAATTAAGTGTCAGATTATGATTTTACAGTTTGTGTATCACCTTATGACATCTGTTGTTCCCATGTTAGACTTTAATAGGGGATGGTGGGTCTCGTGGCCCAATCTGGCAACCCAGTGCTGATAAGTACACTAGACTGGACAAGGAGCTGCATACGGCAAACTCACAATTCATTGACGAACAACAGACCCAGCAACATGTATGTATTGACAAAATAATTGATATACGTCATACCACAATTAACAGGTGATTTATCACATGGTTAGCATTTTCTAAAATATTCATGAGCACTTATTAGGATAATGTGTTTTATTTGTGTTTGTATACATGGCAGCTAATAGCAGAACAGCAGGATGAGCAGCTAGAGTTAGTGTCGGGAACTATTGGCGTCTTGAAGAACATGTCTCAAAGGATTGGCCAAGAGCTGGATGAGCAAGCTGTGTAAGTCACTTCAAAATTGGTAAAGTCAGGTTGGAAATCTTTGTGTGTGTGTATATACACACAACAGTTCTGGTTCTCGTATCTGATTGGCTGGGAGCCTTTTTCTTTCTACTAATATCACACGGAAACCGTTTCACAATTTGTATCACTCCGCTTTTGTTTCTGCTAGATCTATACTGGCAGCATTTATCACAGCAAGTATCAATGGTGGAAGATAATGCGATTAAATTAATGTAAAAAATAAATC